>JAUDYJ010000004.1:112011412-112571369 GCA_030761175.1 Masticophis lateralis | reverse complement strand
AAAGGGGAAGGGCGAGGAGTGTGTCCGCATTCCCTTCGGCTTCCCAGCCCGCACCCCCCCCTCTCTCTAAAAAAAAAAAAAAAAAAAATCTGCCAGTTGCCTCTAAGGCCTTGGGCCAAGCCTTTCAATCCCTCGCTCAAGGTGCTTACCTAGCGAGAGAGAAAGAGAGAGAGAGAGAGAGAGAGAGAGAGAGAGAGAGAGAGAGAGACAAAGTGAGAGAGAGGAGAGAGAGAAAAGGAAAGAAGGGGGCTCTTTGTCTGCTGTTGCTGACCTCCCCCTCCCTTTTTTTCCTGGCACCTTTCTCTTATAGAGAGCCAGACCTGATCATGGCAGATCCTCCTCCTCAAAAGTCAGGCCGTACCAGATCAAGCAAAAGACCAAGGGTTGAAGACCCTGGAGAGGGCTCCTCTTCCCAAAGAAGCAAGAGCAATCCCTCTTCTGCTAAGGGCGCTTCTTCATCCAAATCAACCATGTCCAAGGATGAAGCTCGCAGACATAAGGCCATGGACCGGGCCTTTGACAGGGCTCAGGCTAAGAACTTGCCTCAACCAAAACCAACGACAGCGGCTCTCAGGAGCTCTTCACGTGGCGCCACCGCTTCATCTGTGGCCTCCCAGGAGGCTTCTCCCCACCGCACTACCACCTCTCTGTCTCCTGATAGGTCCCTAGCAGGTGATTCTGTTCCGTCCCAAGCAGCTGCCTCTGTCTTTCCGGCTTGTCCAGGATCAGATGATCAATCTCTTCAGTCCCCTGCTAATCCTTCAGCTGCTCCGGCCTCGTCTGCTTCAACCTTGGCTGACCCGCAATCCATCCTTCAGAATCCCCTCTTACCTTCAGACATGAGGCTCTCCTTAGCTGATTTGATTTCTGAAGCCATCCGGCAAGGCATTGCCCAGGGCCTTCAACAACATACCATGGCTGATTCCTCTAGACAAGGGGACCTTTCTCGCTCTCGCTCCCGAGCTCGTACGGAGGAGGTCACAGAAGACCCTTACGACCGGGAATCTGACAGCCAGGCTTCCTTATCAGAAGGTGAAATTCATCCTGACCAGGACCTCTCTGAGGATAAAGGGCTGGAACCTGACCAACCTGCCTTTGTGGGTTTGTTCAAACCCCATATGTTCCGGTCCCTTCTCCACAAGGCCCAGTTGGTCACTGGTCTCGGGCCTCCTGCCTCCCCTTCTGAGGCCCCCGCGGGGTCTGCTACCGCATCCTCAGCCCTCTTTCAAGAGCCTGCGGCGCACTCCGACATTGTTCCAGCACCTAAGCTCTTTTCTGATGTCACCAAAAGGCAGTGGTCCAACCCCAGCTCGGGCCCTGTGCCAAATAATCTGGACAGGAAGTTTTATAATGTTGCCCAAGATTATTCTTCCCTCCTACAGGTGCCCTCGGTGGATCCGCCTATCGTGGCCCTTTCTTCCTCCTCCCCCCTCACCGGGCCTTCTGAGGAATGCCTAAAACCAGAGGATAAGAAGGCGGAGAGAACCCTCATCAAAAACCACCAGGCTTCTGCATGGGCGGTCCAGGCTTCTTCAGCGGCCTCTTTTTTCAACAGGGCCACTATCCTTTGGCTCAAACAGCTACAAGAGCGCATCCCAGCCACGGATCACCGAACCCACCAGGACATCAATAAAGTCCTGGCGGCAGTGGAATTTTCGGCGGATGCTACACTTAACGCCGCCCGATTCTCTGCCAAAGCCATTGGAACCTCAGTCACCTCCAGGCGTCTCCTCTGGCTCCGAAATTGGCAGGCGGACGCCAGGAACAAATGGCGTCTTGCTTCTTCACCTTATTCCGGGGACAAACTCTTCGGAGAGCAGCTGGATCCCCTCCTGATCGAGACCAGAGACCACCGCAAGATCCTCCCTGCCCTTTCCAGGCGCTCAGATCCTCGACACCTGGGGTCCTTTCGTTCCTCCTCATTTCGATCATCGGAGTCTACCTCGTTCCAGCGTCATCAAAGGAACTTCCCTTCGAGACAACGCCAATTCGACACCCAGGTTAGACAAGGCCCCAGATTCAATCCCAAACGGTCCTTTCGGGGTGGGAGAGCCAGACCCTTTAGGAGACCTCGTTAAGGACAGCCCAGACCCAGTCATTGGCGGCCGTCTATCTCGGTTCGCAGATCAATGGGATTCGACTACCTCTGACCTCTGGGTCAGAAACACCATTAGATTTGGCCTATCCCTAGAATTCTCTTCCCCCCCTCCCAACCATTTTTTGCCTTGCCCTCTATCGTCTGACCCGGTTAAACGGGCTCAGCTCGATGAGGCCATCCAGCATTTGTTAACCATCGAGGCTATCCAGCCTGTCCCCGCTAACCAAAGGGGTCTAGGGTTTTACTCCCGTTTATTTGTGGTACCAAAGTCCTCGGGAGATTGGAGGGCTATTCTTGACCTGAAGTCCCTCAATAAATACATCGTTTACCATCGCTTCAAAATGCAGTCTTTAAATACCATACTCCTCTGCATCCGCAATGGAGACCTTATGTCCTCCATAGACCTCACTGAAGCTTACCTCCACATCCCCATCCTTCCTTCCCACCGAAAATTTTTGCGTTTCTTTCATAATGGCCGCCATTTTCAATACGCGGCCCTCCCATTTGGACTTTCCTCTGCCCCTAGGGTGTTTACTAAGGTTATGGCCGCTCTCATGGCTCATATTGCCTCTGTCCCTATCAGAGCCCTTTTTTATTTAGACGATATCCTTATCCTCTCCCAATCTCGTTCCAAGGCCATCCACGAGGTCTCTTCCACCATTGCCATATTACAAAGTCATGGTTTTTCCATTAACTGGCGTAAGAGCCAGCTATTCCCCTCCACTCGCATCCAACATCTGGGCGCTCTCATTGATTCATCAAACCTTCAGGTCTCCCTTTCCCTTGACCGCCAAACTAGCCTTTCTGAATCAGCTGACCGCATCCTGAAATGCGGAGCCTCCTCTCTCCTGGGTCTCTCCAGTCTTCTGGGCAAGATGGTATCCACTTACGATATTGTCCCCTGGTCTCGCCTACACAGCAGGGAGCTCCAGTGGCTTTTACTCCCGTTCCAACGGACCAAACGGGCCACCTCAGCTTCCAGAATCGCCTTGCCCCCTTCGGTGACAGACTCTCTGACCTGGTGGACGTCGTCGGCCGTATCCCGGGGCTCTTTCTTCGGCCAAGTGACCAGGGCTGTGATTACAACGGATGCCAGTCTTTCGGGCTGGGGGGCTCACTTAGACGTCCACATGGCCCAAGGCCTATGGTCCCCGCAGGAACAGCGGTTCAACATCAATGTCCTGGAACTACGGGCCATCTTCCTAGCCCTCCTGGCCTTCGAGTCTCAGATTGTTGGCAAGGATGTCTTAATTCTCACAGACAATGTCTCGGCCAAGGCACACATCAACCGGCAGGGCGGGACTCGATCCCGCTCCCTACAGAAGGAGGCAACCAGATTATTCCGCTGGGCCGAGACTCATCTATCCTCGATCAGGGCCGAGCACATATCGGGGGTAGACAACATTCAGGCGGACTCCCTCAGCCGTGTCCAGATCGATCCCTCGGAGTGAAGCCTGCATCCTCTCCTCTTCGACGAGCTGATATCCCGGTTCGGGACCCCGACTGTCGACCTGTTCGCCTCGGCCGCCAACCACCTACTGCCCCGGTTCTTCTCTCGCTTTCCCTGCCCGGGAGCAGAGGCCGTGGATGCCCTCCGCAGCCCTTGGCCGGTGGGTCAGCTTCTCTACGCTTTCCCCCCCCTCCCAGTCCTGTCCAGGGTAATCCGCAAAATTCTACTAGAGAAGGCGGAGATCATCCTTCTGGCCCCCCACTGGCCTCGACATCCGTGGTTTTCCGATCTGTTGTCCCTGTCGGTGGCCCCTCCCTGGAGGATTCCCGACAGCAAGATAGTCCTCCTTCAAGGTCCTCTTCGACACCCGGACCCACAGTCGTATCAACTAACCGCTTGGAGGTTGAGCGGCGCCTCCTCGCTAGAGCCTTAGTCTCTCCAGACGCCATCACCATCATCCAGGCGGCCAGACGTCCTTCTACCTTGCGCATATACGACTCTACCTGGCGTTCCTTTGTCAAGTGGTGCTCTAGGAAAAGAATCCTTGCTACGGAGGCCTCCATTCCTCAGCTTATAGACTTCCTGCGGGATGGTTTCCGCTCAGGCTTGGCCCCTAACACCCTTCGCCGACAGGTGGCGGCTTTATCCTCCATTCTTTCATGTGGCTCCCCATCTACGTTAGCCAATGACCCACTTGTGCACTCCTTTTTACGAGGCGCTACAAACCTCCGACCTCCCGTAATCCATCGGTTCCCTACGTGGGACCTCAACAAAGTCCTTCAAGCCTTGACCACTGCTCCCTTCGAGCCTCTTCGCACGGTCAGCCTGAAATATCTTTCCTTCAAGGTCTCCTTCCTGGTCGCCATTACCTCTGCCCGTAGGATTTCGGAGCTGGCGGCTTTGTCGGTCCGTGCTGACCTATGCATCTTCCATACAGACAGGGTAGTCCTCAGACTCGACCCCGCCTTCATCCCCAAGGTCAACGCCACTTTCCATCGGGCACAAGAGATCATCCTCCCGGACTTCTGTCCTGCTCCCAGATGTCATCAGGAGGCGGTTTGGCACAAGCTGGACGTACGAAGAGCTCTCCGCATTTATCTGTTTCGTACTTCTTCCTTCCGTCGATCAGAAGCCTTGTTTCTGTCCTTTCAACCAGCTTCGATGGGTGCAAGAGCTTCCTCAGTCACGATAGGTCGCTGGTTGCGGGCTACCATCGCATCCGCCTACGAGTCACAATCTCTTCCGGCCCCGCGCAACATCACCGCTCATTCCACCAGGAGCGCTTCCACCTCGGCAGCTTGGGCCACACAAGCATCGGTGGAGGAAGTCTGCCGAGCAGCTACATGGGCATCTGTGACTCCCTTCGTCCGGCACTATCGCCTCGACTCCTATGCATCGGCGGATGCAGCATTCGGCAGGAGAGTTCTCCAGAGGGTCCGGCCTATCCCACCCTAGGGGGCACCAAGCTTTGGTATGTCCCAATCCTGACTGCTGTAGGCGCTAGGGCGGAGAATGGGCGTTGGTCTTACCTGATACGCCCGTTCTCGATGAAGCGCCCACAGCAGTCAGCCCCACCCTAGGCCGTTCTGGGATTCATGGGGGTGGGCGGACTCTCATTCTCTTCTTATATATCTGCAGACACCTCAGTCTACTGAACGAACTCGCCTCCAAACTGGACTAACAGGAAGGGGAGGTGCCAAAAAAGTTCAGTAGGCTCGGTCTCATTGGATACCAGACCTGCCACTACCCAATCCTGACTGCTGTGGGCGCTTCATCGAGAACGGGCGTATCAGGTAAGACCAACGCCCATTCTCTCTTTGGAAAATAATTATCCATCTGCAAAGCTAGGTAGAGTATTCATCTCTGCTCTACTTTCACAGAATCTTTTGATTTTCTTATCAGTAGTGTATCTGCCATTTGGATAGCAAGTGCCTGTCAAATAATATGAGACATTCATTTTTGTTTCCTTTAAATCACATAAATTCTAAATATATTTTTAAGGTAAATCTCCCATGATTGAGACAATGGGTTTTTTCCCCCTCCCTGAAGATTCCTAAAATCTATAAAACAAAAACATTTTTAAAAAGTTAGTTATATATATATATATTTAATAAACCAAGAAATCGGGCAGCTTTTCTTGACTCATTTTTCCATTTGCAGTGGAAAATCTTTTCATTATATATTAATCATACAAAAACATTTCAGCGCATGGTCTGATCACAAACAACTAATTTAATTTAATTTAATTTGGCAATTTATCTACTTTTATGTTATTTTATATGAGGGTGACTTTATATTACTCTATTTTATAACCAAGTATGCTTTGCTTTTGTACAATTGCAAATAGTTTTATAATTTAGTGAATTAGTCAGAAGCATTTAACCTTTTAGCACCCTAGTATTTTATTACTGTATTTTCTTTTCTTTCTTCTTTCTTAATTTAAAAAGAAACGATTATGTATTTTTAAAGAAATCAACTTTGTGAACTTTATTAAAAAAATGGAATATGGTGATATTAATGTCTAGCAAAAAGAGTAATAAACATGTCCCATTCTCTTTAGCATACCATTTGTTATAATAGAGCTTTTTGTTAAAATTTAACATACCATAAATATATTTTATTGACCCACACTAAAAGCACTGCAAAACTCCTAGATGAACAAATTATATGTATATGTATATGTATGAAGAATAGACATTGAATACAAATGAATACAAAATGAATATAAATTCTCTTCTAACATGAGATACTTATCCTGATTATTTAAATTATTTAGCGAGAATGGTAGTTGATTAAGAGGAACTGCAATAGTTCTGCAATAAGAGGGTACTGTAGTACATTAACTACATTCTTACAAACTTACAAAATAAGTATTTCACAGAAGTAGAAATATAGAGAAGACATAGTTTGGGAAAACTAAAGAACTAATTGGCAGTTCAACAGTATAATGTTTTGGATGCTTGTTAAGGATATTGTTGTGTTACCAACCAGCAGAATATAGTGCACAGAGAAACGTTGCTGAGAGCAATGAAATAAGAGATACGTGCAAACTGGTTTATCAAAAGTTTACTTTATAGTGAAAAAACAATCTCATAGTCTTTTAAACAGTCCAAGTCTTTGCCAGTTAAATCAGTCCAATGATACAAAAATCTTCTTACCATACAAACAGTAGTTGGTTAGAATAACAAGTACACTCTGGTTCACAAACCACGATTGTAGCAGATCCATCCACGATGATAGCAACAATAATAGCAACTTCTCACACAATGGTAGCATATCATCAACTGACTACATCCTAGTTCCTTTCTTAAATACGTTTACAACTAATTACAGCATGATTCAGCATTACAATGATTCAGGAGTAAAACTTACACACCATATCCTAACAATGCTTACATTGGATTTATACAAAAAGTCATTCAGAAATGGATACAATTTCTTGCTTCATATTGGCTACAGATAGGAAATCCAATGGACAGCCCAGATAAATGAGAGAAAGGTCAAGATTTTTCTAAGAACCTTTGTCTCATACAGTCTTTGTCTCATACAGCCTTTCTCAGAGCTGTAATGATAGGAGAATCAACTATCCTCTCTTTTCTTTTTCAATCAATGAGGTTCCCTTGGTGGCATTCAATTTTTTTTACTACAGGTTCTGTGGGTGTGGCTTGGTGGGCGTGGCAGAGGAAGGATACTGCAAAATCTCCATTCCCACCCCACTCCAGGGGAAGAATACTGTAAAATCCCAACCCCACTAACCTGCTTTCCAGCTCCGTTCTCCTGTGCAGGGCAACAAAAGAAGACCCAGTTGATCAGTGGGACTTGATCAGTTGAGACTCCGGAGGCAGTGAATAGAACAGAGGCAGGGCCAGCCAGAGGTGGTATTTGCTGGTTCTCTGAACTACTCAAAATTTCTGCTACCAGTTCATCCGAATCGGTTAGAACCGGCTGAATACACCTCTGCTGAGGTTAAAGAGAAAGAGTTCCTTAACTCGGCATAAGAGGATGATTGAGAAAAAGAGACACCTAGTATTTGTTAGTGTGTCAGACCTGCCAGCACTTAAACCTCCAAATAGAAATGATCCTTGGCTCCATTTGTTGAGAAAGGTATAGTTTATTAGAAGACATATGTATTGCAGTAAGGCATACCCAGAACAGAGAATTGCACAACAATATAACTAAGTTCAAATTTTCCCTCCCTTAACTGCCTCCCATTGCTGCCTGATGATCAAGCAGATTGTAGTTAAAACTTCTTCCAATTTCACCAGAGACCTCTACCTTACAGTTTCCTCACAAGGAGCAGATGTCTGGAACACTCCTGGGCAATCTCAAGACCTCTAATAGTCCAGAAAGGAATTATTAAAGAGCCAGCCTACTTGCCAGGATTTTCTTCTATTACTATTGTCAGCTCTGTATTTTTCACAGCCATCTTCACTTCACCATTTCTTCCCTATTAATTAGCTAATGTTTGTTAACAGGGGTGAAATCCAGCAGGTTCTGGCAGGTTCCGGAGAACCAGTAGCGGAAATTTTGAGCAGTTCGGAGAACTGGTAGCAGAAATTTTGAGTAGTTCGGAGAACTGGCAACTACCACCTCTGGCTGGCCCTAGGAGTGGGGAGGGATTGGGGATTTTGCAGTATCCTTCCCCTGCCACAGCCACCAAGCCACACCCACTAATTCACGCCAATGGTAGAAAAAAAATTGAATTTCACCACTGCCTTAAACTTATATACCACTTCATAAGAAAGAAAATTTCAAGAAAGAAAAACAATTCTGCATATAGCAACATCTTATATTCAAAATCAGCTAAACAGATTCCTTGAACTTCAGGAGATTGCCAGGAAAAATGTACCAAACCAAATTAAAAATCAGAAGAGATAAAGAACATTCTTTCAGGGTTTCACATTGCATTTTAATTAACGGTGTAATAATCCCATTAGTAACTAGACAAGTAGAAGGATCAAGATAATGAATTGTAATCCAAGAAATACATTCTATAGGGTAGTTTGATCTCATTGAAATGAAACTCCTCTTTAAGCTTCCATGTAACCCTATTTCCCTCTAGCATTATTCCCCCACCCCCACCCCTGTGGTTTTGCCTGATTTGGCATAATTTGATTTTCAGTGAGAGAAAATAAAATGTTCCCAATAATCATTGTTACTGACTTGACTTCAGATAACTCTATATCCTACAGGCATGCAAATATATTAAAGACTGGGTGTGAAACTTAATCCAGCATACAAAATTGCCATACTATCCATCAGTATTACATCTCTATCCATCATTTTCAGTTTTAGCCCTTGCATAAGGCATCAGGGTAAAAACTGGGAGACCATGACTTCCATCCTGCCTTTAACATACAGCTGTCTAGACCAGAGGTCCCCAACCCCTGGTCCTTTGACTGTCACTAGTCCGCGACATGCTAGAAACTGATCCATGCAAACTAGTGAAGCCCCAACCACGGGATGCAGGCAGCACACAAAATCATGCCCTCTTTTGTCCATGGAAAAACCTTCCCCCACAAAACTGGACCATGGTGCCCAAAAGGTTGGGGGCCACTGATCCAGGTGACTTTGAGCCAGTCACTCCCAGTTTTAGAAAGAATTTATTGCAAACCACTTCTAAAATCTTGCCAAGAAAACTGCCCAGGTAGTTGCTGGGAGTCAAGATAGAATCAAAAGCAAAGGAAATAAATAAAAATCCATAGTTTTAGCAGTTTCTGTTGAAAATTCTATAGCTATCATAAATTTCTTTTCTAGACTTTAAATAGGTCCAAAATACATATCTTTCTGTAAAGATATGCACATTTAAAGCAGTCCAATCAGTGGTGGGTTTCAACATTTTTGACTAACAGTTCTGTGGGTGTGGCTTGGTGGGCGTGGCATGGCTTGGTGGGCGTGGTAGTGAAGGATGCTGTAAAATCTCTATTCTCACCCCAATCCAGGGAAAGGTTAATGCAAAATCCCCAATTCCTCCAGATGGGATTTGGGAGGCAGAAAATAGATGGGGCCGGGGCCAGTCAGAATTTTTATTACTGGTTCTCCAAGCTACTCAGAATTTCTGCTACCGGTTGTCCAGAACTGATCAGAACCTGATGAAACCCCCCTCTGAGTCCAACTCAAAATAATAAGATGGTTATGATTATTGCTGTTGCAACAATACAAATAAATATAATAAAATGCCTTCTTTAAATAAAAGACAGGGTTTAATTTTTTTTTCAGTCTATGAATACAAACATAGCATGATGGAGAAGGCCAAGGGCCAATTTGTTCATCACCAAGATGCAAGACTAAAGGAGTAGTGTTATCTGCCATCACCTTCCTAGTGATTCATAGTAATTTTGTTATTTTCACAGCTGCCAAGGTATCAAGTCAACATATTTACTAAAGTATCCATTATGGTATTTCCTTCAAAGATCCAAAATAGTTTTTCCTCCTTTATATGAGTACAATTCATATAAAGGCAGTGTATATGTGAAGTTAATGTGCATTACTTTTTAGTTATTTAAACTTAACTGCATCTAACCATTCAGATTAAAGAGATCATTCTGAAACTCTTGATAATTCCTTTCAGTTATTACCATCCTTAATAAATTACTTGTTTATTTTAACTCTGATTTTCTTATTTTTTTTAAACAGGCTGTCATTCATAAAGAAAAAGAAGAGGGAGTCAAACTATTCTCCAAAACACCTGAGGGTAGGACAAGAAGCAATGGGTGGAAACTAATCAAGGAGAGAAGGAACTTAGAACTAAAGAGAAATTTCCTGACCTAATTTCCTTTCCTATCCTGTCCCGTCCCATCCCATCCCATCCCATCCCATCCCATCCTATCCTATCCTATCCTATCCTATCCTATCCTATCCTATCCTATCCTATCCTATCCTATCCTAAGGTCCTGTTATCTCTTATTGCTAAATTTATTCTTTGATAAGAAACCCTTAAAAGGGTTTTGAAAATCCAAGTCTATTTATTTTAAATTTATTTATTTATTTATTTATTTATTTATTCTCAATGACCAGCAAACTAGTTAAAGCACCAAATTAGACAACATCTAAAAGCAGGCTGACGTACAATAAAATCTGTCAGTTAAAATTTACATGCAAGGAAAATGAACAAAATAAAACAGAGGAAGACAAAGTAGATACAAAAACAATAAATTTAAACTAAAAGAATAAAAGGCTTTCCTCACTTTATTGTTCCAAGATTACTTCAGCTCAAGCCTTTTTATGGTAATATCTGCCAATAAGAACTTGGCAGCTCTATTCATGATTATAGGGTTATGACCTAAATGTAGGAACTCAATCACCTTTCCTTTATTGGCAGCTTGATCTCTTTGAGAAGGAAGTATAGATATATCAGCATATCAGTTCTTATAAAAGGAACAGTGCAGAAACAGTGGCCAGAACGAACCTGAAAATCCTGATATACAATATACAGTGGGGCAAAAAAGTATTTAGTCAGCCACCAATTGTGCAAGTTCTCCCACTTAAAAAGATGAGAGAGGCCTGTAATTGACATCATAGGTAGACCCCAACTATGAGAGACAAAATGAGAAAACAAATCCAGACAATCACATTGTCTGATTTGGAAAGAATTTATTTGCAAATTATGGTGGAAAATAAATATTTGGTCACCTACAAACAAGCAAGATTTCTGGCTCTCACAGACCTGTAACTTCTTCTTTAAGAGGCTCCTCTGCCCTCCACTCATTACCTGTATTAATGGCACCTGTTTGAACTTGTTATCAGTATAAAAGACACCTGTCCACAACCTCAAATAGTCACACTGCAAACTCCACTATGGTGAAGACCAAAGAGCTGTCGTAGGACACCAGAAACAAAATTGTAGACCTGCACCAGGCTAGGAAGACTGAATCTGCAATAGGCAAGCAGCTTGGTGTGAAGAAATCAATTGTGAGAGCAATAATTAGAAAATGGAAGACATACAAGACCACTGATAATCTCCCTCGATCTGGGGCTCCATGCAATATCTCATCCCATGGGTTCAAAATGATCACAAGAATGGTGAGCAAATCCCAGAACCATATGGGGGGACCTAGTGAATGACCTGCAGAGAGCTGGGACCAACATAACAAAGGCTACAATCAGTAACACACTACGTCGCCAGGGACTCAGATCCTGCAGTGCCAGACGTGTTCCCCTGCTTAAGCCAGTACATGTCCGGGCCCGTCTGAAGTTTGCTAAAGAGCATTTGGATGATCCAGAAGAGGATTGGGAGAATGTCATATGGACAGTTGAAACCAAAGTAGAACTGTGATGTGGCCTAGCCAATCTCCAGATCTCAACCCCATAGAAAACCTTTGGAGGGAGTTGAAAGTCCGTGTTGCCCAGTGACAGCCCAAAAACATCACTGCTCTAGAGGAGATCTGCATGGAGGAAAGGGCCAACATACCAGCGACAGTGTGTGCCAACTTTGTGAAGACTTACAGAAAACGTTTGACCTTTGTCATTGCCAACAAAGGATATATAACAAAGTATTGAGATGAACTTTTGATATTGACCAAATACTTATTTTCTACCATAATTTGCAAATAAATTCTTTCCAAATCAGACAATGTGATTGTCTGGATGTGTTTTCTTATTTTGTCTCTCATAGTTGAGGTTTACCTAGGATGTCAATTACAGGACTCTCTCATCTTTTTAAGTGGGAGAACTTGCACAATTGGTGGCTGACTAAATACTTTTTTGCCCCACTGTATTTTTTTAAAATTTAATTTATATGCCGTCCTTCTCCGGAGACTCAGGGCGGCTTACAATGTGTTAAGCAATAACCTTCATACTTTTGTATATATCTGCTTAGTAGGGCTTTCTGCCCCCCCCCCAAGCGGTGTTCTTTTTTATACAAAGTCAGCTTATTGCCCCCACAATCTGGGTCCTCATTTTACCTACCTTGAAAGGATGGAAGGCTGAGTCAACCTTGAGCCTGGTAGATTCGAACTTGCAATAATTGCAGGCAGCTGGTGTCACTTTAACACCTCTTAAACTGTTGCGCCACCTAGACTCTTTTTTAAGGATCAGTTCCTTTCTTCTGCGTCTTAATATGGCCTTAGAAGCATCTTCAGAGAATACTGGTCTCTTGGCTGGGAAACAAAGATAAGGAAGCCCCCTACCCCGAGTCAGATATGACTGGGCAGGGGTTACCATTTTATTTTAATAAAGCTGGTCTTTATAGTTTGTAAACTGAACTAAACTATGGCCAATCTCTACAGTGGTGTCTGATAATTGAAAACAAAATATTTTTTGTTTACATAACCTGTGAATAACTACTTTTAAGGAATACCCCGTGTATTTCATTTTTCATGTTTATTTTTTGGTTCCATGAACAGGAACGTTCAGCCTGGTCTCCCATGTCCTTTAGGCAAACTATTTTTAGTAAATAGTTGCTTGAGATGTGATTGCACATTGTATCACATTTATTGTTTACATGTCAGTGTTTTCCTAGAGCCAAAATGATAATCAATTATTCTGGCTGATTTGTGGAAGGATCAGAATAACTTACCATTTATATTAAGAGATGATGGATGCTATTTTTATTTTTCCTGCCAAAAAGCAAATAGGTTGACTAGCTAGAGCCAAAACTGCTGAGTGTAAGGAATAGGAAGCACAATGCAAATGTAGAATGTGGCTCCATAACAATCAGTCTGGATTAGGAACGTTGCTAGGCTATACAAAGTATCCAACTCTTTTTTGTACCAAGTCTGTTCTGATATATTCAAGGCAATTTCATGACATTTTTCATGGTTCAACAGTGAAGGTTAGAATAAATTTTTAAAAAAGTCTTACAATAACTTGAAAAACATCCTTTCCATATCCTGCCATAAAAGGAATTTTTTTTCTACTCATAAGCAGGGTGTAACCAATGACCCTTTGCATCATTGCATGTCAAAATATCCATCCTCCCTTCAGCTTATTAAATTTAGTTTCCCATTACTAAAACATTGGCTTCCCTGTATTGTCAGGGTCTTTTGCAGTGGAAAAAAATTAGAATTGGATGGCTGACAGATGAAGAATATAAACATACACACCCACCCACAGCAAATGGCAGGTGTTTGTTTTTAAGTGCTATTTCTAAGAAGAAGAGGTGTAGGTATGGTGACACTGTTTGAACCCTTAGACTTCTCAGCAATTCTCCAATTGAGTCATCCTTGATTTAGTTTATCTAATTTTCTCTCCATTTCAGAAAGGTAACTCAGATTGCTTGGGGTCATCACCAATAGCAACTCACATTGCTTGGGGTCATCACCAATTTTGGTGATGTTGGCAGTGAATAAACTCACAGCAGTATATGGAAAACCCAGCAGTGTTTCCTACTTGAAGTAAATATGGCAGTGTTACTAACTGCAATCTTATTCCAATGTAAGCTAGCGGTACAGTTCCAATTGATTTTAACAGCACTAAACGGCAGTCTTTTATTCTCAGTCAATCTTTTATTATCCGCAGAAAGAAATAAAAACAGTGCCTATGAACAAGTTAAAAAGACGACGTATCTGATTTTGCTTCCCTGAAATAATTTTAACCACTTAGTCATAACATTTTTGACTGGTGCTTTGGACTGACAAACAGCAGATACCTCAAGTTATATCTTTTACCTCATAAATCTTTATCTTCCTAGAATATATAGAATAGGATCATAACTTTTTCCCCCTTCTTGAATTACGTGGGCATTTAAATCCATTACTATTTATTTTATGTGCAATTAAAAATAGTTATCCTGAAGTCATTGATACCCCTGTTCCTCTTTATAGCTAAGGAAGGGAATAGATCAAAACTTTTGGTTGTAAAACTCTGTTTTGTTTTGTGTGTATGTGTGTATTGGAAGAATACTGAGTTTGGTAAGGGACTATTGAAAAATAAATTAATAATATAATTTTAAAGCTATGTTGGCAACATAACATTATTAAAGCTTTATTGATTAAAGTTTAAATGGAAGTATCCACTGACTCACACAAAGAACGGGAACTTGCTAAAAAGCCAGTATACGACATTATCTTGACATGTTTGCTTCTTTTGCATCTCATGCATTTTCCTCAATTATGTTTGACACAGAAATCGTCTCCCACACTTCCATTTATATGTTTTAAGTCCCACACTTTAAGAGCAATGACAATTTGGAGTGTTTTGGGAAGAGAGCAATGAGGAGAATCAATCAGATGGAAAAAGAAGTGAAATAAGAAAAAAAAAGAACTATCATCTATCTGTCTGTCTGTCTATCTATCTATCTATCTATCTATCTATCTATCTATCTATCTATCTATCTATCTTATCTATCTATATCTATCTATCTATCTATCTATCTATCTATCTATCTATCTATCATCTCTATATCTATCTATCAATCATCTATTTAATTATCTTATCTATCTTGTCTATCTGTCTGTCATTTATCAGCTATCTGTTTAATTTATATGGCTACCCATCCTGAAAAGGTGACCCTAAGTGGCACATGACTACAATAAACATATAAAAAAACAATTATTATATATAATTAAAATTAAATTAAAACACTTTTGAATAGAGGGGGGGAAACTGTAAGTCTCTTTTTGGATGACAAAACTTTGGAGTTGTAATCTGTAGCCTCAGACAACCCCTGTATGACTTGTATTATACAAGGGACTTGTATTAAACAAGGGAGAACTTTCCCGTAAATGCAGTTTGATAATAGACCAATTACTCAGAGAGTTGATAAGCTCCTGTTTTCTGTAGTCTAGCTTTTTATTTCAATCAGGCGGATTAAGCTAAAGAGATAATCCATAACATTTCATCAATTTTCAAACAATTCCAAGATGACAAAAACGAAATAAGAAACAAAGAATAAGACTTAAGAACCCTACCTTTTATTTACATGTATTTATTTAGCTTTTTCATGATATATTATATTCCATTTTATCTTGGCTGGGGAAATTTTCCAAATAGATTTGGAACGTCAGAAAGGACTTTGTAGGGCTAATGCTTCTCTAATGAATGTTTCAGGGCAAATGCTTCAGGAAGAAATTAGCTGGTATCATTTCCTCTCTGCTTTCCCCTCCCCTGATGTTGAAAAAAAAAAAAACCTTCTTCAGAGTAGTGAAATACCTGAAAATAAAATACTTTATAATTATTTTTCCATATTATGCAGAAGGTTGACTCTACAGTAATTCTCAGTCGTACTTCTTAATCACTTAATGGTATTAGTGAAGGTTTTGAGAAGCATTAATCGTGGAAGAAAATAACATATTTTAGTCAGAGAATCCATTCTGTCCCTTTGGCTATCTAAGTCATGTTATCATCCATGCCTTAAGGGATTACCGGAAGAGAGATAAGGAAACAAAACTGTAGTTAACAATAGACACAAAATGCCTTTGAAACCTGAGTATTGGCTACATTTTATCAGTTTTAATCCATATAAAGGTAAAGGTAAAGGTTCCCCTCACAGATATGTGCTAGTCATTCCCGACTCTAGGGAGCAGTGCTCATCTCCGTTTCAAAGCCGAAGAGCCAGTGCTGTCCGAAGATGTCTCTGTAGTCATGTGGCCGGCATGACTAAATGCCAAAGGCACACGCAACGCTGTTACCTTCCCACCAAAAGTGGTGCCTATTTTTCTACTTGCATTTTTTATGTGCTTTCAAACTGCTAGGCTGGCAGAAGCTGGGACATGTAATGAGAGCTTTTATGCAGCATTAAGGATTTGAACTGCTGAACTGCCAACCTTTCGATCGACAAACTCAGCATCTTAGCCACTGAGCCACCCCTGTCTTGTGTCTAAGGCTATTTACCCATTTAGTATGGCTGTATATTTACTATATTTAAATTTTAATCAAAATGTAACTATGGTCACATAAACTAGAAAGGTGATCATCATTAAACAATTCATATTTTTTTATGATAGAAAAACACATTGATGAGTATCAGTTATGAGGATGGGATAAATAATACTGTATATATCAGGAAAAAAGGAAGTTGAAATATTGACAAAATCAAAATTGAAATGCCAGTGTTATCATTGAAATGGATGTAGTTGTATCTGACTTTAATTGTAATTGTAATGGTCTATTATCATTAAAAAAAACAATTAAAGATTGAAATGGACATTTCTTTTCGGGAGGATTTGGGATGATAAATCTGTTTTCTCTTACTTCTTTTTGGAAGTCCCCTTTGTTTATTTATGTCACAATCTTTTAGATAGGTTTTTCGTCTGTTCAGTCTCTGTAAACTCCATACAAATATTCAAGGATAACAATGGGGCATAGTCTAATTCAAAAATGGCATTAAGTTTCGGTTTGTACATTTAGAGCTCCGCTGAATGCTTGTGAAATTTTAAAACATTGTATAGGATATACACAATTTATCTTAGCAATGTTCAGCCCTCTTTCTTTCTTTATCTAATGTATAAAACCTCTTAGCCCTATGTTCCAGATAAATTCTGCTGGGAAAATTACAATAGATGAGAAGATTGGAAAGATGTTTTTTTCCCCCAAATACATTTGTAAAGCTGTTAAGCAAGTTTCACTAAACTCTGGTTTTTAAGCAATTGTTCCTTACTAGAGACTGGCAGTTAAACAAGCAAAAAAAAAAAAATGTTTATAACTGATTGTAAGTCTCAGACAGATAATCACAGTGATATATACATTATTTGCACTGGGATTTAAAGTCACTGTTTTTCCTAAGGAGAATAATGATAATGAGTGAAGTTGGTAGGAGGTTAAAAAAAAAGTCCTTGAAGATTTTACTCCACAAGTTGTTGTTTACAGGGGGAAGTCCTCGACAGTTTCAAGGCCTTTGAGCCAACATGGTCATAAGACCAGCATGACATCACGGAATGCTTTTACCTTCCCAGTAAAGTGGTATCTATTTATCTACTCACATTTGCATGCTTTCAAACTGCTAGGTTGGCAGGAGCTGGGGAGAGGAGGGGAATTCACCTCATCATGTTGCATTTGGGTTTGAACCTGGGCTGCCTGTTTTCCAGCTGATAAGGCCAGTGTCTTAACCACTGAGCTTGCTGCCCCAACGTAAAGATATTGTGCTTTATTTTTTTTAACCTTGTCTCTAAGATTTTGATATCTTGCAATGCCATTTTTTTTACATACCACATTGAGTTGTTCAAGCAAATATTCATGTATTTTAAACAGGGGATCCCCAAACTGTCATTAAATGCACATTATTCCTTTACCTTTTGAGACAGTTATCTGTATTCAACACACAATCCAAAGAATCATATTACTTTTTTCTTTTAGTTTAGTTATTTTATTGGTATATCTTATATTATATCTCAATAGTTGGTTAGCTCTATAGGGAAGATTCTTCTGTTATAAATAAGCATTTCTAGGCCTTCCTCATTCTTGTACTGAAGAATTATTCAACATTCTCAAATTTCATGCACATTGTTTTAGGATGAAATTTGCTATCTTCTATTCGGCCTTCATCACGCCTATTTTCAAATCACTGAAGTCATGACTTCATTCCAAAGTAATGGATGACAAAGTCAATTAGCTGAAAAATACTATAGCCCTAATAAAAAAATACTCTGATTCATACTTTCAATGATTTAAGGGTAGCCTTCAAGTCAATTCTCTTAAGAGACTATGGAAGAAATTAGCCACCATATCCATTGATCTTCACCTTCTCAAATTGATAGTTCTGCTACGTCAAAATACTGAAATATTTAATTTACAAACCATTCAGTATATTTGCTTCTGAAAGCCACAATCAACATGAACAACTTCAAGTGCCCTTGTTCAGTTAGAGCTTATTCCTCTTGTGAATGATTGAGATTTTGTCATCTCAGTATGGATTGAAATAATTCCTTTGGGGGTGAGTCTCTGGTTCACCTCCCTCTACTGCAGGGGTGAAATCCAGTAGGTTCTGACAGGTTCTGGAGAACTGGTAGCAGAAATTTTGAGCAGTTCGGAGAACTGGCAAATACCACCTCTGGCTGGTGGGGTGGGAATGAAGATTTTGCAATATCCTTCCCCTGGAGTGGGGTGAAAATTGAGATTTTGCAGTATCCTTCCCCTGCCACACCCACCAAGCCACACCACACCCACCCCCTAATAGCCACGCCCTAATTGATTCTAATTTAGCATATTATGGTATCCCATACCAGGCAACACCATCTCTTGATCCAAATAGAGCATTAATCAAACTCAAATGATTTAGATTTATAAAATGAACCAAAATCATCCATAACTATTATGGTGAAATTACAGGTGCTGCATGATCAATGGCTAGCTATTTCTATAAATTCTGAAAATTTCACACAGGTAACTTTTATTCTGGCTCACTCTGGTCATTACCTATTTTGGTGACTACAGGCAAATCTAGTACTCTCCCTCACAACAATGATATATGTTTCTGCTCAGTGGGCTGATTTTGATGAAAATTGGAAGAAAATGCCAGTTTTTTGGCAAAATGATTTGTAAAACACAGTCATGCAATCTTGGGATTCTGCAAAAGGTTGTAAGTGTGGGCTAGTTTCCATGTACTGTGTTTTTCCAAAAATAAGACCCTGTCTTATATTTTGTTGAACCCCGAAATAAGCACTTGGCCTTATTTTGGGGGAGGTCTTATTATTTTGGGGCGCATGGAACAAGGTGGGGCTCCTCTTGCTGTCTTAACTGATTTCCAGCTCTGCATTTAAATATTTTTGGATAGGGCTTATTTTCGGGGGGAAGCTTATTTTAGTGCATGTGCTCAAAAGCCCGACTGGGCTTTTTATCAGGGGATGTCTTATTTTCAGGGAAACAGGGTACTTGATCTATGGTCACATGATTGGGTAGGTCTGGCCATTGTTGAAACTTTGGAACTGGGTCATAAGTACACAGGAAAGTGTGTCATGATTTTGAACAGTTGATAGGAAGCTGTAGTAAGTGGAGGACTGCACACCTACCTAAAGTTTAAGATCATTTACAAGCCCTTCCACACCAGTTGGCCCTTTTTATGTGATAGGGCCCCATTTATGGGATTCCTTCCCTAGAGAAAATTGACTGCCACCCTTATTAGCATACCTTCAAGGCTAAGTTAAGACCTTCTTATTTCCCCACACTTTTAAATTGTCTTTTTATTGGCTTTTCATTCTTGGATTTGTACTTGATTAGTATTATTGTTTTGATTTAATTCTTTAATTCTATGTGTCTTTATTCAGATTGTGTTTCTAATGTGTTTCATTGTTTACCGCCCAGAGAGCTTTGACAACTGGGCCACTGAAATACTTAAATAACATAAATATGTAGTTACAGAAACAGAAAAACCCAGCTACTTGTCCAAGGAAGCTTATGAGTTAAATGTAGGCAGAAAAAACACCAAGGAAGCAAAGTAGCAGATGGAAAAGGATCTTCTAAAGTTAGCAGGAACTTGCTGTCTCATTCAGCTTTGAAGATTAAGACCTGAATATGTAAATAATTGAAAGCAAAGATGAACTATAACTTAATTAAGCGCAATCAAATCATTCCAGCTTTATCCATTTTGGCAGCCAAAATAAACTCTGCCTATTTTTTTTAAATGATATGATGATTGCCTTTAACACTTGTGCTAAGCTTCTTTAATAAAGACATTGTTTCTGATGGCTTGTTTACTGTCTTGCAATCTTTCCCCCAGTTTTTGTTCAAGAGATTTCCCTTTATTTCTCTACATGTTATTCATATCTCCAGTATTATCCTCAGTGGAAGAAAAAAAGTAGCACAGATAGCCAACAATAGAAATTGAACAAAACAGTTGGTTCTATCAGTATTATGCCGATCACTGAAAAATAATGTCAATGTCAATCTACCTTTATTTAAAAGTTGCAGAACTATATTTCTAGCCACTGAATTATGCAAGCTCCTTCTGGAAGTAAAATAATGGGTGAATTGTTTCCATATAGATCATTCATTCATTCATTCATTCATTCATTCATTCATACATACATACATACATACATACATACATACATACATACATACATACATACATATATATATATATATATATATATATATATATATATATATATATATATATGTACACACACACACACACACACACACACGAACAACCAACTTCCCTTCCTGGATATCTTAGTCTACAGGAAATCCAATGGCTCCCTAGGACACACTATCTACCAGAAGAAAACACACTAACCACTATCTGCACGCACTCTCACACCACCACCTAGCCCAGATCAACTCTGTAGCCAAGACACTCATCTACAGAACAAAACGCTTAGCTGACAAACAACACCTAAAAACTGAACTACACACTCTCACTAACGTACTAACATCCAATGGATTCCAAAGAAATAAGATTACCAACCTAATCCAAAAAGAAGCCCCCACTAAAATCCAAGACAGAGAACAAGAAAACGGCAAAGCCCTCCTCCCATACATAAAAGGTACCACAGACAGAATAAGCAAAATCCTCCACAAACAGAACATCAAGACAGCATTCTGCACAAACTGAAAAATATCCATCATCTTAAGGAACCCCAAAGACAAAATTGAGTTAGAAAATCAAGGAGTATATGAAATCCCATGCACCGCCTGCCCCACCACATACATCGGACAAACCAACAGAAGAATAAATGCACGCATTGAAGAACACAAGAACTTAGTCAGAAAAGAGGAGCCAACTTCTTTCCTGGTCCAAGTGACCTTAAAGCCACAGGACATGAAATTGACTTTAAAAAGACCAGAACCATCACCAAAACTGAACACTTTAACAACAGAATAATCAGAGAAGCCATCGAGATAGAAAAATGCCCACACAGCATGAACAAACGAGATGACACCTCCCACTTACCAGCCATTTGGAAACCCGCCCTTATTGACAAATGAGTCCCTAACACAACGAATGACACCAGACCCACACTCACGAGAGCCATACAGGATATCACCACCACACATTCACGCAGAAAGCAGACTCAAACCCACACTGATAATGAGGCATGACCAAGGACCAGAAGCCAGACTGCAGCTGCATCATTAGCCACTTTAAACTCCTCCAATCCATACATGAAGCAGACTGACACCCACCATGAAGAGCTCTCACGGCCACAAACATGAAGCCAAACAACAACAACACAGCTCACCAGCTCAAATCTCCCTGCAACTCACCCCCATCCAATCAGAGCACAGCCAAGCACCTAACCAATCAGCTCACACCCCCACTAGCAGTTAAAAGGAAGAGACAGGAGGGATCTCACATTGCTCCTGGAAGCACGAAGTCAAGAACACCAGCCTGAAGATGACAAATGAGACTTCGTCGAAATGTCGCCAAGACACTTCCAATTTTACATGGGAGAAGACCCGAATAACCAAAGACCTACATACAAACACCTGTGAAAACCTCAGAAAACAGATATCGTATCTCTACGGGGAGGAAAACCACCATCTCACCAGGACCTATGAAAAACTCGAAGTCCAAAGAGCTTCCATTTTATGTGACCTTGCATTCCTACACAACTGCCGAGATCAAAATGTAATCCCCACATACTTCCAATTGAAATTCCACTCCAACTCTGCAGCCACCAAACACATTCTGAAAAGAACAGAACATTTCATTCTGGCAGCCAGCAAATTTTGTGCTGCATTGTGAGAGACTTATATAGCTATTTCTGGCTCATTAGCCATTCTCAGTAAGCCACACCCACATATCAAGTTCGTCCCTGTAAAGGTACAATGTCTATTTTCCTACTTTTCGTACGTTTTATGTGTGTTTTTCCTTTAAACTAGGTTTTTCCTACGTAACCAAGATTTTTCTGGAACCACAATTTCACTCACAATTGATCAATCAATCACAAATCAATCAAAATCAATCACAATTGATTACACTCAATTGTGGTTCCAGAAAAATCTTGGTAACGTAGGAAAAACCTGGCTTAAAGGAAACACACACACACACACACACACACACACACACACACACACACATAAATTTCACAACACATGGACAGACTTAACCATCAATCTCACAAATGAAGCCAATAACAATCCACAAATAAAAAGCCATACAAAACCAGAAACTACACAAATACCATGCATAGAAGTATAAAATAAGAGCCACAAAGCAAAATACAAATAACCAAATGGCAAAAAAAATACCGAATTACAAAAATACACAGAAAACTATGTCAATTAGCCTTTTTTGGGAGGGGGGAGTGAATGGTTGAATAGATTTCAGAGTTATGAAGATAGGAGAATTGGCTTGGATAATGCCTTCTGGTTCAGCCTGTTGTCTCTGTTGTGGTGGACTGATGTTGCTTATCAAAAATAAACTTCTCTCCTTATTTAAAAAGTCATTCAATTTGCTTCATCTCAACTGTATCCGAGTCAGGTTTATAGTTAAGAGAAGAAATAAGGCATTATGCATAAACTTTGGCATTCAGAAAAAGTAATGTGTACAATCCATAGACCCAAAATCCTCACTATGCAACCTAATGGAAAAGGGTCTATCAACATTCTGCAGGATCAGTTCATCCTACAGAATGTTGTTAATCTGTTAAAATGCTTTTGTTGTTGAAATGTCATTGTTTTTTTAAAGACCAATGACAATGTCCATTATATTTTCTTGTTATTGCTCTATTTTTTTTCTTTTTTTTTAGCATGTCACTTTCTGGGTATAAATTTCCCTTGGATATCATTCTGCAATTTTTATTTGTGTATTCGCTAATTTATACCATTGACATACTAACCACCTGCACACTAACATCCAGTGCACAACACAGATGTCTTAACTGGGAAATGTAGGGCAAATATAATCAAATATTATATTACACACACAAACACACACACACATACACATACACACTAACCTCCTTTTAAGGAAGCATTCAAATGAAACGTTGTATTTCCTTCCAAAATATATAAAAAAGCATAAGTACATACAGTAAAAATAAGATTTATATTCCATAATTATTATTTTCTTTTCCATTTAATAAATTTGCTAGCAACAGACTTGTAAACAGCTAGCAGCTAAAATTTTATAGCCCATCTTAATAGATGAATCAGTGGATACTTTTCAATGAAAAAAATGTGAGAGGAATTGCATGTAATAGCTGTGGAGGATCTAATTAGGCTTAATAGGAAATAAACCTAATGGCATTACATTTTTCTGTATTTGTTTTCAAAGTGTAGATTGTATTATTATTATTTTTTAAAGATGGGAGTCATGCTAATAAACGACGCTATAGAGCATTGCACATCAGAACTAAACACAAGAAGTTTTCTCCCAAACGTCATCACTCTGCTAAACAAATAGTTCCCTCAACGCTGTCAAACAATTCACTAAGGCTGTGTTACTATTATTATTAGTCTTCTCACCATTCCTATCACCCATCTCCTCCCACTTATGATGGCATGACTGTAACTTTGTTGCTTGTATCCTTACGATTTATATTGATATTGATTGTTCCTGGTTGCTTATTTGCACCCTATGACTATCATTAAGCGTTGTACCTTATGATTCTTTGGGAAAAAAAGATTTGTTTTTATTTTTAAACTAACAATTCATCATTAATCAATCAGTGTAACATGTACCTTATGATTTTTGACGAATGTATCTTGTCTTTTTATGTACACTGAGAGCATATGCACTAAAGACAAATTCCTTGTGTGTCCAATCAAACCTGGCCAATAAAGAATTCCAGCTATCTATACATCTATACATATGTACATCCTGTTAAACTAGATGACAAACAGTGGACATGTTATAAGGATGTAGAGTTTTATTTACCTTGTTGAATAAAACTAATATGAGGTAATTGCTGATGATGATCATCTTCATCGGGATGAAATTCAGCTGGTTCCTACCAGATTATGCGATACGGTAGGGCCGACTGCGTGAAGCCCCGCCCACCCACACGGATGTCATGATGTCCCTGTGTTGCAATGATTTTCAGCCTCTGCACATGCCCTCACTCATTTGCGAACCAGTAGGGAAGGTAAGTTAGTTTCACCCCGATCTTCATGATTGTGATAAAAGCAACAACAACATACTTTCTTTTTTTCTTGGTTTCTTATTCTTTTTTTAATGGGGGTGCTGGGTAAGTTGTTTGGTTCAATCAATTCTTCCTCTTAATAAATAGTGATAGCTTATCTCCGGCTTTCAAATTTTCTTTAAACTTAATTGCCTTTTAATTTTTTTTTCTGAAGAGCCATGTGGATGCTTTATTTATTTATTTATTTATTTATTTTTAAGGAGGAGACTGAACTCAATAGGATTTGACCTAAAGACTTAGTAAATTCCTTGCAGTGCAGAAGGATTTAACTTGATCAGCAGTTTATGCTTATCTACATGCACAGTAATTTGTTTAAAGATTATATTTAGATGAGCTAATTAATGCATCTTCATTTATTAAATTAATTTATTTCTATAGTTAAAGTGCAGTAGCTTATAACATGATTGAATTGTTCAGGTCACACTATTAACTAAGAGCTAATTAGATTTAATGAGACTCTCCAGGGTTCCATTTATTTGTGTCTGATTAATTTTAACCAACAGGACACTTTTACAAGGGGAAACAGCCCAGTCCCAAACAATCCAGTCCTGGTTTTAGTCATTAACATGAATTGATTTTAGGTGGGTAGCTCTGCAGAAGTCTTGACTGTATCAACATTATTTTATGAATTAATAATTCTGCAAGTAATGTGCAAATTACATAAGTTGCAAAAGTCCAGTATTTCACGCCCATGTCCCTGCTTGGGAGTGGGTTAGGAACAAGGACTTTAGTTTCCAATGATTACAACAGTGGAGAAATCCAAATTTTTTTACTACCAGTTCTGTGGGCGTGGCTTGGTGGGCGTGGTGTTGCTTGCCTTGGTGGGCATGGCAGGGGAAGGATACTGCAAAATCCCTATTCCCACCCCACTCTGGAGCCAGCCAGAGGTGGTATTTGCCGGTTCTCCAAACTGCTCAAAATTTCCGCTACCGGTTCTCCAGAACCTGTCAGAACCTGTTGGATTTCACCCCTGGACTAAAATCTATTGCCACTTTCTTAACCTGGTTATCCTGAGTGAAAGACTAAAGAAGACGATCAACATGGATAGTGGATTTCCATTACAAAGTCCTGAAGACATATCTAGTGAGAACGTGATCACCATGATGGCCTCCTAGGAGATCTTGTCCATAGTCAATGCAGATGTTTTGTCAATGCACAGATTTTCTAAATGTTATGCAAGATTTTCTGGTATGGCAAACATTGTGCCAATAATCACTGGGACCTCCATGGCTGGTTTATGCCATAATCTTTCAATCTTAATTTTCATATCTTGATAGTTGATGATCTTCTCCAATTATTTGTTTTCTAATCTATCACATGGTATTGCCACATCAATTATCCACACTTTCTTTTAAACTGCAGTTATACTGTATGTGATATGTTATGGGTCAAAATACCATCAGTCTCTATTCAGAAATCACAGAATACTTTAACCTGCTCATCTTTAACTAGTAGGTTTTTTTTTTAATTCGATGTTCCCACCAATTGCTGGTACCTGACAACTTTTGCAAATATTCCAGTGAATCATTTTGATGACTGTGTTATGTTGTTGATTATAATCAGTTTGTGTGATCTTGCTCAAGCTATAGTTTGTTATCTACAGTTTCTTCTGCTTCTTTCCACATTCTGCACCTTGAATCATTTGATGATTTTTTTTTTTATTATTCTGGCTTTGATTGCATTTGTTCACACAGCTTGCTCTTAAGCAGCCAAAATCAAGCCTCGAGTTTCTTTTCTTTTTTTTTATATTCTTCTTGTAAGCCCCTGTAAAGTGTTATAATAATCCACTTTCCCATCAATCTTTACTGGTATTATTTTATGCATTACTCTTACATAACTAATATTACTGTGGATATTTTAACATATTGTGTGTATTACATGTTGCCTAGGATAATTTGAATGTAGCAGGAAATATGCATAATAAATAAAAATAATCCAATGAAATCCAAACAAAATAATTTTCAAAAGAAGAACATTTGATATGTACTGTATTTTTTTTTTTAAAGAAGAACTTTGGATCTATGCACCTAAAATTCACCTTCCAACTTATAGAGTTTTCTAAATTCAAAATAAATAAATAAAAAATGAACACAATTTCCTTAGGCTTTATCTGAAACAGTTAAAAGACTATTACTTATTTTTTGAATGTATTTTCATGCACCAGTAGCATCATTTTAGAATAACCAGCAGATAATATACCAGGAATATAATTACAATAGGGAAGCTAATGAATCTTAGAAGACTTTCTATTTATGAAACTCTGTTAATCCAGATATGCATTATAAATGTGTGTATTTCATAGATAAGAATTGTATGTAAATACAGTTCCCATAGTAAACATGAGTTAAGATAATACACATAAATTCAGTTTAATGAAACTCACAAGTATTTTCAAGAGAAAATGATCTTCCATAGAATGAATTTAAAATAATCACAGCGGCTGGGCGGGATGTAAATCAGTGTAAGTAACAAGCATAAGAAAATTAATCTTCCTACAGAAATATGTTTTAAATTGTTTTCCCGCTGTGTATACTAACCCAGAAATAAACCATTTTGTCACTTATAAAAAGTATAAAATAAAAATACCACCCAGAATTGGGATCTCTCGGTTCAGCAAAAGGACACGGCCGAATTTGTTGAGTTTGTTGTGTTACCCAGTTTCAGAACAGAGACTCTGAAAACATGTGCTCCCTAGAGGCCATCTCCCTAGCTCCATCCTTCTTGCTTCAAATGCTCTACTATCATCCCAGTTCCAAAGAAACTCTCCATCAAGGAACTGAATGACTTCAGACCAGTTGCTCTAACATCTAAAGTTATGAAAACCTTTGAAAGGCTAACCCTCCTGAAAACCATCACTGACCTGTTGTTATACCCCTTGCAATTTGCCTACTGAGCAAATAGATCAACAGATGATGCTGTTAATATGACTCTCTACTACATCCTACAACATCTTGAATCACCAAAGACCTATGCACGGGTCCTCTTTGTAGACTTCAGCTCAGCATTCAGTACCATCAGTCCAGATATTCTACTAACTAAACTAAATCAGATAGCTGTACCTGACTACACTTGTAAATGGATCATAAGCTTCCTAACAGACAGGAAGCAACCGGTGAAGCTAGGCAAAATCACATCAGATACCTGTACAATTAGCACAGGAGCCCCCCACTGTGTGCTTTCTCCAGTTCTCTTCTCTCTAAACACCAATGATTGCATCTCAAAAGATCCCTGTGTTAAAGTACTGAAGTTTGCAGATGACACAACGATGATTAGTCTCATTCAAGACAATGACGAATATGCATACAGACTGGAGGTTGAACAACTAGCCTTGTGGTGCAACCGGAACAATCTTGAACTAAACACACTCAAAACCATAGAAATGGTGGTAGATTTTAGGAGAAACCTTCCTATATTACCACCTCTTCTAATACTAGACAACACAGTATCAACAGTAGAGACCTTCGAGTTTCTAGGTTCTACCAGAGTTAAAATGGACATCTAACATCAAAAAAGCACAACAAAGAATGTTCTTTCTGCGCCAACTCAGAAACCTCAAACTGCCCAAAGAGCTGCTGATTCAGTTCTACAAAGGAATTATTGAGTCTGTCATCTGCACTTATAACTATCCGGTTTGGCTGTGCAACCAAACAAGACAGACACAGACATCAACAGATAATTAGAACTGCAGAAAAAACAATGGCTACCAACCTGCCTTCCATTGAGGACCTGTATACTGCACGAATCAAAAAGGGGGCTGAGAAAATATCTACAGACCCTCACATCCTGGACATAAATTGTTTCAACTTCTATGATGCTATAGGGCACTGCACACCAGAACAACTAGACACAAGGACAGTTTTTACATGAATGCTATCACCCTGCTAAACAATTCCCATAACACTGCCAAACTATTTACTAAGACTTATTCTTCTCATCCTTCCTATTACCTATCTCCTACCACTCACTAAATGAGTATCTTATGATTACCTAACTCCTCCCCCTCATGACTATAACCATGTTGCTTCTATTCTATTCTATTCTATTCTATTCTATTCTATTCTATTCTATTCTATTCTATTCTATTCTATTCTATTCTATTCTATTCTATTCTATTCCATTCCATTCCATTCCATTCCATTCCATTCCAAATAGTACTTAGAGTACCATTATTTAAACTTATGGGAGTTTTAAAAGATCATTTTATTAGCATTGTTTTGTCTGTCTGTCTGTCTGTCTGTCTGTCTATCTATCTTTCTATCAAACTATTTATCTATCATCTATCTATCATTTAGCTTGCTAATCATCCATCCATCCACCCACCCACCCACCCATCCATCCATCTTCTCACTCTCTTTTTCTATCATCCATCCATCCATCCATCCATCCATCCATCCATCCATCCATCCATCCATCCATCCATCCATCTATCTATCTATCTATCTATCTATCTATCTATCTATCTATTTATCTATCTATCTATTATCTATCTATCTATCTATCTTACATCCTTGTTAAGAATAGCACTGATACAGAGTAGATTTCTAACACCTTAAACAGAGTTTTTTTTTGGGGGGGGGGGGGAAATCTCTTGAAACTCAGTAATTTTGTTTTGTTAAAATTTGTCTTGTTTTGTATAGGGCTTTAAATATGTCCCTGCAGTATATCTACTTACCTGTCTATCCACTTGCCTGCTTGGTTATTTGTTGATGCTGTGAATAAGAAACATAGAACAGCAAGAAAGCGTATTGACATCTGAGGAAAAAAATGGAATCTGATCCCAGATACTGTCAGCAGTGAACCAAATCTATTAGAAACCAAACCCATTAGAGTCTAAATTAAATGGAGCCTTAATGAAGGGTGTATTATGTTTGCAAGAAGCTAAGGAGGCATGTTTCTATCCAAGGAAAAATCACTGAGTTGGGAAAAAATAAGGCTCAAATATTAATAATTTGTCAAAGAGCTTTGATAGATAATAAACACAGAACTCTTCTAGACAGTGAGATTTTGCTTTGAACCCAGAAGCAGCATCAGTCATGAGAGAGAAGATGTGAAACTTGCATTTTATAACCCCAATTACAAATTAAAAATGTGAAATTTCCATCTGATTATAGCACCCTATCTGACCATTGAAGAACACAGACCATATTAAAAATAAAACTAAGAAGTAAAACATGCCAATGAAGAACTTAAACTATCTTTTGTTAATAACTTTTTTTAATTGCTGTAATGATTTTTCCCCTTCTAGCATATCACTCCGTTGTCATATAGTCCTCTGTTACAGAGGAAAAGGTTTTCTTTAAAGAAAAGAAGAAGAGCTAAGAGAAATGTGATTTGATCTTAAATTATCTACCAGTAGTTACAAATCTGGAAATTGACATTATCTCATTAGTTACAATGTGTGTGAAAGAAGTTCCCTGAGGATGGGCACCAGCATGAGTCCAAAAACTTAGAAAACTAAACTTCTGGTCTGGTGACTGACCCAGGTTGGATCTGCAACACTATCCTGGGACACATACAGTATATTTCCCTTCATTCGTGAGTAGCAATATTCTCCCAAGAAAACACATAATTGAATTCAAGTGGTGCTAAAGAGATATCAACAGATGAATCTAGGGCAGGGGGAGAAGTGACACTTGAAATTTTACCAAGTGTAGATGCAGGGGTGGGTTCTACTTACCTTTACTACCAGTTTTCAATGGGGTTGTGCATGCGCATGCACAGAAGCTTCTGCGCATGTGCATAAGCATTTTGATGGCGTTGGGATTGGTGGGCGGAGCCTCCTGCCGGTTTTACTACCAGTTCTATAGAACCGGCGCAAACCGGGGGCAACCCACCACTGTGTAGATGTGATCTTGAAGTTCCTAGGTGCCAAGGAGAACTGTAATACGGTGACAGACTTCTTTTTACAAACAAACCAACCAATAACAGAACGAATACTTCAGAAGAAATTAGGCATTACAAGATACAAGAAATTGTTAGTAATTTTTCCCCCCGTTTTATTTATTTTATTTATATAAGATTCAGTTTCCATCAAACAGTGTGTGATCTCGGTACAGTTATTTTTAAACAGTCATATTCCACGTATTTGCTGTAATACTTATCACAATAATATTGATAATATAATAATATAATAACAATAATACTTAACATTATCTTTTATGACAACTCTCCATATTAACATTCCCTCTTTCTATATTTCATCCTTTCGAACTTCTGTTTCTATTGTCTAGCCATTGACAAAATATATCCCATATCAAAAAAAAATATTCAGTTTCTTCTTTATCCTTAATAGTGAGCATTAATCTATCTATTTCTGCATAGTCTAATATTTTTTTAATTATCTCCTCCTCTGATGAAATCTCATCATTTTCCCATTGCTGTGAAAATACAATTCTAGTTGTGGTTAGTATATGTAAAACCAGATATACAGTATAGTCCTTTTATCAGGGGTGAAATCCAGTAGATCTGTCAGGTTCTGGAGAACTGGTAGTGGAAATTTTCAGCAGTTCAGAGAACCGGCAAATACCACCTCTGGCTGTCCCCAGAGTGGGTTGGGAATGGGCATTTTGCAGTGTCCTTCCCACCAAGCCATGACCACCAAGCCATACCACTCTCACCAAGCCACGACCACAGAACTGGTAGAAAAAAAAATTGGATTTCACCACTGCTTTTTATCATATTTTTCCAGTAGAATGCCCAACAAAAATATCTCTGGTTTCAAATCTAAATGTTGCTTTGTCATTTTTTTTTCAACCAAGTATGTATTTTTGTCCAATGTTTTTTTAGCTTTTGGGCATGTCCACCACATATGGTAGTATGAACCAGATGGTTGACTAATTGTTGGTAAATTTTAAAATGGCACCTGTACGTGCTTCTTTTGAACTTGTTTGTCATTGTAAATGATATTCAGTTATATTACATTAACTGACTTATTTTTAAAAATGCTCTAGGTTTTTTTAAAAAAATCTGTCATACAAGAGCTCTGGCTTTATGTTTGCACACTGCATGCACAACACTGATTTGGCACGATGACTCCACCAGATACTTCCCCAGATAACTCTCCAGATGTCAACTTGGAGAAAGATGAATGAGTTCCAGGCATGTCTGGAGGGGAGTTAGTCAATAGCTCCAAGCAGCCATCTGAGAGGGATTTGGCTGAAGCACAGCTGCAGTAGGACATCCCTGAGGCTTCAGGTAGAGAAAGCATGCAGCTGCAGCCAGTCAGTGATGAGGAAGAGGAAGTGCCTGCTGCACCTGACCCAAGAACAGTAGGGCAGAGAAAAGGGAGGAGCAGAGAAGGTCAACTAGATTACTCATGAGAAGAAAGCCTCACCCTTCTTGATGGACTGAACCAGAAGCTGGCTATTTAGCACAGCAGATGGATGGAAGTGATGCTGGGAACAACATGTTCACTTCTTAGCTGTGTGTTTTCTTGTTGTGATTCTTGCCTTGTTTTGACTTGGATCGTACTTTGTGAACTCTGGACTTCTCTTTCCTCATGAACCCTCTTGTATAGTGGATTTAATTTTGCCTGGTGGGTTTATTTTGATTGGGAAATTGTCAAGTGCCTTGTGGACTCCTTGCTCATTGCTCTTGGCCTAGCATTGGTCTGCTTGTGGCTGGATTTAATTGGGAGACTTCTGGGTTTTGGGTGAAGAGAGTTGCAGGGGAAAATTAATAAACCCACTAAACCACAGTTACTTGTGTGTGTGTGAGCAGGACAGTACATTTAGTGAGAAGCAGACAACATGCAATGTTTTTCCAGGAAGTTTCTAAGTTAGACATCAAATCTTGCACAAAATAGAATACACGGGGCTTTCCTTGTACTTATGACAAGTTGCCCAAAACATGTCCAAAATAAATACTGATTATTATTAAGGGCCTGCATGATGTGGGGATATAACTAAGATGAAGTTCTATCTTTGTAAAAGCTATCAAAAGACTTCCTTAGATGATTGATAACATTATGAATAGTCAGATTCAATGGAAATATCTGGTGAGAACCATGATATAATGAGTTTTAGGATATAAGAGGAGAAAATAGTGAACAGGTGGAAATAATTGGGTCTTTGAAATTAAGTCAGATTGTCTAAATCTCCTGGAATGGATCTAATGAATACATGGCAAAAAGTTAATATATAAATTTAATTTTGTGTTGAATGGACTAAAATCTATGTTTCAATGGTTGAGTTGAATTATCTTGATTATTCTGGTATAGAATTCTTGGCAGTTTCTGAGCTTGGTGGAAGGGAAGGGAAGGGAAGGGAAGGGAAGGGAAGGGAAGGGAAGGGAAGGGAAGGGATGTCTTTTCCGCTATACGATTTTGGGAAATTCAGTCTACATATAGGAAACAGCCCTGGCTACTTGTAGATTTTGTGGTATTTATTTATTTATTTATTTATTTATTTATTTATTTATTTATTTATTTATTTAAAATCAATTCACATTTGAGGAAACTTGTAGATACATTATTTTGTCTAGTATACTGTAGGTTTGTTTGTTTTTGTTTGTTTTAGTTTAAGGGGTTTCTTCATGAATTTTATTTAAGAAATTCAAGTAAAAAAGAAAAGAAAGAAAGAAAAGGAGAAAATCAGTTCTTTTTAATTTTGGACCAAAACCAAGGTAGATATTAGATTGATTATCTAAGACAGAAATAGATTTTCAGATAAAAAAAATGAGCCTGAACTTTCAGATAAATAGTTTTTCAGATTATTTGAGACGTTATTATTACTATTTGCTGAATAAAGGAGGGGGCTGAGTAGGTTATAAATCAGTTTATCAAACAATTGTTTTGAACTTCGAAACAGTTCTGTCCAGTTTTAACAGTTCAGCTGACTAAGGTACTTCAGTACAATTTGTATTTAACCAAGCTTGATATATTAAGCTTGTGATGTAATTTTTTTGCTGTAAAAATACCTTACAATGAGTTTTTAAACCGAGTTGTTCAATCTTTATATTTACAATTTTTAAAAAAGTGCCTAAGGAGCATATTTTAATTCTGCAGCTTGCAATTGAGTCATTATACAGGAATGATTCTAACTATTAGTACTTACATTAGCACTTACATTATGACCATTACAACTGGTCATAAATCACTTTTTTTTAATGCCACTGTAACATTGAACAGTTGCTAATTGAATGGGTTTAAGTTGATGACTATCCCAAAAACACTTTTTTTTCCAAGAAGCAACTGGACTTTCTGGTTTTTCTTTGAAGACATTTCGCTTCTTCAGCTCTGATTTATTTGATTGTTGGTCTGATGTTAATCTTGGAGTTAATCTGGGTAGTGATTCCTGGTGGAAAGGTGCTGGAGTCTTTTTTTTTTTTTCCTTTTTGGCTGGTTGATCATCCCTTTTGCATAGTCTATAGATGTTCTTAATGCTCAGAGCTTTGAACTCTGGTGCTGGAGAAGACTCCTGCGAATCCCTTGGACTGCAAGGTGATCAAACCGGTCAGTCCTAGAGGAGATCCACCCTGACTGCTCTTTAGAAGGCCAGATCCTGAAGACGAAACTCGAATACTTTGGCCACCTAATGAGAAGGAAGGACTCACTGGAGAAGAGCCTAATGCTGGGAAACATTGAGGGCAAAAGAAAAAGGGGGCAACAGAGAACTAGGTGGCTCGATGGAGTCTCTGAAGCAGTAGGCATGAGCTTAAATGGACTCCAGAGGATGGTGGAGGAAGGCCTGGAGGAATGTTGTCCATGGGGTCGCGATGGGTTGGACACAAGTTCACAACAACAACAGCAACAATGCTCAGAGCTGAAGAAGTTTCGTGGATGAGAAGTGAAACATCTTCAAAAGAAAAACCAGAAAGTCCAGTTGCCTCTTGGGGAAAAAAAAAAAAGCATCTTTGGGACAGCCATGACCTGAATGACTGAGGCTCTCCATAGACAAGCTTAATGCATGCATGACCTCTCTGATACTCTATACATATTGGATGCACAAAACCCGGCATCAGCCATGAAACCAATGATTTGCAGCTGTCATTGATGATGATGAATGTGAGGGCAATCTAAGCTCTGACATCTGTCACCCCCTTGATTGCCAGGATTGATTCAGCTGATTGGGATGGCTAGGTGACTTAATTTGGTACTGATTGGTCAGAAGAAATGTTTGAGAAGAAAAATAAATGAACAATTGATTTTTTTTTTCTTACTGTACTTTCATTATAAAGTCTTTCCTTTTTGGTCTCTCCTTATTGATGAACCTGTACCTGTATCTGTATATCACCTTCTCTTTCCTCTCTCTTTCTCTTCTCTCTCACTTTCTCTCTGCATCTTATAAATATGGATACAGATTGGCATAGTTCTTGCATTACTTTTTAATAAACAGAGAGGCCTAACGAATTATTTTTTTCCTGTCTTTCTACAAAAAAAAAAAAAAAAAAAGGACTGCTATCGCAAAGTTTATAGATGGAAATATATGGTAATTTAATGTTGATTTGATTTGGTTAAGATTCTGCCTACGCCCGTCAGTTGAAGCAATCATTTCAGGTACAGCATTGCTTATTAGAAAAAGAGCAGATGAAGGAATTGACTCATTATAGAAAATTAACCAGTCCAATTAAAATGATTCCTTGGAGCTCCAAGTCATCAGAGGTCAGGTTCATAAATTGCAGTTAGACAGCAGGTGTTTATATCTTAAATTATTTAAACAAAACACCGAAATATTTTCCATAGAGTACAAGATGGATGGTTTTGATTATACAGTGTTTGCTGCAAAGACATACAGTGATAAGTATGCAGGAAAGTTCAGTGATTCAATTAACCATATAGATTCCATTAGCATATATGGCTGGAGCCCTGCACATTCTGCTGAATAGTCACCCTGCAGAGTTTAATTAGAAAACCGCCAAGCTTGTAATAAAATGTCTGAAATAGACACTGGGCAGGCAGCCGCTGAAAAATAGAGTGTTGGAGAGGGTTTAAAACAGTATCCTGTCTGTAGACTGAATACGGGGCAGATATTTGTGTTATTTTTCTAAACAAAAAAAAAAATGCCTTAGGAAACAACTAACAGGAAGGAAGGAAGGAAGGAAGGAAGGAAGGAAGGAAGGAAGGAAGGAAGGAAGGAAGGAAGGAAGGAAGGAAGGAAGACAATAGAAGGAAGTTCCAAAATGAGTAAATGGAAGTAATAGGAGGAAGGGCAAAAACAGTATCCTGTCTGTAGACTGAGTATGGGGCAAATATTTGTATTATTTTTATAAACAAAAAAATGCCTTATGAAACAACTAACAGGAAGGAAGGAAGGAAGGAAGGAATGATCTGCCTCCAGAGTTAAGAACTATCTCTGACCTCCCGACCTTCCGGCGGGCTTTAAAAACCCATCTCTTTCAGCTCGCCGGCTTAGCCTGATTCCTATAGTATTTTATCATTTTAGAATTTATTTTAATATGAAGTTAGTTTTAATTCTATGGCCATTTGTATTGTTATTTTAGGAAATTTTTAACTTTTGTATGTTTGTTTTTTAATTGGCTGTACACCGCCCTGAGTCCGTAAGGAGAAGGGCGGTATATAAATCCAAATAAAGTAAAGTAAAGAAAGGGAAGGAAGGAAGGAAGGAAGGAAGGAAGGAAGGAAGGAAGGAAGGAAGGAAGGAAGGAAGGAAGGAAGGAAGGAAGGAAGACAAAAGAAGACAGTTCCAAAATGAGTGGATGGAAGTAATAGGAGGAAGGACAAAAAGCACAGAATAATTTAAAGTATGATATACTGTATAAGCTTCACATTTTCTATCTCAATTGGATGTACATTGTTATGGAACCTGAAGGGAAATAAAAAGAGAGACCATAAACCTTGACTTTTCCACAAAGCCCAGAGTATCTAATTTCTTCAGCAGTGGTGGCTTTTTCTTTTTTTTTCTCCATTTAATGTCCCAGAGTTGAAAGGCTACTGCAAAAGTATGCAGGTGGCTTGTGTGTTTACAACAATGCACACAATATGAGCTAAGTGCGCATGTTTTGACACTGATTTGGACAAGTGCTTTAAATTACCCCAGCTCTTTGTTCTAGCCATTAAAATAGTAAGAAAAAAAAGTTGTTGTTTTGCGGGAGATGGAGAGGACCTCCAAATAAGTCTACAATTCATTCAGTAAAGTTCACGTGGGACTTTTGTTGTTGTTGATGATGTCAGAATGATAGGAGCCATACATACATTGTTTGAAGTTCAAAGCACTTTTGAATCAGTTTCAAAACATGCATAGCCATTGTTAAGTTTTGAGTTTGAGCTTGATACACATATTGTGATCCTACTATAGTTTGATGCTTCAGCAAATGCATTTCATTTTCAAGTGGAAACTTAGGTACCATATTTTTCAGAGTATAAAACACTCAGGAGTATAAGACGCACCTTAGATTCTAGGGAGGTAAATAAGAAAAAAAATCTGCCTTTGCCTACCAGCATCCATTAGTATTCATCTGGCTAGTGTCCTGTCAGAGTATGAGCGAGTTTTTTTTCTTAAAAAAAATTGATTTATATGCCGCCCTTCTCCGGAGATTCAGGGTGGCTTACAATGCGTTCAGCAATAGCAGAGTTGAGGGCTGTTTAGAAACTGAAACAGTATTTGCTGTGTGAGCAACAAGGAAGGAGACAGCAAGGAGCCTGGGCGTGGCTTAGCTCTGCAGCTCTAAGTCTGTGCTGAGCTCTAAACTAGTCTGCTGCTCAAAACTGAAACTGAAACTCCTCTCCTCCGCTTGTGTTTTGCTTGTATTTACTACCAGGTTGTAAAACCTGCTTTTGGTATTGTATATTTACTTTGTGTGTTATATTACATACAAAGAGAAGTTATTGAATCCTGCTGAATCAGTTACTTGTGTGTGCTTTCTGGATGTGATTGCTGCTGCAAACTCTGACAGTCCTTGCAGCACATTGCGAACAACCAGGTCAGCTTCAGCACATTATTGCAGCCTGATTCAGCAGGAACAGCTGATTGGCGGGTGGATCGGCCTCCGGAATACCCCCAATCAGCGGTTCCAGGCTACAGGGATTGGCACAGACCATCGCCGCCTCCATGCCTTGCGTTTTTGGCTACATTTGGTATATAAGATGCACCCAAATGTTCATCCTCTTTTGTGGGGGGGAGTGTGTCTTATACTCTAAAAAATACAGTAGTTGCAGGCACTTTGGACTGTGTGACCAATATTTCCCCTAGTAAATCTTTTAAGTGAAGCATTCTGTGAATTTATGAGTTTTCCTGACTTTTTGGCCCTACCATAGGTTGTTCCTAGATTCCAAAAATTGTTTCCATATCTTGTTGCTTGCTTTTCCCCAACATACAAACTGGTGTATCCCTCTATTGACATTGAACTCATTGATCCTGCCTATACATAGTGTTCTATAAGTCAGGCCCCATAGACAAATTTATTTACTTCTTTATTATGCAGGATTCCGGACCTTTTGTTGGGCCCTTAAAACCCATTTATTCCATCTAGCTGGGCTAGCCTGATCCCATCCTCCGTTTTTAAATTTGAAATTGATTTTAAATTGGGTTGTTTTAATTTTTGGCCAAATAATATTTAATATTTTTAATTGTTTTTAACTTTTGTACACCATGTTTTATTCTGGCTGTTCACCGCCCTGAGTCCACAAGGAGAAGGGCGGTTTATAAATTGAAAAACTAAATAAATAAATAATAATTGTTTATTACATTTTTACACCATCCATCTCACTGATATAGCACTCTGGGCAGGTTACAATATAATAAATATATTATGTAAATTACATTAAATGTTCAAATCAGTTATAATTTTCCACTAAACACTTCCTCATTGGCTTGCATTACTCTTGAATATTCCTAAATAGGGTAACATTTTGTACAATGTTTGCAAACTCTGGATCATCCACTGCACGTTTGGGTTTGATTTTTGGGCTATTCTTTGACTGTACATTTATGTTATGTCATACAGTTCCCTTATTATCACTTAAATCAGATCACTCAACTATAGGAAAAATAAACAGGAAAATAATAATAATAATAACTTTATTGTCATTGTACGTGTATACACAGTATACCCATAGAATGAAATTCACTTAACATCCAAAGACCAGGTCCAACACACATAACAATCCCCAAACAATCCCCCACCCACCACAAATTTCCCACCCCTAAACCACCCAAACATCCATACAACAGACCAACTGATGCTGTCCAACAGCTCACTGATGGTGGCCCTTTAGTTCATTGTTGAGTGCAATTATAGCTCTGGGATAAAAACTACTCAGAAAACATGTGGTCTGAGTTTTAATTGTTCTGTACCTTTTGCCAGAAGGCAACAGTCCAAAAAGATTATAAGCAGGATGGGAAGAGTCTGAGAATGTTGTGCAATTTTCTCAAACAGTGAGATTTGAAGATGTCATCCAGGGCTGGTAGCTATATTCTGGGCAGTTTTAATGATTTTCTGTAGAGCTTTTCTGTCCCTTAGAGAGCTGCTCCCATATCATGCAAGAATGCCATATAATCATACAGATTAGATTATAATATGTAGATTTATCACACTGATACATAGGTTTCTACATAAACCAATTTACTGATTGGGATATCGACTTAGAGAAACAGTGTAGTTACACGGGAATTAAGGGGCCAAATAATATTTTTCTTATAGCACAAAAATATACCACTTCAAACAATATTTCTTTTTCTTCTCCCCAAGCCCAATCACTAAGCATGATGCTAGACAGAGGCTAGTCACTAGTGGCCTGGATGCAAAAACAAAACAAACACATTAAAGCAACACATCAACACCACTATTTCCTACTTATTATTATATAGTGTATGGCATACAATGCAGGGAAATTACAAGTGCTACACACAGTAGCAATAGCTCTTAAACTCATATACCACTTCATAGTGCTTTACAGCCATCTTTAAAGTTTACAGAAGGTTTACAGAAGGTTTACAGAATCAGCACATTATGCCCAACAATCTGGGTCCTCATTTTACTGACCTTGGAAGGATGAAAGGCTGAGTCAATAGCACTAGCACTTAGACTTCTACACCACGTTTTAGTGCCTTACAGTCCTCTCTAAGTGGTTTACAGAGTCAGCATATTTCCCCCAATAATCTGGGTCCTCATTTTACTGAGCTCAGAAGGATGAAAAGCTGAGTCAACCTTGAACAGTGATAAACAAACTCCTGATAGTCAGCAGAATTAGCCTGCAATACTGCATTTTAACCACTGCACCATCGTGGTTCTAATGACAATGCAGTCCTGACAGCTTAAATTGTTAATTCATTCTGTTCAACACTTGTATGCCTATCCTTGGTGCACCACAGGGAGCGAATTAGCTTACACCAGTTGACTAGAGGTACTCAGGTTACTGGCTCTTCCAGGCTCCTCTGCTGGTCTCACCTTGCCTTGCTTTGTGTCACGATGCCTCATGTCCGGCCAAGTCCATTGCCAGCTTCCAATCTCTGCACATATGAAATGCAGCTAGGTTTTTTTTTTCCCCTTCAAAGTAGTACCCCTTTATCCAGGGGTGAAATGTAAAATTTGTTACTACCAGTTCTGTGGGCGTGGCTTGGTGGTGGTGGGGGTAACATGATGGGTGGGTGTAGCCAACTTTTTTTTTTTTTTAATTTTCAAAGCATTTTTTCTAATGCTTTGAAAAGCCTCTGCTGATCAGGCGACTCAGCTGGAATCATCAGAGACTTTTCAAAGCATTTTTTTTACCGCCTCTTCAGCCAAGAGGTTGCAGAAAAAAATGCTTTGAAAAGCCTCTGACAATCCCAGCTGAGCTGCATAATCATCAGAGGCTTTTTTTTTTTTTTACTTTTAAAAGCATTCTTTTGTCAGAAGAGGTTGTAGAAAAAATGCTTTTAAAAGTAAAAAGAAAGCCTCTGATGATCATGTGGCTCAGCTGAGCATGGGGGGTTAGGGTTAAGATTAGGGTTCTCCGCCACCGGTTCTCCAAACCACCCGCTGCCATCGCTACTGGATCAGGTGATCCAGTCTGAACCAGAGCATTTCACCCCTGCATTTATCCACTCGCAATATGCTTTTGAACTGCTGAGTGGGCAGGAGCTGGGGAGTGAGTGGCAGGAGCTCATTCCATCTCATGGAGCCGGGCTCAAACTGCTGGAGTGCAGACCATTTCTGGCTGGTATTTGTGGCCACTACACCACTGCATTCTCCCTATTTCCTACTTTTGTTTTGTTTCATCTCTGAAAGGTAATGGTGTGATACAAAGCCAGAAACAATATACATCCTGAAAATATATTAATCAAAAGAGATGGGTTGCTCTTGTAGTACCATCACTCCATTGGAATGGGACAATTCACCATAGCCAACTCACTGTAGTCAACAGTGTGGTCATCATGGCCAACTGGACCCAGACAACACACCATGGGACAATTCAATATTTCAATTTAAGTTCAAATATTTAAAGTAAATAAATAAATGTTTTGATTTTTGTCATTAACATTTCATTCTCTCCCTCCTTTTACATCCTTTATTCAATTATTCTATTCCACTATTTTTTGATATTAGTGTAATTCTTGTCCTGCAGTGAGACAGGACAGAGGGTTGGCGTGGGCATGTTGGCTGTGGTGAGTTGGCCATTCAAGTTGGCTGTGGCGAATGAGTCATAGACCCTCATTCCATAGGGCAGCAGAATGCAATTGTCTGTCATAGACAAAAAGAAAAAAGAGAATTTTCTCTACTAAAAGCAACATGGAATATTGCCCAGCCTTGCAACTTTTAACTCACGCATTGTTGAGTGGCCTTAAAAGTTAAAATTCCATGAATAACTATATAACAACTTCTAAGAGTTGATAGTTCCTTTAAGTTTTATATTGGTATACAAAAAAAAGAAAAAAAAATGTCAGACGCTAGGCATCTAGAATGAGAATGTTTCATACAGCTGACTGCAACATAAAAGTGGGATATTTATAAATTAAGGGGAAAATGATTTATCTCCTGTCATGCATTTTACAATCTGCCAGACATTTGTAACACCTTGATAAAAACGGTTGCATCAGCAACACTTATGATGAGACACACCATGGAATTTCATATCTAAAATTCAATCTTGCTTGGGCTAGACGATGGTCATCAGCCATTATCCTATCAGAAAATAAGCAGCACATGATAATGCTTCAAGGAAAGTATGCAGCTGGGCTATTTAATTTAAGCTGCTGAGGGGGAAAAAAACCAAGAATGGCTTGTTTGTTAGGGTTGTGCACAGCATCTCATTCAAAGGGCAAAGTATGTGCAGATGTACAAGTAGAACATACCAGGAACATCTTCAAATAACTTTGCCTTTTTCAGAATAACAAAATTGAAAGGAACTTTGGCGATCTTCTAATTAAGCAGGAAAGCCTATACCAGATGGTGAACCCTTTCGGCACAGAGTGCCCAAACTGGAACACGAGTGAAACTATCTTTGGGTTTTTGGCATGCACATGTGCGCCAGCCAGCTGGTCTTTGCGTGTGCTGGAGCACTGGAAACCAAAGACCTGCTGGCCGGCACATGCACGCCTGTGTTTTGGTCATTTTTGGCTGTTTTTCAGGCTGTTTTTAGGCCATTTTTTTGCCGGGTGGCGAACAATGATAAAATGATAAACAATAGTTACAATATATTACAAAATAAATATATATGGCAGCCAAGACAAAAATCATCATAGATGGCATTATATCCAGAAAATGGGGCCCTTCAAGCTTTTGGAAGCCCAGGCTGGGCAGAAAGTCAGGTCTTCAAGGCCTTATGAAAAACCAACATGGTTGGGCTCATTCTTAACATTGAAGGGTGAATACTGCAGCAAGGAGGGGCTATGGTGAAGGAAGCATGCCTCCTAGTCCATCCCAGATCGAACCTGTAGCATGCCTATCCTGCTGGACCAAATTGGACAAAAAGAAACCACTGTAAGTAGATTGTCCCTCAGGTATCACAGTACCAAGTGATGAAGGATTTAAGGATGACTTTGAACCATATGTTACCCTTCAGATCCAATAATTGAAAAGATTGATTGGTTGGTTGGTTGGTTGGTTGGTTGGTTGGTTGGTTGGTTGATTTTAATTTCCTCTAGGGGGCTGTTATGTCAGAAAAATCTATTTTTCATAAGGACTGTTTTGGGAAAGTACCCCTACTGAAAATATGTGGGTATCCATTTTCATAAATAAATACTATTTTGATTATTAATCATTTGGGATATCAAAATCATTCAAAGCTCAATTCGAATCTTCAAAATGACCCACTCACTGTGCAACAAATCATGTGGATTATTTGGTTTGAAAATTTGTTATGAAGGGGTGATTCAGTTGAATCACCTTTAATCAATGATTCTCATCACTCTAAGAATGGTTCTACCTGCCTTATAGTCTCCCTTCTCATGAAGGAAGAAACCTTAGCATTCTGAATTTGAAACATATCAGCTTTGCCTGTTGCATTCTGAATCTGATTATCTGAATAGTTGAGAAACTTGAGTTTTCTTATTAAGGAAACTGATATAATATCAATAAAAATGGCACTGGGATCTTCTTCTTTTAACAACCCCATAATCCCTTGCAGGGTGGAGTCAGGGCAACTGAATGGAGCTGGCAGAGTTTAATGGCCAAATGTCCTTCCTGTCGCCAATGTGGAGTTTTGTTCAGCAGATATATTCTCATTGTGCCCAGAAAGAGAAATATCTGCCTCTACCTTGGATCAAACTCACAGCCTCCTGATTGTGAGGTGAGAGCTTCACCTCTAGGCCACTGCACAACTCAAAAACGGCATTGGAATGATGGGGGGAAAAAACTAGAAAATGTAGTTTTCTGTCTCTACTGCTTACAAACAACAAAAAATGGGCAGAGCAATCCATGTTACTGTTTGTACTTATGTGCTTTCTTTTTCTGTACAGTAACACGAGAGAGAGTATTATTTTGCACCTGTCTGCCCCCAAACTGTCTGCCCCCAAACTGTTAAAATTAAAAAGAATGTTGGAGTGGAAAAAATGTGTCCTCTAACTCTTCTCCTTTTATTGATGATACTGACTTGGATACGTTGAGAAATTCAATGGAATTCAATGGTGAAAAAAAAAAACAAGGTTCTACATTTAGGCAAGAAAAATAAAATGCACAGGTACAGTATATGTAGTACCTTGCTCAATAATTGTTACTGTAAGAGGGATCTTGGAGTCCTAGTGGACAACTATTTAAATATGAGCCAGCAATGTGCAGCAGCTGCCAAAAAAGCCAACACAGTTCTAGGCTGCATAAACAGAGGGATAGAATCAAGATCACATGAAGTGTTAATACCACTTTATAATGCCTTGGTAAGGCCACACTTGGAATACTGCATCCAGTTTTGGTCACCACGATGTCAAAAAGATGTGGAGACTCTAGAAAGAGTGCAGAGGAGAGCAACAAAGATGATTAGGGGAATGGAGGCTAAAACATATGAAAAACGGTTGCAGGAACCGGGTATGTCTAGTTTGATGAAGAGAAGGACTAGGGGAGACATGATAGCAGTGTTCCAATATCTCAAAGGTTGCCACAAAGAAGAGGCAGTCAAGCTATTCTCCAAAGCACCTGAGGGCAGGACAAGAAGCAACAGGTGGAAACTAATCAAGGAGAGAAGCAATTTAGAACTAAAGAGAAATTTCCTGACAGTTAGGACAATTAATCAGTGGAACAACTTGTCTGCAGAAGTTGTGAATGCTCCAACACTGGAAATTTTTAAGAAGATGTTGGATAACCATTTATCTGAAGTGGTGTAGGGTTTCCTGCCTAAACAGGGGGTTGGACTAGAAAACCTCCAAGGTCCCTTCCAACTCTGTTATTCTATTCTATTCTATTCTATTCTATTCTATTCTATTCTATTCTATTCTATTCTATTCTATTCTATTCTATTCTATTCTATTCTACTCTACTCTACTCTACTCTACTCTACTCTACTCTACTCTACTCTACTCTACTCTACTCTACTCTACTGCCTTCTTTCCATAGCTGAGAGACAGTGAGTGGTCAAAATCACCCAGATGGCTTTCTCCCTAAGGCAGAATTAAAACGTTTGAAAATCAATTGAGAAAGAGATATGAACTCAAAGCTAACCACAGATAGATCATCTACTCCAGGAGCAAACGCTTGTGGTAATCCTTCAAACAAGTATTGTAGATGGATGAAAGCACATATAAAGCTGACAGAGCAATATAGCTCGAAAACCTTTAAAAGGTTTTATAATGTTTCTTTCACTGTTTATATTACAACACACCTTCCTTGTGAGGGACAGTACAGTTCACTTTCCTTGACATTTCCCCCCCTTTTTGTTTCTTTTGTGTATTAAATCTCAGGGTGGTTGTGCAATTTGATTGGTTAGTTTTTCATGCACACATTTTTATTTTTTTAAAAGTAAATTTGACTTAAAGGTCTAGGATGATTGATTGTATTATTCACTGTTTGATGACTGCACTTGAGTGACCCCAATGGCATTTTCCTGTACAATTAGATTCCCAATATCTGCAAGTTGTTAGGTGAAGAAAATAATGTTCCAATGCAGAAAATCTAGCCTCAAAGAAGAGAAGGTACCAATATGTCTCTTCCCTTTAAGCAACTTTTCATCAGCAGAACAAGAAACAGAATTCCTTACAGCCTTGTTGAAGATTAGGAGTTTTCTTGTTTAGTGTATTTCTATCTGAAAGACCACTTTCTATGCAGATTGGGAGATAATAAATGTGTGGCATCCCCTCCCTCCCCCCCCCCCTTCATACTATTTTGGTCCCCTTAGCATGGCATTTTGATGATCAAGCAAGCAGCGGATATGTAAAAAAATATGCTACTTTCTGGATTTAATTTTTATATTGTAGGAGAACAATTGTACCAGAACTGTTAGGAAATGGTTATTGCCTAATTGGTTGGCCAGGAAATATATAAGCCAACATTGTATGTTTGTATTATGTGAATGTATTATGTAGCTTTAAGGATTGTGCTGAGTCATTCTGCATCCTGATTGGCTGAGCTCTGTAGCCAATGTATTTAAGAAGAGCTAAATTATGGTTAGTGTGGACACTACACCATTTTACCTGCTGCTATATTGTAACTCTTTTTGATCTCTCTATGGTCAACTGTTTGATCATAATTATTTATTTACTGCTTTCTGATATTTATTGAACTGTTTTTATATTGTTCCCGATTGTTCCTTGTATTTTTCTACAAACTGGTAAGAAGATTTTATAACCCTGGATTGATCTTATATTGCACTTTATATGACTAAGACTTGGATTGTTTTAAGGACTATGATTTTGCTTTTCCCTAAAAGTAAAATACTATAAAACCCAGTTTGTCTGCATGTTATTCACATTTACTCTCAAAATGTTTCCGTGCATAAAACTCTAGCGGTACTCTGCTTTATAAGCCACAACTTCAGGTGTAACTCAAAAATATCCTTAACAATGGCCTGATCTGGACTGCGATCATCACAGAGGATAAGCCTAGTAATTAGCCATTTGTTATTTTAAAAAATCAGTTCATAAGATTGTTTTTTTTTTTGAATAATTTAAAAAAAAGAAAAGAATTGGCACCTGGGTTGTGGTATAGAAGGGCAGTAAGTGGATTTACACTTATTGTAACCTTATTAAGGAGTAGTTATAATCCAGATTGTTTTACAATACTCTTACAATTTAGAAAAAAAAATAAAGTGAGTGAATTATTTTCATTTTCAAAGGAATCACTTCCTTTGCCTCATTCTGTTTCACTGAGCCTGTACACATCAGATCTGTGGCAGTTTGACATTTTCTAGTCTGATTCTCCTTAGTTACAGGCAGGGGTGGATTCTATTTACCTTTACTACTGGTTCACAACAGGAACGTGAGTGCTTCTGCGCATGTGCAAATCATCAATTATGACATCCCGGTGGGTGGGCGGAGTCATCTGCCACTTTTACTATTGGTTCTAAAGAACCTGACAGAATTGGGAGCAACCCACCACTGGTTACAGGGGAAGCTATCATACAAACAAGGGGAAATTAGCACACCTAGTAGTGCTGATGATGCCACCTAGTGGGGTAATGAAACATCTGCAAGCAAGCTGCCTCAGAGCATACCAAGGATTCTATAGTTGAACTCTGAATTACATATATCATTCTTTATTGATCTCCTTGCTTTGCTGGAACATTTGAATAGTGGTGTCCTCCGAAAAGAAGGTCCTTTGCTTCAACGTGCTTATTAGGAAGATGTTTATTTGAAACAAACAAATGGTATTAAAAACGTCTGCCTGGAGATTTTTAGAAAGACAATGTCCCATGAGTAAGAAATACTTATGTTGACTTGATAAATATAATTTATTTTCTTTTTATGAACCTGTAACCCCTTCTTTCGGGATGGAGTAAGGGTGGCTGAGTGGAGCTGAGCGTTTACTGGCTGGATGCCCTTCCTGATGCCTATCAGAGTTCACAGCAGATATTTTCCCTTTGTGCCATGATAGAAAAGCATCTGTCACTTCCTAGGATTGAACTCTCAACCTTCCAAATGGGAGGTGAGTGTCTTCACCTGTAGGCCACCACACCACTTAACTGGATAAACATCATTAAAGGGACTAAAAATGCACTCAAAGTCCATCTCAGTGGTGGTATTCAGCCAGTTCTATCCGGTTTGGGTGAACCGGTAGGGATGACTGCGGGATGCACCGCCCACCTGCATGGATGTCACGACATCCTATTTTTTGACATTTTTTTAGGCTCTGCACATGCCCAGGAGGCCTCGAGAATGCACGGAAGATGCGTGCACGTTTGCGAACCAGTACGGAAGGTAAGTGAATGCCACCCCAGTCCACCTCCCAGAGCAGGCAAAAATGAAACAAATCTTGACAAAAAAATGAAACATATCCTAGATTTAAAAACAAGGATAAATCAGCGATGTATGTACACCTATCTGGGTATGTATCTGAGAGATAAACCTGTGGTTAATAGCTTGATATCTTTAGCTGTCAGATCCAACAATAGAATTCCAAAACAGAGATGGGCTAAATTTTTACTAAGTCTAATTCAACAACAGCACATCCCAGTTGAGTTTTAGCCAAATTTAAATCCTTTTACTTGATCACTTGATTCCACATCAAGTGTAAATGATCCGCATATTGTTTCTAGTACTTCTTTGTATATTATATGGATTTTAGCTTTTCCAGTCAATATTCACAGATCTCAGTGTTAAAGCCATGGAATTCAAGTTTCTACCCATGATGGTTATAGTCTATTTCACATATCTGTGCAGTCTTCCTGCACAGAGGTGGAAGAGAAAGAAAGGTCAAGTGACAACGTGAGAGATGAAAAATGGCTTAGAGAACCAGATGTTCCAGCTAATTCACCTTCCTTTCTCTCCCACAAATAGACCTCATCAAACAGTTTGGATTATTGAATTTCACTGAGAAAGAACAGCATACATCAAACCTAGGAGCAGATTGAGATTGGAAATGAGAAGAAAGAAATGTGATTGAATTGAATAAACCAAATTAAATAACTAATCAAAGTGAGGAAACTTCTTGTCTTATATTCAGGTTTTCCAAGGGCAGATTTCACATATGATTCTCAATGTACATGCCAGGGAGAGAATGGGTCACACCTACTGCCAATGTTAAAATATAGTTCTATTATATTGCTTGAGAGAGAGAGAGAGAGACAGACAGACAGACAGAGACAGACACAGAGAGAGACAGAGACAGAGAGACAGAGACATGGAGAGAGAGACACACAGAGAGAGACAGAGACACAGAGACAGAGACAGAGACACGGAGAGAGAGACACAGAGACACAGAGAGAGAGAGAGACACACACAGAGAGAGACAGAGAAAGAGAAAGAGACGCTACATCTGAGTAACCAGGGCTCAGTTTATATTCTCATATTCTTATATTTTCACACTCATATTCTCCAGTTTTCTGATGTTTAACCATTACTTCAGCCTGCTCTCCATAATATGCTTAACAGTTAAACAGTTAACAGTAACGGAGTTGGAAGAGACCTTGGAGGTCATCTAGTCTAACCCCCTGCTAGGGATTCGAACTACTGACCTTTCTGATTGACAAGCTCAGCGCCTTAGCCACTGAGGGAACTAGCCAGGTCTATGTATACTAATATCACTATAATATCATAATTTTCATTCATGTAAATACTGGAAAGGTAGCAAAGTGGATAGGTAGAGCATCATACAGAGAATGGTGAGAAATACTATGACTCCCCTTAATAATAATAATATTTGCAAGCAAGTACTGGTGGAATCACAAAATAGACAAAGTGATAGAAAATAAAGATGCTAAAATGCTCTGGGACTTTAGAATTCAAACAGACAAGCACCTGTCACACAAGACACCAAACTTAACAATTGTCGATAAAAAGGTGAAAAATAGTCTGGATAGTGGACGTGGCAGTGCCTGGAGGCAGCAGAATAGATGGGAAAGTGGATAAAATCACAAAATACAAAGCTCTGCAAATAGAAGTAGGAAGATGATAGCAAAATAAAACAATAATAGAATCGATAGTAATAAGTTCCTTGGGTGCAATACCAAAACATCTGGAGCACCATTTGAATGCCATCGGCATTGACAAATTCACCATCTGTCAATTGCAAAAGGCAGCTTTACTTGGAACAGCTTACATTCTGCAATAATACTTTTAAAATGATCAACCAGCACCATCTGCCTAATCCAGATCTTTGGGAACAACTCCATAGAGCCAAATCCAGTCTAAATATCTGGCTGACTATGTAATTGAACAACAACAACAACAACAACAACAACAACAACAACAACAACAACAACAATAATAATAATAATAATAATAGAGGCCTTTTAAAGACAACTTATACAAAAACAGAATATAAGAAATAATTGAGTAGCAAGCTGAAAATTAGAAACGCAAAGCTCTGCATGGCCAATACTTGAAAAGTATTGAAGGCAAAAGCTGACCAGAAACTAACTTGGAACTGGTTAAGATCAGGAGTACTGAAAAAAGAAACAGAAAGTTTTATTTTGACAGCTCAAGAACAAGCCCTAGTCACAAACTGCATGAAGGCAAAAATTCAACATGTTACCACCAACAGCAAATGCCGCCTCTGTAATGAGAAAGATGAAACAGTCGACCACCTGATCAGTGGGTGCAGCAAAAATTCACAAACTGACTATCTATAACACCATGACCACGTTGCTAAAATCATTCACTGGAAATTGTGCCAAAAGTTTGGATTTGAGTACAGCAAAAACCACTGGGAACATCAGGTTGAGAAAGTCTTAGAGAATGAGAAATTCAAGATCTTGTGGGACTTTAGGATTCAGACTGACAGGCACTTGGTCCACAACACACCTGACATAACAATAGTTGAAAAGAAAAAAGTATGGTTCATTGACATTGCAATACCTGGTGATGCATGGATTGAAGATAAGCAGCAAGAAAAAATCACAAAGTACCGAGACTTGCAAATTGAAGTTGAGTGACTGTGGAAAAAGAAATTGTATCTTGTCCCAATTGTAATTGGAGTTCTTGGAGCAATACCCAAAGGGCTACCCCCCTATTTAGAAATTCTAAATTTACCGAACTTGAACATTTTGACTCTACAAAAAAACACCTTACTTGGAACAGCTTACATCCTCCGACGATACCTTAACAGTTAGGACTCGAGCTGCTGAGCTATTAACCAGCCTCAAAGGCTATGAATCTCACTAAAGATTAACCAATAATAATAAATGGCTCAATTATTTGAAGCTTTCTCTTTTCAGGATGGTTTTCTGTTCCTGATTTTCGAGAATCTGTAACCAATTTCTTGGGTTTAGGTCCATGAAGGTACATCAGTAACAAAAAGTGGGGAGGGAGAGGAAACCATATTTCTTATAACTTTACTTTTCATTTGGGCAGGGTGAATACAGCTTTCATTACCTAGTATTCTGTCAAATGTGAATGTGTCACTCACCTCAGAATATCATTTTGCTATTGCTGGGCCAACATGTCATATTGCTGCTACAGGTTTGACATTCTTGACATACTGAAGATTGATGTGCTTGAGTGTATGATTTTCTTGAGTTGCTACAACCTATTAGTGTGGCAATGTTATTTTGCCTTGATTTTCTCCTTTCATGTTACTTTGCAAAAACCTACTTAGTTTGGGGATTTTTTGCCTTGGCACAGGAAACATTTCTTCATGGACTGAATTCAGTTTTACCTAACTATCGAGATCTGAGGTTTTAGAACTGCTTTAAAGAGCAAAAGCAAAACGAAAACAAATGTAGCCGTTATCTCTCACAAATAAATTTCACAATTAAATGACTAATTTCCTCTTCCTCCTCCTCCCATAATACATTATATTATTTGAATAGAATGTCAGCTGCCAGTTCACCCTTGCTTGTGCTTTGTTACCATGTAGTGGCAGTCTGCCATGGACTCTGGGGAGGGTGGATGGGAGGAAAGTACTTGGGGGGAAATGAAAGTCATGGGAAAGTGAAAGTCATTGCTGTATCTCCCTGAGATGCTGCTTCACGGTCACCTGACTGAGAGAAGAACATAGCTGCATACAACCTCGAAGTGACCAATCTGAAAACATCTACCTTGAACCTGATTGGTCATTGGGGGCGGGGTCAGTGATGGGAGGCAGTTAAGGGAGGGAAATTTTGAACTTAGGGATTTTGGCGTGCAATTCTCAGTTCTGGCTATGTACTATTGCAGTGCATACTTGACTTCTAATTAAACTATACCTTTCTCAACAAATGGAACCAAGGATCATTTCTATTAAATGGGGCAGGTCCCACTTAGATCATTCTATTAAGTGGAGCAGGTCTGACATAGAGTTATATTTCCGCAGTATTTTCTAAGTAGTATCACCACCGTAACATTTAGATATCACTGAAGATAAAATGAGAAATGTTGCATCAACATTCATTATGATTTAAATGAATTAGTAAGCGTAAGATTATTTTGTTGAACAATTTTCCTTCTTTACATCTACAATTGCCTGATAAATTGTTGTTGCATAATAAAATGAAACTGAAATAATTATTCATCATTAGGATTTGTTCTTCAATTTAGGACAATTTAAAAGTTAAAGTCTTCCTTGAGTCCACTTCATTTTAGGACACATTCATGACAGTAAAGCTACATAATTTCAGGGAAATATATTTCTAAACTGATGTGTTATGTATTGTAGCTATTATAGACACAAAGCAATTGGCAACCCCCTTAACACATTTTGTCATAGTCTAATCTGGTTCCAACAATATAACTAGCCCTCTTGGTCTCATAGCCATGCCGTGGTAGCACACGGTTCCATTAATTTGATCAAAAGCTACATTTGACAATATGACAAATTTGACAGTAGAGTCCCCATATATTTTCTTCATAAATTATTTAGCAATTCTTTTTCTTGGATATCTATTTATGCAAAAGGTCTGTGATTTGGATGGTATCAATTTAATCCACTGCCTCACAGAGACTCTTTGGGGTTAAATTTCACCCAAACAAGGGTTGAGTTAAATTCAGTACAATCCATTAATTTAGGCTAATTTTTTCTTGCTAGGTTTCAGCATGGATTCATACTTCTTAGCTGAATTGAGTTATTGTGAATAATCCCCTAAATGCATTAAATGTTATCGCAACTGTCCAGATGAAAGTGAGGAATTAGAGCTGCTGGTGTCATATCCTTGGACTGGACATTTAAGACATAATTACAAATCTATAGTTTTTCTTTTTTTTAAAAAAAATTACAACCCAGTTCTTGCAATATTTGAAAGCACAATTTTATACTTCCTTCAAATTGTTCTCTGAGTTTTGAACTTTCCCATGACTGAAATCAACTATCCTTTTGTCGGAGAAAATCTTTTAAATATATGTAATTATAAGTATACCTTGGGCTTATTTTAACGTCTGTATAAAATCATTTAATAAATTTTAAACTGGATTTTCTCCATTATGGTAGTCCTCAAATAATGACCTCGACTGAACCCAGAATTTCTGTTGCTAAGCGAGACATTTATTAAGTGAATTTTGCCCCATTTTATAACCTTCCTTGCTATATCTGTTAAGTGAATCATTGTAATTGTTAAGTTAGTAACATGGTTCTTAAGTGAATCTGGATTCCCCATTGACTTTGCTTGGTACGCTCTCATAGAGAGGGGCTCCTCCGGGTGCCGTCAGCCCAACAGTGTCAACTGGCAGCCCCCAGGGGGAGAGCTTTCTCTGTGGGGGCACCTACTATCTGGAACGAGCTCCCCCAGGAGATACGGAGGATCCTGGATCTGCGCACCTTCCGCCGTGCTCTTAAGACCTTTTTAATTTCACCAGGTGGGCCTGGCCTAACCTCTCTTCCTCTTTTAGCATTTAAATTTTAATCTGTTTTAAATTGTGTGGGGTGTTTTAATTCTGTCTGGGCCAAATTTATTTAATTTGATTTTATTTGGGCTTTTAAATTTTGTATACATGTATTTTTATTGTTGGCTGTTCACCGCCCTGAGTCCTTCGGGAGTAGGGCAGTATATAAATCTAATAAATCTAATCTAATCTAATCTAATCTAATCTAATCTAATCTAATCTAATCAAGGTCACAAAAGGTGATCCCCTCACCCAAGGACACTGCAATTGTCATAAATATGAGTAAGTTGCCAAGCGTTTGAATTTTGATCACATGACCATGGGGATGCTGCAAAGATTGTGTCATAAGTCACTTTTTTCAGTGCCATTGTAACTTCAAATGGTCACTAAATGAACTGTTGTAAGAAACTGTATTCTGTTAAGTTTAACAAAGTGCTAGTATTAATAGAAGGATAATAACCATTGATACTAGCATTGTACATGAATTATTTGAATTGCAGTTAAATATTATATTCTTTAACCCTGGTCTTTTTCTTGGCAAGCCAGAAAATCGATGATCAATTTATCCTGTATGAGTCCAAAAATAAACCAAAAAAGAACACTTATCAAGTAACATTTTTATTTTTTATTTTTATTTTATTTTTTAATTATTATTTTATTAGTTTTAAAAGTAAAACAATGGACATTGCTCAACGTTTCTGGTTTGTAACATTTATGTCAAAATCAAGTTAATAAGTAATCTATTCCTTGCTCTATATACGAATTTACATATCTCCTACTTCATTATATATCAAATATACAGTATTTTACTTCCTAACCAACTATGCATGTATTTAATAACCCAATATTACATTCACAAGTTCAATATACATTGATATATTGATATATATTGATATATACATTTCCAGATATTCATTATCCCTTGTTTTTGGCAATCTTATCTAACCAATTATAAAATTTATTCCAAACTTCATAGTATGTTGTTTCACTTTAGTCTTTGAGTTCTAAAGTAAGTCTGTCCATCTCTGCACAGCTGTAAATTTTGTGTATTACTTCTTCTTCTGAGGGTATTTCTTTACACTTCCATCTTTGAGCAAATTCTAGTCTTGCCGTGGTAAGTATATGCAATATTAAATAGGTTACATTTTTGTCTTATTTGCCATCTGTCATGCCCAGTAAGAAAAATTCCAGCTTAACTTCTATTTTAAACATTAACATCTCTTCTAACCAGATCCTTATTTGCTGCCAGAAACTTTTGACTTTTGAGCACTCCCACCACATATGGTAATATGACCCTAGTTCCACCTCACATTTCCAACAAATTGGGGAGTATTTTTTACTAATTCTTGCCAATCTTGTGGGTGGGAAGTGCCACCTGTAAAACATTTTATACAGGTTTTCTTTGTAAGAAGCTGCCAGTGTGATTTTGATATTTTTTTCCCACAGATTTTGCCAATTGTCCAAATCGATACTGTACCCAAAACATCTACTCCAGAACCAAAAAAGGACATTTATTAAGTAACATTTTTAAAAACCAATGAAAAAGAAATTCTAAAACATGGTCCATGAAAACTCTTTACATCATCAGAAGGATAGCAAAAGTTGAAAAAAACTGTTTAACTCTGAAACTGCCGTGATAGTTGATTATGACGTGAAGGTGCCTTTAGAAACCTCCTTCTACATCTCCTTCTTAAATTCTACTAATTTATAACATAAGCAAACCAAAGCAATATTGTACTTATGAATACCTTGGTCATGTACCTACAAACCAGTAAGCCATAATTTGGTCATATGTCTGTATATTGCTTTTAGCAGCATACAATTGCATCTACTAAGCAAAACGTCAATATTTTAGGACTATTAGTGTCTCCATCACTCAAAGATCCCTAGTTTACCCTAGGCCAGGGGTGAAATCCAGCAGGTTCTGACAGGTTCCGGAGAACCAGTAGCAGAAATTTTGAATAGTTCAGAGAACCGGCAAATACCACCTCTGGCTGGCTCCAGAGTGGGGTGGGAATGGAGATTTTGCAGTCTACTTCTCCTGCTATGCCCACAAAGCCATGCCCATCAAGCCATGCCCACTGAACTAGTAGTAAAGAAAATTGAATTTCACCACTGCCCTAAGCCAAAAGGCTAGAAGCATAAAGGCAAAACTTTATTACTGTATATCAGTTTCTCCGTTAGCTAGGAAAGGAAATGAGACAGGGTTCTTGAAGGCAATTTATGTGTGGGTTATAAGTTCAGTAGAGCCAGTGACAGGCATTTTGTCTGAATTCTATGTATCTGTGCAATGCCAGGAATAATGCATAAAAATGACCAATACACAGAATCTAAAAAAGATACTCTCTCTCTCTCTCCCTCCCTCCCCCCCCCCCCTCTCTTGAAGATAGTGGCCTATCTAAATCACTTTGCCCAGATCCATTTGTGAAAGTTCAACATCCTTCCTGAATAATAGAAAAATGTCTTCTGGAATGACACCCAAACTCATTCCATAGTAGTGGTTTCAAAGCCTTTATCCATCCCTACGCATCTGAGTTTCATCCTGGCCGTGGCAATAAATTACTCATTCCATCAGTTTAACATAAAGGATTTAAGGGCAAGGATCAAATAGAAAAAAATGGCTTTTATTGTAGATGCAAAAGAATTCTTGATAAAAACCAGCAACTAGAGAATCTTCAGGATTCAAGCCCAGGTCTCGTTCTCCAACTTGATCATGGTAAGAGACACTTTGCCATCAATTTCTTAGCTTTAATCATTGAAGGGGATTACATATTCTGGTCTTGCTAGTTTAAGCTTTCCTACTGAAATATTAAACACAGAGAGACACACTAACACTGTCGATTTTCAGTCTATTGAATCTGATCTCAGTTACTACAAATTTACAAAGCTGATGGTCTCTACTTCATTGAAACTAGATGATGTGAAAGAGGAGAATGCTAATAACATCTCTCCCTGTGGTATCATATCTCTCAGCTGCCACTTTTATGTTATCAATCATGATGTAAGGAGATCAAGTAGTCTTTGAATAATGGGCTGTAGGAAATATTTGGTTCAACACTTCTTTTTAATTGTGTGCAGTCTGATCTTCGTTTTCAGAAATACTACTTTATTTGGAGGGGGTAATGTAAATACATGTGGTCCCTGGTTCATGACAGTAATTAAGCCTGTAATTATGGATGTAAGTCATGTCAGTCAGTCTCTCATGTGATCGATCAGTTTTTTTTGTTTTTTTTTGAGTGAGTCATTAAGTCAATGTAGTGGTGGTAATAGCAGTAGACCTGGGCTTGAATCCTGAAGATTCTCTAGTTGCTGGTTTTTATCAAGAATTATTTTGCATCTACAATAAAAGCCATTTTTTCTATTTGATCCTTGCCCTGAAATCCTCTATGTTAAACTGATGGAATGAGTAATTTATTGCTACGGCCAGGATGAAACTCAGATGCGTAGGGATGGATAAAGCACTTAAACGTGTATACTGCTTCATATGCTTTATAGCCCTCTCTAAGCAGTTTACAAAGTCAGCATATTGCCTCCAACAATATGGGTCCTTGTTTTATTTACCTCGGAAAGATGGAAAAGGCTGAGTCAAGTCTGAGCCATTCTGAATCAAATTCCTGGCAGTGGGCAGAGTTAGCCTGCAATACTGCATTCTAACCACTGTGCCGCCACAAACATGGCAGTCCTTGACCAAATGCCCTGGTTATTAAGCAAACAGATTGTCTGCAATGGGCGTTTTTTGTTGGAGATCAGAAGTAAGAGAAGTGAACACTGGTTTTTGACCAAACCGCTCCCCCCACCACAAACCTTTGTAAATCATGCTTGAATGACTGGAGGACGCTGCAAATTGCCAGAATTTCTTACCAATTGCCAATTGCCCAAAATGTAGTTCAGTGACCCTGAGGGAAGGATGGTGACTGTCAGAACTTCAAATCCAGATTGTAAGTACCTTTTTGAGAACAGTTCAGTGGTGGATTGCTACTGGTTCTCCCCAGTTCAGGTGAGCCGGTAGCGGTGATGGTGAGGTGAGAGTGAACCGGCTTGTTCCAACTGTCAGCTGGGCCCTCCTGCCTGACCCTGCACTATACCAACCTATATTTGTTCATTTTTAGCCCAGCTGATAGGCTTGGCAAAGTAGATTGCTGCACCTCAGCTGTTCTGAAATGGAATGAGCTTGCATGGAGAGCAAGTTTGGCATTCGAGCGAGCGACACAAGCCCACCACTGGATCATGTAATTGGGCAGTAAGCAAGGACTACCTGTAGTGGAATTTTGGAACTCTTTAAAGACTAGCAAATATTCTGAACTCTTAAAAAGAGTAACTACACATCAATCAGCCTGACAACCATGCCTAAAGAAGTTTCTAAAGCAGATCATTAATAGATCAATTTAAATAAATCTTAAGAGCAATGAAGAAATTATAAGAACTCAGCAAGGTTTTGTCCAGAAAAGTATCCTCACATTTCAAGAAGAAATCAGGTAAGCTCCTGATTAAATTGTGTGAATGCTGTAGAAAAGCATTTACAAAATTCACTATGACATTCTAATTAGGAACTTTGTTAAGTGTGAGCTAGAGGCCATGACAATTAAATGGGAACAGAGATATTTCAAAAATTATACTACAGCAAACTAGAGGGATATGTTGAATGGGGTGCTATAAGGTTCAGTCATGAGTCCAGTGTTTTTCAAGATTTTTTCTTAATAACTTGGATGAAGAGGTGAAGAAAATGTATATCAGATTTGAGTATAATACCCCAGAAAAAACCTCAAACGATCTTGACAGGTTAGAGAAATGCAATTAAATCAGCAGAATGAAATTTAACAGACAGAAATGCAAAATATTCTTCTTTAAGGAACAGTACAGTTGAGTGGAATGTTGGCTTGGGAACAGTACTTTGGGAAAAGAAATTTAAATAATAGCTAATTGCAGACTGAATTGGCAGCATGATGCATCTGGAAAACAAGCAAATATAATCTTGGGCTGCATAAACTATAAATATATTTTCCAAATCTTATAATAGTACTGATTTATTTATTTATTTATATTTATTTATATTTATAATGCAATTTATATGCTGCCCTATCTCCAAGGATTCAGGGTGGCTCACAATGGTAAAGATGCACAGTTCCTCATTAAAGACAATATAAAATTAAAATTCCAATTTAAAACAATTTAAAATTCATTAAGAAACTCCCCATCAGTCCAGGCTGTGGAACAACCAGGTCTTCAAATCACGGCAGAATAAGTGAAGGTCAGGGGCCATCCGGAGCTCCAAAGGAAGTTGGTTCCAGAGGGTGGGTGCGCCCACAGAGAAAGCTCTCCCCTTGGGGGTCACCAGCCAACAGTACCTGAGGAGGCCCTGTCTGTGGGAACGCACCGGGCAATTGGGAATTGTCGCTGGCTGCAGGGGGTCCGACAAATATCCCGGGCCTAGGCCATGAAGGACTTTATAGGTAATAACCAGCACCTTGAACCTGTGTTGTTGAGATGTCATGTGATGGGTTAAGTCCAGTTCTTGTAGCACAGTTTTATACAGATATACTGAAACAGGTTGAGGTGATGAACAGGAACTACAAGTAAAATCCTATGAAGAGAGATTGAATTATCTGGTTATATTTATCCTTGATGAGAAACGGTTGAAGGGCTTTCAATAAATGCCCTTCAAGGATTTAAGTTACAGGATGGAAGTTTCCAACTGAATATTAGAAAAACTTCTTAACATTGTAGCAATTCATGTCTTTACTGAAGATGTTCAGCATTTGAAGCTAGATAGTCATCAATTTGCTTCAATTTGTAAATCTGCAAGTTTAATGAAAAGAAGGACTAGGATGACATGATAGCACTGTTTCAATATCTTAAGGGGCTTCTGCAAAGAAGAGTGGGCCAGGGTCAACCTATTCTTCAAAGCATCTGAAGGCAGGACAAGAAGCAATGACTGGAAACAAATCAAGGACAGAACCAATCTAGAACTAAGGAGAAATTTCCTGTCAATTAATCAGTGGAATGGTTTTCCTTTAGAAGTTGGGTGCTCCATCACTGGGGGCTTTTAAGAAGAGCTTGGACAACCACTTGTCTGAAATGGAATAGGTTCTCCTGCTTAAGCAGGGCATTGAACTAGACGACCTCCAAGGTCCCTTTCAACTTTATTATTCTGTTCTTTTGTTATTCTGTTAACCCATAACCACAGACCTGCAGTCATAGTGACCACAACAGTTTTCCAAAACGTTTAACACCCCTATTTTTAGAAATAGACCATTCCGGTTGGGAATAGCTTTTGTTTTCCCTCCAATAAGTAGCATCACACTTATGTAAGTTATTTGGTGTTTTCTGTAGTGGCATTTGAATTTGAGTTTTGGTATTTTTGACTGCAGATCTTTGTTAACATTTTTTTAATATATATATATATATAATATTGGGGCAAAGGTTTCCACCAAATAGAGTGCAATTTGGTGATCCAAACTTCAAAGAAACTGTTCTAACATGGTATGAAGAAGCAGAGAGTGATCTGAGTGAAGCAGAATCAGATTGTGATAAAAATTTTGTATTAGACGATGAGGAATTCCCAGCCGCTGCTGATTCTGACATCAGCAATAATGAAGCTCCTGATGAAATTGATGACCAGGTACAACCTACATTGTGCAATAATTTATATGGCAAGAACAAATTCAAATGGTCTTCTGCCATTTTGGAAGCAATAGTTGCAGAACCGCTAGTCACAATATTGTTGTGCAATTACCAGGACTACAGCCAGCAACTAGAAATCTCAGAAATTCACCTAGAGATTTGGAAATTATTATTTTCTAAAGAAATTATTAGCATCATTCAGTGGACCAATGTAAAAATTAGAGAAGAAAAATTGAAGTTCAAGGATGGAGAAACAAAAAGTGACCTGCGCGATGTGAATTTGATAGAGATCAATACATTTTTTTTGGTTTACTGCTCTATACAACAATTTTTAGATCCAACCATGAAAACATTGAATGTCTTTTTGCTACTGAGGTCATTATGACCTCATGTCTGTAACAGTGTAGTCAAAATAGTATGTCTGTGGTTAAGGGTTAAATGTCATGATTGTATAATACAGTGGTATCTTATAATTACTGTATTTTCCTGCATATAAGGCTACTTTCTAACACACAAAAATCTTCTCAAAAGTCAGGGTCGTCTTATACGCCGGGTCTCATTCTCCTGTAACCAGGCAGACCAGCCCATAAGGCTCTCACGAGCCTTAAATGGCTCTGAGGAGGGTCGTCTTATACGCCCAGTCGTCTTATATGCCGGAAAATACGGTAGTCATTGTATGTGTACCAAGAAAACTATTTCAAATGACTTCATTGTCCCAAAACATTGGAATACTTAGCCCAAGTTTCATTCATTGGCATCCTTCAGTCTCAAGAGACTATGGTATCATGCTCTGGAAAGAGGTCCCAAAACAGCATCTAGTGTGACTAAAAAGACCAATTTGAGAGTGGTGGCAATCCTTTTCACGCTGAGGGCAGATACATTCTGTCCCCTGCCCAGGCCCCAGATTTCATTGGTTCCAGGACTGCCTCTTTGCCTCAGCCTGCTGAACAAGTGTCTCTTCAAATTGGAGAAGACCATGCTGCATCTTTAGCCTCCAAGTTGAATGATCAGAGGTCAAGGTTTCCCAGTTGTTAATGCCCATTCCCAGGGCCTTTAGGTCCCTCTTGCATATTATGGCCCAAGGTTATGTCATAAAAAATTATATGGTGAACCTGCTTCCAGCCATAATATTTTGTGCATCTATATATCTATGCATTTATCAGAACAAACCTCCTGCATACTGTGTGTGTTCAGTCTATGAATTTCACTGATAAAGAGCTGGAAAAAGAAGAGTTAGGCTCTTATTTCATTGTTCTCAGAGGTGATGGAGAAGTGACAGTTGCAGAGCTGGCAAAGGGAGATAATTTAAAGTACACAAGAGATTGATCAGGGGAAAAAAAGATTATAAATACAAATATTTAGGCAGAGAATTCTTCTACATTTCCCCCCGCCCCCTCAGTTTTCATCCAACTTAAATTTTTAAAAAAGTTTTAGAAAACATTTCAAAGAATAAACAATTCTGAAAAAGATCTATGGGTGCAGAGTGGGGTTTTTGCATGTATTTAATCTAAAATTTTGCCAATAGTCATGAATCACTCCTCTGTCCAAAGCCTATTTTCTCCCAAGCCTCCAGACTTCACTTAAATTCAAAAATCAATAAAAAATGAGGAGAAATCCTGTTATTGATTATTGCAGAATTTCTACTTTGCCCTGAAATTTTTTTATCTATTGCAGAAGCTGAAAAACCGTTTACCCCCAATAGAGAATTTCTTCCATAATTTCTGCACTTTATCACTGATGCTAAATCTCCACTTTTAAATTACTGTACTTCATTCATTAGGAAAAATGGCAAACCATGGTTTATCTGTGGTCAGTAAGAGAGTTTGAAGGGTCCTTGGAAGTCATCTAGTCAACCCCCTGCTCACGGAGGAGACCTGTACTAGGGATTCGAACCACCAAATTCCCGGCCTTTCTGATTGGCAAGCTCAGTGTCTTAACCTCTAACCTTTCATTTCATTGGCTTGCCTCTCCTGCTGCAAGGAAAGGGTTTCAAATACAGAAGGTCACAGGGTAAGACTACATAATGGAATAAAGAAGCAAGTAACTCATGTGCTAAGCAATATAAAGAGATGACAATTATTTAAAATTCAGAGGGACGCCCATTATATTGGAAGTCATTTTGTGTATTTTTTACCAGAAAATTTGGGTAAACTATTTTAACTATGAATGAGAAGGAAGGAAGGAAGGAAGGAAGGAAGGAAGGAAGGAAGGAAGGAAGGAAGGAAGGAAGGAAGGAAGGAAGGAAGGAAAGAAGGAAAGAAGGAAGGAAGGAAGGAAGGAAGGAATATGGTTATACAATGTTATTCAAATATGGAACGATATTCAGCTTATTGAATTTGTCTTCTTTAGGCCTTTTATAGTTAATCAATTATAGTGCTAGAAGAACAATAAAACTTTAACTGGGAAATCTTGTCAATTGAAGGCAATCAACAGGGAATTACATTGTTTTCAGAGAAATGCCTTGATGTAGGGATGTCAATTTCATGTTGTCACAGTATCATCATGTAATGTATCAGGACTTTCCCCCCCTTTGCTAAACCAGGCATGGGCGTGGCCAGCAGATGACATATCTGGCCCGTGGGCCATGAGTTTGACAACCCTGCCTTAATGGGTCTATTTTCCTTAAACTGCAAATCTGATTTTAAACCGTTGCCTTGTGTCATTAATTTAGGCTGAATCTTTTTTTTTTTAACACAAGAAATTAATTAAGGTAAAAATGGAAAATGGAAAAATGAAAATCTGTAATTGTGCAATGTTGACTACTTTCATTTATTTCCCTTTGTTAATAATGAAGTGATAAAAGTGTATTGTATCACAGTAATGGAACACTGCTTAATAGTAAATACAATGTTGGGCAATTAATCCTTTGCTGGAAGATATGAAAAAATGTTCTCTTTTATGCAGATTATTATCCATATTTTCATCCCCTCAAATTTAGAAGAAAGTAAACTAGTCATCATAGTTTATAGTCATCAATAGCATGTTTATACATAAGGTGTTCAAGAGAAAAAATTATGTTGTATCAAGCTGACTGCTAATTGTTCAGTAGCAATAGTTATTTAACAAGGTTATTCCTTGTTATAATATAAAGGAGAAAATTAACTCCCCTTTGAGCCAGATATTAGCTGACTTTCAACTAAGAACAATATTGATTAGTTGATGGTAGAGAGGAGAGCAGCTTGAATATTTCTGAGGTGATTATAGTCAGTAGACCTCAATATATTCCATTTTCTTTCAAATTATATTTGAAATGTAAATCCCTCCTCCCCATATTCTAAAAAAAAAGAAAAGAAATGTGATGACTCTAGAGAGAAAAAAAGAAGAGTTTGGGAGATCAATTACTTAGAGGCAGATAACCATTGTAACAAACTGTTCTTAACTTGCTGAAAATCCATGTGTGGAATATGATGGATAGAAGATCTCTAATATTCAGGGGTGAAACCCAGTAGGTTTTGGCAGGTTCTGGAGAACCGGTAGTGGAAATTTTGAGTAGTTCAGAGAACTGGCAAATACCACCTCTGGCTGGCCCCAGAGTGGGGTGGGAATGGAGATTTTGCAATATCCTTCCCCCAGGAATGGGGAGGGGGAATGGGGATTTTGCAGTATCTTTCCCTGTCATGCCCACCAAGCCACACCATGCCCACCAAGCCATGCCCACAGAACTGGTAGTAAACAAATTTGGATTCCACCACTGCTAATATCTAATTGTTTTAAATACAATTAGTAACTATCACACTGGAATTTCAGGATCTAACCTATTACTTGTGTTGTGTTAATAGAGAATATCTGTGCACACAGTTTACCTCAGTACTATCCAGCTCTGTCTTATTTTTTGTGTCATAATGACATTCCTATCTAGAAAGTAATGTGTTAAAAAACAGGAAGAGATAGCTTTTGTTAGACAAGCCCTTGCGCAATTTCTCCTCCAGAGGCTAAAGATAACCATACCTTTTCTTATTCAGCCATGTGGAAAATTAGCAGTCAGAGACTGTCAGACAAAAGTCAAATGTGCCCATTGAAGTAGCACTACTTGTGGTTTTAAAAAAAATATTCAGAAGTTACAGGGGTGGGCTCGAGGGCAAGGGATACCCAAAGAGATGGCAGTATTGCTGCTGGGAAAGATAGCAAAGAAATGTGACACTGTTTCTGATTTAAATTCCAGGTTGTAAGAACAAGGTCATTGTGTAAGACGGTTAGACCAAAGAAGCACCAGCGAAAGCATCTTAAGATGTCTCACTCAATTCTCAAAAGCTGCAATGTGTTACACGAGTAATTGCTTTCATTTTCCCATGGCTAAACATGAATAATAGAAAGTTTAAAATGAATTCTCGGTAGTGTTGTGATTTCTGATGACTGTATGTAGATTAATTCTTGCCCTTGAACATGGTGGAAAACGCTGGAGGAAACTTCCCCACTAAAAACAAAAGGACTGTAGAATGTCTCCTCTATTTCTTATAATCAGAAATGATGGCAAGGGACTTCATTAGTCCTAGCCAACATGGCCAGTACATAGGGAAGATTGGACTGGTGGCCCAACAATATTTGAAGCAATCAGATTCCCTACCCTATTGTAGAATATTGCATAGGAAAAATGAAATGAGCAGCAAATATTTGATTCTAACCAGGGTGGGCTTCAAAAATTTTAGCAAGGAGTTGCTGGGTAGGTGTGCCCATGATGCGCGTGGCCTAGTCAGCCTCCTGCACCATGGCCGGGGGCGTTTTTGCCCTTCCTGGGCTAGGGAAGCTTTCCTCGAGCCTCTGGGAAGGCAAAAACGACCCCCCAAGGCTCCAGAGGTCCTCTGGAGTTCCCAAACTTCCTGTAGGCCCATTTTTACCCTCCCCGACCCTCTGCATGTGCCCTGCATTTACCTGCATCCAAAATGGGCTGCGTGGGGACTCCTGGAGGGGAAGGGTGGGGTGGTTGGGGACAGCAAGGAGTAGGATTTGGGGGTTCTGCAAATTGCACAGAAACTTAGATATAGGTTCTCCTGTACACCTGCAAACTCCCAGTAGCCCACCCCTGATTCTAACTCCTCTTGAACTACTTTGCTAAACTTTTGATAATTGATTTGAGCTTGATTACCAATATAAAAAATTCCAGCTTCCAATTGAAAGAATATCTTGGATGGCATCCGATGCCTATTATGTGGCCTGCTATGGAAGGTGCTATTCCTTTTCTATGTGACCCAGAGATCCACAAATCACCTGAACCAGGGACACAAAGAACCATCATTCTGCTTCTGAGGTTCCTTCCTATGGAAATGCCTATTTCTTGGCAGTCTACTGAGCATGTTTTTTTTTTTTTTTTTTTTTGTAGCAACGAAGGTCACTGAGATGAAGCACAAAGTAAGAAAGCTTAGAGCAATTCTTTTAAGCATTGTTTGGAGTAGGAAAAACAATCTCGTGGCTAATAAGACCATCTGGAAAGTGGTCTAGAATTCCGAAGCTTTGCGAATTACATGGTGTTCTCATATCACACTGCTACTAAGTAAGCTTCATTGGTTTTCACTTTCCTTACAGGTGCTAAAAAGTTGCCAATTATAATATTTAAAGTCCCAAATAGCACCGATTCAAGTTATTTGTGGGGTTAACTCGTTTGGAGGGTAAAAATAAAGATTCCCATCGCACATATGTGATAGTCGTTCTTGACTCTAGGGGGTGGTGCTCATCTCCATTTCAAAGCTGAAGAGACAGCGCTGTCCAAAGACATCTCCATGGTCATGTGGCCGGCATGACTAAATGCCAAAGGCACACGGAACGTTGTTATCTTCCACCAAAGGTGGTCCCTATTTTTCTACTTGCATTTTTTATGTGCTTTTGAACTGCTAGGTTGGCAGAAGCTGGGACAAATAACTGGAGCTCACTCCGTTATGCTGCACTAGGGATTCGAACTGCTGAACTGCCGACCTTTCAATTGACAAGCTTAGAATCTTAGTCATGAGCCACTGCATCCCTATATCTTTTGGAGAGTATCTACCCCAATTCACCAGATCAAATAGGTTAGTTGCATTCTAGGTTCTTTCCCTTAAGGACAATCATCTTATGGGCCTTAAGAAGCACATCTTCATAGTGCCCTTGCCCTATGGAATATGCTTTGAGATTTGGCAGGTCCTTGGGCTCTTAACTTTCCAGAAGACCTGAAAGTGCTGGCTTTTCTACAAGCATTGTTGGAATTGACCGATAGGGCAGAGAGAGAGAAAAAAAGAGAAAGATAGGGAGAAGGGGGGGGGGAGAAAAAGAGGGAGAAAGAGTGGTATTTCAATATTCACATTTTTAATACATTTCCTTTAAAAAACCAGCTCTTTTTCATTCAAATTGATTCCCTGTCCCCCATCAATAAAGAAAAGTTTAAAATAAAATGCTGCTGGTTAGTTTCATTAGAGGGAAATATATATTCATTTGAGAATCATGCCAGAACAACAAAATCTACTGCTCAAGTTCAGTACCCTGTCTCATTATGCTGCATTTCACACTCCATATACAGTTTTGCTTCAATTGAGCTGGAAATGCCCTTTTAGTCTTACTACTGTCATCTCAATTGCCACATTCTTGAGTAAGTTGTCTCCTGGGCAGATCTCTGAATCTCTTGCTCGGCAAAGAAACCGAAGTTCTATAGAAAAGAGGATAAAATGTAGTCTACATAATACTCCAATATTTGGGTAAGTTAGAATATCTCCAGGCTCCCACAACACTCTTCTCCCGTCTTGTCATTTAAGTGACAAGATTTACATCTATCTCTCTATTCAACCCTGACACAGTTTGTGTAATTTCAAATACCTTTATGGTATTAGGAATCTCCAGAGCAGGGGTGTGAAAGTCGCAGCATCCTATTGTCATCACGTAACTTTTTTCCCCTTTGCTAAACTGGGGGGTGGGTGGGCATGGCCAGTGCGTGACGCATCCAGCCTGCGGACCACAAGTTTGACATCCCTGCTCCAGAGTCTGGTCAAACATGTTTGACCACGATTCTTTGGGAAGGACCTCAAGCACATGGTCAATAAAATTTATATAAATGGTTTACATGCAAGGAAATATCAAAAAAGTGCATTAGCTATTAGAAACATCTAATCAATTTTATGTATTCCTGTGCTACTGAAGAAAACTTCTATTTGTGATTGCAGCTGCTAACACTTAGTTTTTGAGGAATTCCACTAGTGACTAGTGCTTGATGCTAGTGTTTGTTTGTTTGTTTCTGAAATTTATATTGCCACCTATTCGCACATGGCAACTCAAGGCGGCTTACAAGAATATAAAAGCCTCATATAAAAACAATAAAACTAATAAAAGAGAGAATCATTTAATAAATTAATAAAATATAATAAAATAACCCCCCAGCCACTACCCCAGTGAGAACACATCACATGAGCCATTTAATGGGCTCCATCCCCCTCTGTGTTCCCCAGGCCTGCTGGCAGAATCAGGCCTTCAGCTCCTTCCGGAAGAGTGTTAGAGGGACCATTCTAATCTCTGGAGGAATGATGTTCCAGAGAGAGGGAGCCACCATAGAGAAGGCCCTTCTTCTGGGTCCCACCAGGTGTATCTCCCCAGGAGATGGGACCCATAACATTCCTTGGCTCCCCACTTGGGTGGGTTAGATAGCTTTGACCAGCAAGAGATGGTCCTTCAGAATGTGTTAGTCACATTCTGCCATCAGCATGGATAGACAGTTTGTTCTAGTAGTTAAGGCACCAGGCTAGAAAGCAGAAGACCATGGATTCAAGTGCTTAGCCATGAAAGGCAGCTGGGTGACTTTGGACCAGCCACTTTCTCTCTCAACTCAACCCACCCCACAGAGCTGTTGTAGGGAAAATAGGAGGAGGAATGTGTGTTGAATATGTTTGCATCTTGAAGTGTTTGTAAATATAATTAAGGTGGAACATAAATAAACAAGTAAATATTAACTTTCTACTGTGCCTGTAAGTACCGTATTTTTCAGAGTATAAGACTCATGGTGTATAAGACGCAGCTTAGTTTTTGGGGAGGAAAATAGGGGAAAAAATCTGTCTAACAGATATTCATCTGGCTAGCTTCCTTAGTCTGGTCAGCTTCAGCACATTAGTTTGCTGGGTTTTTTTATCCTCAGCTTGGGGATAAAACAGCTTCTAAGGCACAGCTGAGAGGAAGAAGCAATGAGAAAAGCAGGCAAAGCACAGGGAAATCATTTTACTCAACTAGTGCCTTGTTAGGGCCGAAACAAAGCTTCTAAAGAGCAGCTGAGAGTTGGAGCAAAGCATGGAGATCGCTTCACTCACTAGCTTCTCATTAAAGCACAGCGGAGAGTCAAGGGAGCAGGCAAAGCTGGGAAGATCGCTTGCTAGTGCCTCGTTAGCACCTCATTAGGGCTGAAAAAAGTTTTGAAAAATCTACATTCGGAGTATAAGACACACCCAAATTTTCAGCCTCTTTTAGGGGGGAAAAGGTGCATCTTATACTCCAAAAAATACGGTAATCAACTTTTTCATCTGCAGAGGAAATTAAATCAATATAATTAACTAGGATTCTGTCTCTGACTTAACCCCATACATGTCCCAAAGATGCTTTTTCAAAAATCAACTGGACTTCCTTTGTTTTTCCTTCAAGACATTTAGCTTGTTATCCAAGAAGCTTCCATGGTGGGAAATGGAAGGTATTCAGTCGGTTCAGACCGGTTTGGGCGAACCGGTAGTAGAGAGCTGTGGGTGGGCCTAGGCCCACCCACCCGGCCTGGTGCTATGCCATCCTATTTGGCCACATTTTCAAGCCATGTGCATGCGTGGAAGCTGTGCATGCAAGCAAAGGAAGCTGTGCATGCACAGAAGGCCGTTCGCATGCTCACATTTTTGGTGCTGAGCAAACCGGTAAGTAAATTATGAGAATCCCACCCCTGGATTTACTGTCTATTTCTTGCAGTCATCTGGTTGTAAGCACTGTCCCTGAGAATTGTTGAGGCCACTTGGAGGTTTATCTGTGTCCTCAGGGTCTCCTAAATTAGAATGCAAATGAGTGTGGAACCTTCCTGGAACTGCTGAAAGGACTGTCTTGTAAGCAGGAGGTAAGTGGTGTCGTACCCTTCCTCCTGAAGAAACATCTTCCAGGAAAAACAAAGGAAGTCCAGTTGCCTTTTGAAAAACACCATTGGGACAACCATGGCTTGGTTGACTGAAAATTTCCATAGACATAACCCCATACGTTTCTCACAGTCCCAAATGAAAACCAACTTCTAAATTACCTCATTGGCTGCCTCATAATTTAGCAAAGTAAGAAATCCCCATTGTAATAATTTTGTGGAATATTTTTAAAAAATATCAATGAAATATCTGGCCCAGAATTCCTAAAAAAATAAATCCAAGAGAGGTAAGTGATAATGCCTGGTGTATTTGTATCACGGCATTCACAAATCAGACAGACAAAGGTCCTACCACAATAGGAAAAGACATGACACTGCCTGAGCTTTATTCATTTTCACACAAATGAAAATACATACATAACCAATTCAATTTCTTCCTTCCTTTCTTTCTTTCATTTTCTGTTTCTGTTCTGTTTCTTTCTTCTATTCTGTTATTTCAGAAAATCTCACATGGTGGTAATCAATGAGAATTTACTGAGCCATTCCTGAAAATCAAGGGATACAACAAATCAGACAATAAGGAAGATTTTTTTTTTCCTGGCCCACCTTTAATACACCTCACCACTATTGTCAGGTTTTGAGCATTGACCCCTAACCATAACCGTATATTTAATCCTTGACTTACAACAGTTTGTTTAATGACCATTCTTTTTTTTTTTAAAAAAAAAGTTTTTTTCAGTTTTGTTTTTTCTACCCATAATATAAAATGTACATTTTCTTATACATAATTAATCATACATATATATATTTTCCTTAAAGAAAACATTGAAATAAGACATTTTAAATACATTCTACCCTTTCTTCCCTCTTTTCGCAATAAACCTTTTTCTTCTTCTCTCTTCTTTCCCTTCCCAGACTCTCCTACTTTCTCCTTCCTCTTCTCCTACCTCATCCTACTTCCTCTTCTTTTCCCCACTCCTCTCTTTTTTTCCCCTTCTCCCTTTGTCTCCTACTCCTGTCCCCTGCCCTTTCTTCCTCTTCTTTTCCTTTCTTCCTTTCCTCTCACTCCCTCTCCTCTTCCTACCCTCTACCCCACTCTCCTTTCTATCTTTTTTGCTATATAATATTCTTCTTGTTTGGTATCCAAGCAATTCCTATATTCTACTCATATATACTTTCTTTCAATTTCTTTTCCAATTTATTCTATCTATCAATATTATCATCATAATTGTATATTATTCTTATACTCTTCTTTCTCTCCCCCCCCCCCTTTTCAATTTTCTCTGGTATCATCTACGTTTCTATTTCTGTTTTGATTTTGCCATCATTTCAGAAGAAACTTAAGACAGAAGTGACATTCAAAGTTAGAACGGCATTGAAAAAAGGAGCTCATGACTATTTTTCACACTTACAACCATTATAGCATCCCTGAGGCATGTGATCAAAATTCAGACACTTGGCCACTGGTTCGTATTTATGACTGTTGCAGTGTCCCAGGGTGTTGTGGCCTGTCAGTGGCCTCTGCAGCTAGTAGCTGATTCCGACAGCGAGGAGGCTGTGCAGCTGGCACTCGAGTCAGACAATGAGGAGGCTGGAGAAGATGTGGTGCCAGAGGCGGGAATTCAGCCAGGGTCTTCAGAACCTCCAGAAGCTCCTATAAGTGAAGAGAAAGAAGACAAGGAGCCTCTTCTCAATGCAGGAGCACACAGAGCTGCCAAAAGGCAGGAGTGGCTCCTCAGGAGGAGGTCTCCTCGAGAGTAAGGCTTGAGGCTAATTGGGTCCCTTAGCCTATTTAAGGGAAGACGACGACTGAGGCAATTTGCAGGGAACAACTTCGTTCACTCTCCCTCGCGTCTTGATCTTAGTTCTCTTATCAGTTTCCTGCAAATTGCTTCTGGGCTTTCTGCCAACCATAGTAAGATTACGATTATTTATTCTTTGGATTCTTGTAGGCTGTTAAGAAAGTTAATTATCAGCCTTTGTTTGAAAAAGACTGATTTAATTTAGTAGACTTAACAGCAGGGTCAAGAAAGGTTGTAAAATGGGGCAAAATTCACTTTAAAATGTCTCGTTTAACAACGTAAATGTTGGGCTCCATTGTGGTCATAAGTCAAGGACTAGCTGCATTCACAAACTTTTGTGGGTCTACTTTGGTAACGCTGCAGGAACGAAATCCAGTACTTTACTAAATGTTAGCACCTTTTAAATGTTTTTTTTTTCCCCTGAAGTGAATAATCCTCTTGGAGCTGTGGTGTGAATAATAAACACAACTAGCAAGACGGCTCAGCAAGAAATGGAGTTTTGCTTTTGAGCACTGCAGAATTAGTTACTCTTAAAGGTGTAAACGATCGACTGTGCGTGACTTCGTTCTATTGTCTCTAAGGGTTGTGACAATTTTCAGGAAATCTCTCTTGCTACAATATTGATGCAGAAGATTTCAGTTGTAAAATAGGTGGTGCATTTGGTGAAAATGGTTCATCTTGCTTGTTTGCTCTGTTCAATGCATCCAGCTTCATAAATCTGAAAATACTGATTTGAAATGATAGTGAAAGCTTTTTATTGATCTTTGCTTTCTTTCTTTAAAAAAAAACAAAACAATCTGGACCATGTAATAGCAAAAGAGATAATCTGAAAATAGAGATCCATCCAATACACTGTTTTCCCCCAAAATAAGGCATCCCCTGATAATAAACCCAATCAGGCTTTTGAGTGCATGACAATACAGCCAAGAGTTCAGGGTTCAAAAAAGAAAAAAAGACAGGGTCTTATTTTCGGGGAAACACGGTATATATATCTCCATGGATATTTTTAGCAGCACTGAAAACTGCTTTAGCATTTATTTATTTGCAAAATTTATGTTCCTTCTCTATCTAGGATTCTGGGAGGCTAATTTGCTTAATCAAAAAGCAACTCTTATTCCAAAATTGTCTTTTCTGCCTGTAAGTAGTGTCAGCATATAAATAGGTTTGACTGATTACTTAGCATAAATGAGTCCTCTTCTTCACTGTTCAGTCTCTCTAATCATTCATGTAAATAGATCAGGAAGCAGTGATGGTTCAAATGGCTTTGTTTGCTCCTAGGAGTTTTGGGAATTGAATGTAACTTATGAATGCATAATAGGGCTATGCAGAGCTTCAAATGAAGGCTTTACTTTGATGGAACTTTGAATAAATTCTTCCAGCCAACTGTCTGCTTTACTTCTTGGAAAATGTCTGCTTTACTTCTAACTGAGAAGTAGCTGTAACTGCACAGTTCGTACTATAACATAAGTTTAAGAGGAGTGAGAAATAGAGAAATCTCTAGCTGTAGAGACATTTGAACAAACATTTCTCCTACAGCCTGTTGGAAGAAATGTCTTTCTGGGTTCTGTTCCAAGTGGGGGAAAAGAAACTGGAAACATGGTGGCTGTTTGGAAAGATGGTTTTAATGGATCACATGCCTTGAAGATGTTGGGTGAAGAAAAAAAGGGAGGCGATGCAGAGACTCCCTGGATTTTATACCCTCTCTGGCTTTGAACTTCCTGGGGCACAGGAAGAGTATCCTGATTGGTTGTTGTCAGAGGTCATGGTTAGCTTTGTAGATTGTCTTTGTGTTGAGCTTGGTTGAATCTTGTTGGGTGATGCAATGAAGGGAATTACATGACTCTGCCTGAAGGAGGTAGATCTTTGTTATGTAGAATGGATTGGCTCAGGTCTTAATGGCCCATTGACAAAGGTGGGGAGCTGAGTTTCTTCTTCTTTTTTAGGGGAAATATTCTGCCTTTTTAGTATATCCTAAAACATTTCATTTTTCTAGGAGAGGGGTGGGTTTTAATTTCCAACAAGCCCAAATGAAGAGATTTCTTAGGCAGGACATCAGCCATAACATGTAACAACTCCAGCATGGATGGTGAACTTTCTAGAGTCATCCCAAAGGACTCTTTTTCAAGAGGCAACTGGGCTTTCTTTGGTTTTCCTTAAAGATGTTTCTCTTCTCATCCAAGAAGCTTCTTCAGTTCTGAAGCACCTTTAGGACAACTGCAACCTGGATGATTGAGAATCTCCATAAACCTTCTGGAGTCCTATCACCCAAATCCTGACTACCCAGTTGCAGAATCCATAAGATGAGACAAATATGGGAATGATAAGCCTGTATGGAAATGTTTCTCGAGTACTTTTCTGGTGTTCATGAGAAGGTCAGCAATGCCAAAGGATTTTCTGCTGCCTGAAATGAAGTTGGTCAGCTTGAGTTTTCCCTGCGCATGTTAAGAGACCCTTGTGAATGGCTCCTCTGAAAGTTGCTATCTATGCTGAGATCTTCAATTTCATCTCTTTATTATGATTGTCTCACCATCTATTGCATTTTGACATGTGTTGGACACATCCTGCTTAACACCCTGGCTACATTGTAGATGCAGGGTGGGCTCTAAAGGCCCACAGCTGAAGGACGGCACCCAAAAGCAAGAAAGGAACACCGAAAATCTCATTTCACACTCCTCCAACCAGTGGCAGCTGACATGCAGGAGAGAAGAATCAAGAGGTATGAAACAAACCCAATTTTCTGCTTTTATCAGTTGAGAAATGATGCCAAGTGAAACCTTGTGCAACAGTGGCTCAGAATGATTCAAAGCCACATGACTCAGTTTGTCAAAACCAATCAGGTGTGTTTCTTTGCTTCAGTGAAGTTAATAAAGTTATCCCCAAAGTTTAAATAACTTTATGAAAAGGAAACCGCTAAGCATATCATGTGGGCCTAATGTTATTATTTTTTAAAAAATCTCCCTAGCATTTTCTCTGAAAGTTCAGGGTACATTTATTTTAATCAATGGAGTGTTGATTCATTACCTGTGACAAGAATTGACTGACTGGTATGTCACCTGAGTCTGATATCAGGGACTGAGAGAGAGAGAGCGATTGGCCTAAAATCACCCTGCTGGCTTTCAGCCTATGGGAATTCTCAATGGTCCAGGTCATGATTGTCACAAAGCAGTGGTGGGTTGCTTCCGGTTCGCACCGGTTTTATAGAACTGGTAGTAAAACCAGTGGGAAGCTCCGCCCACTGACCCTGATGTCAGCAAAACGCTTCTGCACATGCGCAGAAGAGTGTGTGTAGCACGCGAGCAAAGCAAGCATGCCCACGCGACCCCGTTGCGAACTGGGAGTAAAGGTAAGTAGAACCCACTCCTGTCCCAAAGGTTCTTTTTCCAAAAGACAAGTGGGTTTATTTTGTTCTCTTTTTTTTCTTTGAAAACATTTTGCTTCTTATCCAACAAGCTTCTTCAGTTCTAACTGACTGGTCATGAATGGAAGGATTTATATTCTTTGCAATTATCTGGTTGTTAGCTCTCTGAGAGTAGTTTGATGTCACTTGGGGGTTTAACCCGTAACCACAGACCTGCAGTCAAAGTGACCACAACAGTTTTTCAAAATGTTTGGAACACTCCTATTTTTAGAAATGGACCATTCTGATTGCAAATAGCTTTTGTTTTCCCTCCAATAAGAGTGTATGAAGCGTCACGCTTACGTAAGTTATTTGGTGTTTTCTATAGCGGCATTTGAATTTGAATTGCGGTCATTTTGACCGCTGATTTTTTAAAATTTGATTTATATGCCGCCCTTGTCCGAAGACTCAGGGCGGCTTACAATGCGTTAAGCAATAGCCTTCATACTTTTGTATATTTATACAAAGTCAGCTTATTGCCCCCACAATGTGGGTCCTCATTTTACCTCCCTTAGAAAGGATGGAAGGCTGAGTCAACCTTGAGCCTGGGGATTCGAACTAGCAGTAATTGCAGACAGCTGGGTTTTAATTACAATGCTCAGTCTGCTGAGCTATCCAGGCTTTGTTAACGTATATATTTTTTATAATGTCAGGGCCACGTTTTCCGCCAAAAAGAGTGTGATTTCATGATCCAAACTTTGAAGAAACTATCTTAACATGGTATGAAGAAGCAGAGAGTGATCTGAGTGAAGTGGAATCAGATTGCAACAATGAGGAACCCACAGTTGCCACCAATTCTGACATCAGCAAAGATGAAGCTCCTGATGAAATTGATGACCAGGTCCAATCTAATTTGTGCAATAATTTATAATTTATACGGCAAGAACAAATTCAAATGGTCTTCTGCACCTCTTGGAAGCAATAGATCCAGAACCACTAGTCACATTATTGTAGTGGACTATGCCCAGCAGCTAGAGCAGTCATTATGACCTCATGTCTGTAATAGCATAGCTGAAATAGTACATCTGTGGTTAAGGGTTAATCTGTATCTTCAGAGTCATCTGAATCAGAGGCAAATGGGAAATGGTTTTGAAGACAGCTAAATTCACATTCTGGCAGAGAGGACTACTGGTTTAAAAGAAGGGTCAAGGAGCCCATCAATGTTAAAATTAAAAATTTCTCTGCCAACAAAGGGAGGGATACGACACCACCTAACTCCTATCTACAACACAGTTTTCTCATTAGTTCCAAGAGGGCTACACACTCATTTATTCCATACTCTGATTCATGTGATTCTGAGGATACAAATTATCCCCTCCAAGTAGCTTCAATGACTCTCAGAGAGCTAACAACTGACCTTCAGAGAGCTAATGACCAGATGACTCAGGGGTGGGTTCTAATTTTTTTTACTACTGGTTCTGTGCGTATGGCTTATTTTGTGGGCATGGTTTGATGGTCATGTGACAAAAAATATTTAGGATTTAGCAGAAGTACTGGTCTACCAGGCTTTTAACTGCTTGCAGAGCCGTAGCAGTCTACCCATTTGTTTTTGGAGTGCACTGGTCTACCACCACACTGCTTTTTACTGCTGATCAGCTGTAGGGCGGCCCTTTGAAATGCCATGGCAAGAGTTTAAACAGTTTTTTGCCACTCTGCCACCACCAAGAGCATCGGAAACCACTTTCAGGCAGCTTGGCCCCAATTGCCAATCTACCACCACCGGGTGGTTTACAAGGAACGGATCGGTTTTAGCCGATCAGTTGGGAGGCTTCTTGGCTTCTCAATTTAAAGCTAAGGTGTTTTGGTTTTTTTCCCTCTTCTTTGTCAAGTGAGACCTGATTGTTTTCCTTCTAGCCAATAAGCTGGGACTCAGGAGGCACGAATAGATTGGGGGTGGGGCCAGGCAGAGGTGATATTTACCAGTTCTCTGAACTACTCAAAATTTCCACTACCGGTTCACAATAACCAGTGAGAACCGGTAGCAACCCACCACTGAGATAACTACAAAGAACACAAATCCTTCTGTTTCCACATCAGTCAGCTAGAACCAAAGAAGCTTCTTGAAGGAGAAGCAAAACTTTTTCAAGGGGGAAACTCCCCCCCTCCCCCAAAAAAAGTCTAGTTGCTTTCTGGAAAAGTACTCTGGGACCTGCTGGCTTTTGTGCCTAAGGCAGAACTAGAACACATAGTGACTTGGTTTGTAACCTGGTGCCTTAACCACCAGATCACACTCTTACATATATGACTATGACTTATATAATTATAGGAAAAGACCTGCATTTACAAAGCCATGTTAGTATATGTTAGTGTTAGTGTATGTTCTTTTATGTACACTGAGAGCATATGCACCAAGGCAAATTCCTTGTGTGTCCAATCCCACTTGGCCAATAAAGAATTCTGTTCTATTCTATTCTATTCTATTCTATTCTATTCTATTCTATTCTATTCTATTCTATTCTATTCTATTCTATTCTATTCTATTCTATTCTATTCTATTCTATTCCATTCCATTCCATTCCATTCCATTCCATTCTATTCAGATTGGACATTTTAGAGACATTTATGGTGAGATTAGAAAAATGCTATAAGCAGAAAATGGCAAATTGGGGGGAAAAAAAGCAACCAGATGTAAAGTCAGCGAAAAGGAACAGAAAGTGATTGCAAGTACTGTATGGAATGTCAACAAAATGTGATGAATATCTACACCAAATATCATACTCCTGAAATGGTATGCCAGTAAGAAAAGGGAATCAATCAGATTAAAAGAGACAGCCTCAATATAACATGATGCCCTAGTCCTGTGATGGTGAACATATGGCGGAAGTGGCATGCAGACCCATCTCTCCAGCCACGCCAGCTGTCGCCCATTGCTCTTGTGGTTTCTGGCATACATGGACACCGCCCAGCTGGTTTTTGTGCACATGGGAGCTCTGGAAACTGGAAGAGCAACTCCCTGGTGTGCATGTGTACACCAGGAAGTTGAGCTTCCAGTTTCTGGTGCTCCCCCATGTGCGCAGTCCCGTTTTGGCATTCAGTGCTGAAAAGGTTCACCAACACTGCCCTAGTCAGCAAATGAAAGGTTTAACTTCCATACTTAGAAAGGGAATGAAATAGAAAACCATTTTTTTTAAATTAAGAGAGAAGCTAACAGTGAAAATATTGTAACTATGACACCATCATGACCCAATGGCAAAGTACCCTAATTATAATAAATGAGGATAGAGCATCCCCTCTTCCTAAACCTGAAACCCCAAAAGACAAAGTGTGTGTGTTTTTTGGCATAGGAAAGCATATGAGTGCACTAGCTAAACAGCAAAGATGTGGCCCTTTGACACAACTGCCAGCAACAGGAAAGAAGGAGGGAGGGAGGGAGGGAGGGAGGGAGGGAGGGAGGGAGGGAGGGAGGGAGGGAAGGAAGGAAGGAAGGAAGGAAGGAAGGAAGGAAGGAAGGAAGGAAGGAAGGAAGGAAGGAAGGAAGGGCACCCCCCTCCCCCGTGATTTTCCATTATTTTGGATGTCTTGTCTTTGTCAAAATATATTTAGGAATAATGTTCATGGGACAACTCACCATGGCCAACTTGCCATGGGACAATTTGCCACAGGATAATTTAACAATTCAATTTAATTATTTAAAATTATATACACACACATATATGTGTGTGTGTGTGTGTATGAGAGAGAGAGAGAGAGAGAGAGAGAGAGAGAGAGAGAGAGATATTTTTTTGTCATTCACATTTCATTTTGTCCCTCCTTTTTCATCCATTATTTAATTATTCTATTCTACAATTTCCTTTACATTATTGTAACTCTTGTCCTGCAGCAAATTGCCCAGCAGTGAGTTGGCCATGGCAATTTGGCCATGGCAAGTAGCCTGTGACAAGATGGCATGGCAAATTGTCATAGATCTGAAAGTGGGTACTCCTGTCTTGTTCCTTTCTATATTTCACAAATCTTGATCAATGTTCACAACCTTATGCCACCAGGCTTGAAATTTTGGGCTTGGACAACCTAGAACTACGCTACCTATGGTCTGACCTAAGTGTAGTACACAAAATTATCTGCTACAATGTCCTACCTGTCAATGACTACTTCAGCTTCAACCGCAATAATACACGGGCAAACAATAGATACAAACTCAAGGTAAACCACTCCAAACTCGATTGCAGAAAATATTCAGTAACAGAGTTGTTAATGCCTGGAATGCACTACCAGACTCTGTGGTCTCATCCCCAAACCTCCATAACTGTAACTTTAGACTGTCTACTGTTGACCTCACCCCATTCCTAAGAGGTCTGTGTGCCTATCGTCCCTGTCCTACTATTCCCATTTATTTGTACCCATTCCTGTGTTCATATCCATGTTTATATTTATTCCTATTATCTCGTGCATGTTTGACAAACTAAATAAATAAGTAAAATAAATAAATGTACCATTCACAATTATTTGTGCTTGTTGTGAAAAATATATTGATTGCATTCATGTAATTCTTGCCAAAATCCATATCTCCCAAAATTTTAATCAGAGGAATTCAGTTTAAATTGTTAAAAGCTTTCTCTGCATCAAGAAATATTAAAACAAGCTATTTTTAATTGTGTGCTTCCAAGTAAACTCTAATTAGAGTACATCTCTAATACCATCTATTAATTGTCTCTTCAGTAAAAATAAAACAAAACACATTAGCCTTTGAGGATAAAAGCTTGTAAAATATTTTCCAGTCTTTCAGTTCAAATTGTTGTGAATACCTTATAATCACTATTCAGTAATGATATTGGCCTATAATTTTTTGGCAAAGTAAAATCCTGTCATTCTTTAGGAATCAACATATTCCTATCTAACTATTCAGTATATTTCTGACATCTAAAATGGAATTCATCTTTTTATTGCAAAAGTAACAAAAGCTCGTCTTCAAAATATTTATATTAAGAATTTGGTTAACCCACCTTATATAGTATCTCTACCTTTATTCATTGCCATGTATTACTTTTTAATAGCATCAAAATTTCTCTTATTTTAATGATCCATTCTTCATTCATCTTTGGGCATCTGTTAACTTTGGTAGATTTTGTTTCTTTAAATATTCATCTGCCCTCACGGGTCGCCATAATTTCCTCATTTTGTAATTTTAATATCATTTTCTTTTTATTCTTTTTTCTCAGTCTGTAAGCAAGCCATTTCCCTGGTTTATTTGCTGACATAAAGTTCTTTTGTTTAACAAATTCAATTTTATTTCCACTGCTCTCACCATTAGCACAGAAAGTTATGCTGTAGAAGTTTAATTTGCTGTGAGATATTTTTTCTTCCCCAGAGATCTCATTAGTTCCTCCTCTTTTATCTTTGTATCATTTAGAATCTTTTGCATATTTTCTTTTCTTGTTCAATTTATTGTTCTGCTAAATAAATCGTCTTCACATGAATGCATGGCTGGCATTCCATACTACTTAATATCTGTAACCTTATTGAGATTATTCTCAAACTTTCTATAAAATTGTTTTTACATTCTTCTCCTATTATTTCACATTGGAATAATATTTCATTTCAACTCATCTGCACTTTTCAGCTTTCATCTTGCATATGTATTAAAGTCACTGGACTATGGACAGAGAAAGGCTTTGGCAGTATTTCAACTTTGTTAACACCAGTGGCCAAACTTTTGGAAGTCCAAAATGTTTGTTTACAGAGTCAGCCTGTTGACCCCAACAATCTGGGTCCTCATTTTACCCACTCTGGAAGGATGGACGGCTGAGTCAACCTTGAGCCTGGTGAGGTTTGAATTGCCAAATTGCAGTCATCCGGCAGTCAGAAGAAGTAGGCTGCAGTACTGCACTCTAACCACTGCACCACCAAGGTGCAGTGTTACCAAGTAAATACAAATATTATTATTATTATTTATTGGATTTATATACCGCCCTTCTCCTTGCGGACTCAGGGCAGTGAACAGCCGAATAAAAATACAATATACAAAGTTAAAAATCTTTAAAACCCATATAAAATATTGGCTGACAGTTAAAAACAATTTAAATATTTAAAAAACAACAACCCTGAAACACTAAAAATATTAAAAGTCAACGGGGATCAGGCTAGACCGGCGAGCTGGAAGAGATACGTTTTCAGGGCCCGACGAAAAGTCCGGAGGTCGGGGATCATTCTCAGTTCTGGAGGAAGATCATTCCAGAGGGTAGGGGCTGCCACAGAGAAGGCTCTCCCCCTGGGGGTCGCCAGCCGGCATTGTCTGGTTGATGGCACCCTGAGGAGGCCCTCTCTGTGGGAGCGAACCGGCCGGTGGGAGGCAATTGGCGGCAGAAGGCGGTCCCGTAAGTACCCTGGTCCTAAGCCATGGAGCGCTTTAAAGGTGATGACCAACACCTTGAAACGCACCCGGAAGTCCACCGGCAACCAATGCAGCTCGTGCAGGAGAGGTGTCACATGGGAGCGTCCCGTCGCTCCCATAATCCCCCACGCGGCCGCATTCTGCACCAGTTGGAGCCTCCGGGTGCACCCCAAGGGGAGCCCCATGTAGAGAGCATTACAGTAGTCCAGGCGAGAAGTGACGAGCGCCTGAGTGACTGTGCGTAGGGAGTCCTGATCTAGAAAGGGCCGCAACTGGCGTATCAGGCGAACCTGATAAAAAGCCCCCCTGGCCACAGCTGTCGTGTGATCCTCTAAGGACAGCCGTGGATCCAGGAGGATGCCCAAGTTGCAAACCCTTTCCGTGGGGGCCAATGATTCACCCCCAATAACCAGCGATGGTGTCAGCTGGCTATATCGGGACGCCGGCAGCCACAGCCACTCAGTCTTGGAGGGGTTGAGTCGAAGCCTGTTTCTCCCCATCCAGACCCGCACAGCTTCAAGGCACTGGGACATCACTTCCACGGCATCGTTGGGGTTGAATTACCTTTCAATTTGTTCAATTGATATATTGATCATTTTGAAGTATACTTTTGGGAACTTGTTCTTCATCATGTTAATCTCTTTTGCTGATGTTCTGTTTTGTTGTAGACAGACTGTTCCATTTCGGTCTTCCATTACGCACCAATTTTCATACGACAGCTCCAATAACTTTCTGATACATCCAAAAAAAAAATTCAATTTATTTTCACTTGGAGGATAAATTTCCATTAAAAGGCCCTTATTTTTTTTTTAAATTAAAGGTAATCTCCCCCTCCCACCATACCACGTTTTTCGTTGCAATGGTGGATGCAAAACAACTCCATTCTTTTATTTACTTAAAGCAGCTGATATAAATCTTTCTCCTAACAGCAAATTGCTATGATGCCCAAATGACATGCATGTGTACATGCATGCACAGTAACATGATCCCATAAATGCAGTGATTAGCTATTTGCATTCTGGTTTGTAATAACAGTACAGTAGCTTCCGGAATTTGTGAGTTGTATCATGGCCTATGCTTCATCATTTGCCTTCTCTTGATCTCCCAGGAGACACTTATATAAACCAAAAGTTGATCCTAAAATCTTTGTGAATTACATGTTGTCATTAATTTCAACTTGATGAAGGATATTTGTTCTTGAGTTAGGAATGATAAAATCCACTGCGATTCTAAAACAAAAGGATTCCTTGAGTGAAATGTGATTCTCATTACCCTTCCCTATTAGAACTTTATTTTCTTCTGTTCAATTGTGTCCAATTCTCAACGATAGTCTGCTTGAGTTTCTGCAGTTTTCTTGACAAGTTTTTTCAGAAGTGGTTTGCCACTGTTTCCTCCCTATGGTGAGAAAAAGTGCCTGGCCCAAGGTCACCCAACTGGCTTTCAGCCTAAGATGGGACTGAAATTCCTAGTCTGTCTTAAACACTGCACCAAATTGACCAGAACAACTAGACACAAGAACATTTTTTTCTCAAACACCATCACTCTGCTAAACAAATAATTCCCTCAACACTGTCAAACTATTCACTAAGTCTGCACTACTATTAATCTTCTCATCGTTCCTATCACCCATCTCCTCCCACTTATGACTGTATGACTATAACTTTGTTGCTGGTATCCTTAAGACTAATATTGACTATTTCCCTATGACTATCATTAAGTGTTGTACCTTATGATTCGTGACAAATGTATCTTTTCTTTTATGTACTCCGAGAGCATATGCACCAAGACAAAATCCTTGTGTGTCCAATCACAGTTGGCCAATAAAGAATTCTATTCTATTCTATTCTTTCTTGCCCTACTTAGTAGAGTCCATCAAAAAAAAAAAAATGAGATGGATTTTGCTTTGCTTTTGTTTTGAGAGATAAACAAAATTATCTCTCATAAACAATTGGACAAAATTGTCTGCTGTTACTTTTATTCCTTTTCTTAGACTGCTTCATGCTTTCTAAAACATCAGATGGTTTATAGGAGATAAAGTAGAGAGAGGCACACTAAGTAAATTCCCCTTGCTTCCATGTTCTTCATCATGCATGAGATGAAACATGAATGTTGGCTTGTCTTATGATGATTCTGTTCTGACCTAGGCTTCCTGACACAGTAAAAAGCACATGATTAGTCCCAAAAGCCCTCTTTTTATTTCAATGGCTGTGAATTCTGTTCATTCACAGCCCATGAAGAGTCACAAATAGTTTGTAAAGAGTCTGATGGAAGTCTTCCACAGTCCTTCGGGATAAGGCTGATAAGCACCCACCTTTATCTCCCTTGACATGCTGCCAAAGACCAAATTGGCAATTAGCTTTGCAAGGCCTCATGGAGCACAGAGTCAAACCAAACCTTCAGAATTTAAACCAACCAGCATGAACAAAGTTGCTTCCTGCAAAGGCTCACATGCCTTTGCTCCTCCTTTATGTCTTATGGGAGGGGCCAATCATCTCCGAGTTGTCTTAACTGTTCTTGCCTTCTGGCAGCTCTGTGCATGCACTCCCCCTGTTCCTCGGCCTCACTGATGTCAGACTCTGGAAGCTCCAGAGTCAGCACATAACTCCCAGATAGCCCTGGCCCCATCTCTACCTCCTATGCAGAGCCATCGTCCGAGCCTTCCCCAGATTCCAGGACTGGCCCCAGCCTCCTTACTGTCCAACTCTGCTACCAGCTCAGCAGGATGCCAGTGGACCACAACAGATTCTGAATTGCTCGGACACTTTAGGATTATACATCATATTTAAAGTCCATAATAGCAGATTCTCTGCTGTTAACATTTGCTCTTCAGTTCCATAGAGGGTGGTGATAAGAAAATGAGACAGGGTTGTTTCTCATCCCTAACTTCTCCCCTGTAGTTTTAATTGTTTAGGAGATTAGAAGACTTGAATGGAATACCTGAAGTAGGCTGAGGATTTCTACAGAGGCATTGTAGTATGTCAGCTTGTCAGATGAGCTGCCTTAAATAACCAAGAGTTTTCTAGAACAGTGACCTCTATCTTTTCAGAGTGTAGCTCTTTCTTTCTCCCACTCCTTCTTTCTCTTTCCATGCCCCCCCCCCCCCCCGTTCGCATACACATATGAAGAATTTGCATTTTATAACTGTAATTTAGGTGAATAATTATCTGAGTTTTAAATTACCTAGATTTAATTATCTGAGATTATCTGAGATTTAAATTATTTGAAGGAACTCTGTTGAAAAGTGAATGTGATTTTTGTAACATTAATATATGAGGTAGGCAGACAAACACACTGGAGAAATTAGGAATGCCTAGGTGCATTGGTTTTCTGCTAAATTGAGCAACTTTAAACTGAGAATTAATTGTCTCAAGGATAATCAAGACCTGGAAACAGATATTGTCACTTCAGCAAGATAACAGGGACCATAGCCTTCCATCTGTGACTTTAATTGATGAGATAGATAGTTGTATTTTATGCAATGAGAAAGTTATACCATTCTTATTGTGACTTGGTGCTTAAATAAGATGTGAGAATGACTCTAATTTCAAGTCAGTTAGTTGCTGGGCCTTTTTACTTGGACTGTGTGAGAAATAATGAATCATCTTCAAATGTATTAGCAATTCTACATATAAAAAAGAGACAGTGAAATGAAGTTATAGTAGAAAGACTCTATGAAAGATGCATTTTGCAATTACCTTGACAATACTATTCTATAGATGTAATCCTGAATACATTTACTGTAATAAGTTCTACTGAACAAAATAAAATGTTTTTTTTTTTTTTCTGGGCATAAAATACTAGAGAAACTTAATTTCAAGTTTTGGAGAAACATTAACCTGCAAAATGAGTACCGCAATTCAGAAGGCAGAAAGTTGTATGCTTTCATTAAGATTTCAGTTAATTAATCATTAATCTCTTCATTTACTGCATATTCCATTGAACTGCTAAGTTAGCTTTTTGAGCCATTTATCATTTTTAGAATAGAAAAAAACGGCTAATCCCAGGGACAAGGAAAGATGCAATCCATCAGTTAAATCGGCCCATCGCAAATACATCATGCTTCTGTAATTATGAATTCAATTTTTTTCCCATTCAAAACAAGATAATGATACTGGAAAGCCAAATTGTCATACCCGTTTGTAGGTTTGACAAAGTGATTTCATTTTAAATTTATGCAATGTCTTTTTTCTTTTCTTTTTCTTTTTCTTTTTTTTTTTTTACAATACCATTAAAGTGTCATTTTCTTTTTTGTAAGGTCAGTCAACCAGTTATTTTCTGTTCTTCCTTTTTTGAGTGGTATTTTTCTCATTCTGTTTTGAATAGAACCCAGCACCCTTCTGCTTTAACAGATGAGTGATTTTTCCCTCCCTCAACGGAGATTAACAGGGATTAATATTAGTGGTATGGAGTTTAATGGTTTCTGCTCACTTCAAACATTTTAAAAGATTAAAACAGCCACTAATGTATTTCCACCATGCTAATGTCTTGAAGCTAATGTTTTGATCAAAAGTTGAAGTGGGATTTGAAAAGTTGAAAATGGATTGTGGATTTGGAGTTACATTCAGCATATGAATTTACCACCTATTCAGGACATAAAATGCGGAAAAAACATTACTTGGCATACACATCGTTATTGCTCGAGAGTCATCATACATCATGAGGAAAAACATTAAAACTAAAGTTTTTCTCACAGTATGGAGACTATTAACTTCTGGACAAGCATCATGTATGTACAGTGGTGAAATCCAAATTCTTTTACTACTGGTTCTGTGGGCGTGGCTTGGTGGGTATGGCAGGGGAAGGATACTGCAAAATCCCCATTCCCTCCCCATTCCTGGGGGAAGGATATTGCAAAATCTCAATTCCCACCCCACTCTGGGGCCAGACAGAAGTGGTATTTGTAGGTTCTCTGAACTGCTCAAAATTTCCACTACCGGTTCTCCAGAACCTGTTAGAATCTGCTGGATTTCACCTCTGTGTATGTGTCAGCAGCATGAAAAAGAAAGAAGTGAAACTACACCTTTTTTTGCACTTGGGAGCAAAGGTGGCCAGATTGACACCCTTCCTATTCCTACTTTGCCAAAACTAAGGTCATTGTTCTTTTCTCCTTTTCTCCCATATATCTGCCACCCCCACACACAATGAGTTAATTTCCCCCTTTGTAGGCTAAAGGTTTGATTGAGGTGAAACTGCCTATGAATGTTGGCTTGTTCTGGAAGAAGCCAGGATATGACTCACAGTCCACAACAGCAGGTAGGGTACTGTACCACAATGTACCTCCACAGGTATATCTTTACATTCCGGGAGAGGTAGTTTGTCTCATTCAGCCAAGACACCAAGAAACGTCCTTCCAATTATGCTGATGGAGGCCATGCTGCCTGCATTATTTCACAAACCATTAGCCACTATCAAACCACGCTGCACAACCCCTCTTACTCTGGTGCAAGCTCTCAATGGGTTTCTCTTCTCTCTGGTTTATTTATTTATTTATTTATTTATTTATTTATTTATTTATTTATTTAATCAAGCATGTATTAAATAACAGATATAGTTATAAACATGATTATGAATATATATAAATTATATAATTTATATAAATTACATAATTTACTAGTCACTCTGGCCTTCTCTCTGGATTGAGCCCAGAGTGTCAGAGTGTTTACAGCATGACTACTATTTTGAGACTACCCAGGAGCAAAATTCAGGACACAGAGGTTTGTCTTACAAACAGTGGTTTATATACAACAGTGGTTTAGATACATACATATATGTATGTATGTATATATACAGATGTACAAGTGGTAGACATGTACCAGACAAGCAATCATTCTTCACCTCTACATGGAGAACTACAATGCAGAAAGAACACAGTGAGGAGAATGATACACGAGGAGAGAAAGATGCCCTCTAATGGCCTTCCTTATATAGACAGCTTCTTAAAGTGGCAGTAACCCTGCTGACTCATTCTCATTTCATCATCTTGGTTTACAGCCTTATAGCAGCTGGGCAGCTTTAAATCTTCACTATCCTGACAACTCAACTAGGTAAACTGCTGGGACACCACTGTGGAGGCTTATGAGTTAGGGATCTTTGGTGCTTCTTGAGTTTGATTGCTTTTTTGGAGACATTTCATTACCCAAATAGCACTGATGCTAAGACTGATGATGTTACCTAGTTTGGGTAATGACACATCTGCAAAAAAACACTTAGAGGACCCCTCATTTCAACCCTGAGCTACAAATATTCTTCTGTATTCACTTATAAATAAGTCAGTGTCATTTCTGATTTACCCTCCTTGTCTTCGTCGTCTTCTTTATTATCAGTCTCTTTTTCTTGCTTCTCATTCGTTGTTTCTTTTTCAGCTTGAGTATATCCTAAGTCAATTTTCTGATCATCAAGTTTCAATTTTCCATGCGTCATTTTAGTCATTTCCCTTATTTCAGTTTTCAATGATAAGTACATCGTTATCATCATTTCCTTCAGTTCCTGCACCATTTTGTTCTTTTTAAGTTGATATTGTTCCAATTGAAGTTAAGTTGTCATCCCCTTTTTTCTCTTTTCTCCAAGCCAAAACACTTGTGAACAAACAAAGCCTCCTTGAACTTTCTTACATGCTGTTATCCCTTTCAAAGTCCAAGCTTTTTTCCTTTCTTTTTCCAAAACAAAAATTCAGTGATGTAACATTTTTTTCCTCCTGAAGATGGCTCTCTACAATCCACAAGTAGTTACAAGTAACAAACCTGAAAGGCATCCATTTTGTTGCAATTCACTGTAACATTTTAACTTGTTTGACTTTTTTTCCCCTTTCTTCTTTTTTCACCTTTATATGCACCAAAATAAATTAAGATTCAGTCCAAATATACATAGTTCAAATTACGCATTGCATTCCAATTTAGTTTCAATTTAAAGTCATTAATCAGTCCTTCTATTACAAATTTTCCTTTATTCTTTTAATCTTCCTCTCTTTAAAGTTTCCAAATTAAAAAGAATCTTTTCGGCTTCTTAATTCTTCTGATTTTTTTTTTTTTTAAGATTCTCCAATTACTTAGATCCAAAACAAATTTCTAGTCGGGTTTTATCACTTTATAACTTCCGCCTTAATCTTCTTCTTCTGTCCTTCATGTCTGTTAGCCGCTATTATAGCTCCAGGACTTTACAGTTATTTTAAAAGAGTTTTTTTCTTTCTTTCTGCCTATGAGTTAAATATCACTTACCTGGCTTCAATATTCTGTTTAATTCTCCACTCCTTCCCATTGCTTAATCCAGTTCCCCCATCTTACTGGTGGTCATAATGGCCGCCGTCCCCCCACTGCAAAGTCAGAGAGAAAAATCTCCGACCTCCGAGGAACTTGCCTATTCCTCTTGGTCTTCTGAGGTGCCTCTCTTTCTTCTCTTTCCCTGCAAGACAGATCTGATCCAAAGACCCCTCTGCAGTGGTTCATCAGCCCAAGATTTCATGGGGCTCCTTAGAGCCCGCTAATCCCCAACTGTCTCGCCATGATGCTTCCAGTCGAATCGATAAGAACCAAATTCTAAAGAATTTAGAATCAAATAATCAAATAAGAACCAGATAGGAAAAAGTTACAAAGAGATGTATTTATGGAGTGAAACCTTCATCAATTAAAACTGGATCACAATCACTATTCTAATTCTAGCTCTCTGACTTGATACAAGAACAGAGGCAAATATCCAGCACACCAAAGCAAGAAACTTAAAAGGTCAATTGATAGAACAAGCCCACTATCTAATATTGGGAATGAAAATGTACATAATATTGCAGGAAAGGTAATGTTTTTAAAAAGTTATGCACGCAAACTGGCCTGCTTAGCCAATCTGACTTGACAGAATTGGTGTGCTCAATGCATAGCCATATCTAGACACTAGAAGCACATTTTCTCTATAGCATTCCCTGCTTTCTGAAATGAGGTTTCTCCAAGAGATCCAAGCAGCTGCATCCACCTGGTGTTTTGAAAGGCCTTGAAAAATTGGGCTATTCAGCAAGTGGTCTCTTCCTCCTTGTTGCTTTTCCCTTCTTCCATTTATTTATTTATTTGTATCCCTCCTGTATTATTTTTTTTACAAATAATACAGAATCACCCACCTGGCTTTCATAGCTAAGGTGGGACTAGAACTCATCATTACCATCCTCTTTTAATGACCCCATAATTCCTTGCAGAGTGGCATCTGGGCAACTGAATGGAGCTGAGTTTTACTGGCCGGATGTCCTTCCTGTTGCCAATGTGGAATTTTTTTTCAGCAGACATATTCCTAGTGTGCCCACAGAAATATCTGCCTCTACCTAGGATTGAACTCACAGCCTCCTGATTGTGAGGCGAGAGCTCCACCTCTAGGGACTAGTTCTAGCCTATTGCCTTAACCATTAGTCCAAACTGGCTCTCTGTCCAGGCAATAAATCATCCTAACTCTCTGTAACCCAATCCAATTATCTATATTTGGAGAAGGGCAATGGTAAAATGACTGTGAGTAACAACAACTTCAGTAAATAATTGAAAACAAAGTAGATAGGAGAATGTGATAAATATCCATATTGGAGAGGGAGAATTGTCTTCAAATCATTTCATATCTTTCTAATGCATATAAATCTACTAGGAAATCTTTCAGGTCTGAATGAGGTGATCCAAATCATTAAATAAAATATCCATCTCTTTCAAGCAGAAATAAACATATTTTACATTTAATCTCTCATGGCAAGAATCAGATTAATTAAACATTGTCTTTCTCTGCAGCAGCATGAAGAGTATCAGGTCAGGAAATTATGAGGAAATTTTTATTAGCTTATTGGTTTTGGCAAAAGTGGTTCCTTGACACTCATCCATCAGGTTCTGAAACTTCACAAACCAGCAGAAGGAATGACATTCAGAATAAACTACAAACTGGAGACTCTATTAAGGTGGAAATTAAAGAAAAACAAAGAATTGTTTACATTTGTGTACATTGTGTACATTTTAAAATTCACATTGTTGTACTTTTGATGCATAATCCATCCTTATGTTGGCAGAATGCAAAGTGTAGTCCTGTTCAGTGGAGTTCCAATTTCTCAGCAAACACAGGAATAATAATAATTTGATAATGTGAGGAGTTCTAGCATACTTAACATATCAAAGTATAAATATTTTGCTGTATACTTGTTTCCTCTAACTTTGATAGAATAGAATAGAATAGAATAGAATAGAATAGAATAGAATAGAATAGAATAGAATAGAATAGAATAGAATAGAATAGAATAGAATAGAATAGAATAGAATAGAATTCTTCCTTGGCCAAGTGTGATTGGACACACAAAGAATTTGTCTTGGTGCATATGCTCTCAGTATACATAAAAGAAAAGATACATTCATCAAGGATCATAAGGTACAACACAATGATAGTCATAGGGAACAAATAATCAAATCATGTTAGGAAACATTCAATATAAATTGTAAGGATACAAGCAACAAAGTTACATCATACAGTCATAAGTGTGAGGAGATGGGTGACGGGAGCAATGAAAAGATTAATAATAGTGCAGACTTAGTAAGTAGTTTGACAGTGTTGAGAGAATTATCTGTTTAGCAGAGTAATGACATTTGGGGAAAAATGTTCTTGTGTCTCGTTTTTCTGGTGTGCAGTCCTCTATAGTGTTGTTTTGAGGGTAGGAGTTGAAACAGTTTATTTTCAAGATGCGAGGGGTCTGTAAATATTTTCACATCCCTATTTTTGACTCAGGCAGTATACAGGTCCTCAATGGAAGGCAGGTTGGTAGCAATTGTTTTTTCTGCAGTTCTAATTATCCTCTGAAGTCTTTCTTGTTGGGTTGCAGAGCCAAACCAGACAGTTATAGAGGTGCAGATGACAGACTCAATAATTCCTCTGTAGATCTGGGTGCTTTTTTTAATCTGTATCCTAGCCTTGGTCTTCATTTTCATTTTGTTTATAGTGCTGCCTCCATAAAGCTCCATAGAGCTTTGATGGCGCAGCTGACTAAGTGCTGTTAAAGTAGCATCAGCTGTCTGCAATTACTGCAAGTTCAAATCTCACCAGGCTCAAGGTTGACTCAACCTTCCATCCTTCTGAGGTAGGTAAAATGAGGACCCGGATTGTGGGGGCAATAAGTTGACTTTGTATAAAAAAGAACACTGCTTGGGCGGCCCGAAAGCCCTACTAAGCAGGTATATACAAAAGTATGAAGGCCATTGCTTAATGCATTGTAAGCCGCCCTGAGTCTCTGGAGAAGGGCGGCATATAAATCAAACCAATAAATAAATAAATAAATAAATAAATAAATAAATAAATAAATAAATAAATAAATAAATAAATAAATAAATAAATAAATAAATAAATAAATAAATAAATAAATAAATAAATAAATAAATAAATAAAGCAAAAATGAAGTAACATACTAGAGATTTAAAAAGAAAAAGATTGTGTTGAATAATTCACCCAAGCATAAATTCCTTGGTTTCAAGAGGCATTTATGTGTGTGTGTGTGTGTGTGTGTGTGTGAGAGAGAGAGAGAGAGAGAGAGAGAGAGAGAGAGAGAGAGAGAGAGAGAGATTATTAGCATGCCTACCTTGTATTTCCAAAGCTGAAAGAGACAGAAATATTTTATTTTTGATTATTTCCTCTCAATATTTTAAATGCAATATCCTTGGTCATGACTTTACACATCCATCTTTTTAAAAAAAAAGGGGGAGAGGAAAAATATAATAGTAGATTATGGATCCTGGCTCAAATATTCTTGAATAAAGCAAACTATTCTGGATTTGGCCAAGATAAACGCTTATAATGACCAAAAACATTGAAAACATCTGTGTTGAAGAATTTACATAACAAATAATTTGATCAGAAAAGCTTTGGTCAATGAGTGGAGTCTTGACAAACTTACAGCTTCCTTATTTCAGGAGCACTTTCATACAGAAGCTTGTACATTACTGAATCTGTGGATATGGCACTTCAAGGGTCTGTTTATTTAAAAACAACTTCAATAATAACAACCCAAAATTCAATTGACAGATATGATCTGCAGATCTCTGTTGCACTTTATTAGTGCAAGTGAAAATCAAAGGCTTCTAAATCTTGAAATATCTCTTAGTTATAGCTTTGTTTCTGCTTTCCTACGTAGCATTAATTTCTGCATTTCTGAAATGTTCTATAACACAGACGTTTTTGTAATGTTATTACACAGAAAGATTACCTTTGGTTGTTAAATATTTTATCTGGCTTCCTGAATTCCAGACAGGGGGGAAAAAACCCACTTTTATCAAGGTGGTTTACTTGCAGTCATACACCGAAGACTGTAGAATTAGTGGAAGAGAGAAAAATAGAAGATTCCATCTTTAAACTAACACACTGCAAAAACAATATCCCCAAAGGGTAAAGATTAGTTTATCTGTATGAAAAGAAAACAGATCTCTTGCCTACTGAACAGAGAGAATACTTCCTGAGAAATAGCAAATGGCTACAAATTTATAGCAAAGAAAATTTCACTCTCTGTGTTTCTCTGTTGTTAAGAGATATTTACTAAGTTCCGTAAATAAGCTCAGACATGCTTGACACTTGTAGGGTTTGTTCACTGCATCACAAAATACCTTGGAAAAACTTCAAGCAGAGTCTCTGAGCCACAGGCAGAGGAACGCTTTCCATTTTGAAAATCCTTAACAAGCCTCTGGCAAAATCTGACTGACAGAGTGCCAACAATACCTGTTGTTGAAAATCATGAGAAAGAAAAAGGAAAGGAAAGGAAAGGAAAGGAAAGGAAAGGAAAGGAAAGGAAAGGAAAGGAAAGGAAAGGAAAGGAAAGGAAAAAAGAAAAGAAAAGAAAAGAAAAGAAAAGAAAAGAAAAGAAAAGAAAAGAAAAGAAGAAAAGAAAAGAAAAGAAAAGAAAAGAAAAGAAAAGAAAAGAAAAGAAAAGAAGGAAGAAAGAAAGAAAGAGAAAGAAAGAAAGAAAACCACATAATCTGCATCTTTGTTTTTAATATGGCAGAAAATAATGATTTTTCAGTGATCTGGTGCAGGGTGAAATCCAATTTTTTTTCCTACTGGTTCTGTGGGCGTAGCTTGGTGAACGTGGCAGGGGAAGGATATTGCAAAATCTCCATTCCCACCCCACTCTGGGGCCAGCCAGAGGTGGTATTTGCCGGTTCTCCGAACTATTCAAAATTTCTGCTACCGGTTGTCCAGAACCTGTTAAAACCTGCTGGGTTCCACCCCTGACTTTTACATATATGCATACTGTACATAAGGTAAAGGTAAAGGTTCCCCTGGCACATATGTGCTAGTCATTCCCGACTCTAGGGGGCGGTGCCCATCTCCGTTTCAAAGCCAAAGAGCCAGCAGTGTCCGAAGATGATTCCGTGGTCATGTGGCCGGCGTGACTAAATGTCAAAAGTGCATGGAACGCTGTTACCTTCCTACCAAAGGTGGTCCCTATTTTTCTATTTGCATTTTTTTACCTGCTTTTGAACTGCTAGGTTGGCAGAAATTGGGACAAGTAACAGGAGCTCAACCCATTATGCAGCACTAGGGATTTGAACTGCTGAACTGCTGACCTTTTGATTGACAAGCTCAGCATCTTAGCCACTAAGCCACCACATCCCTATCTGAGCCACCTCCCCTTGCTTACAGGGAAAGTATAAGGAAGTAACAAGCTATGAAGACATGAAAGATGGCTAAGGAAAGAATGGTAGCCTAGTTTGTCTTCAAACCTTGCATTCTTGGGACTAACGCTTCACTGAATGGCAGAATACAGGTAGTCCTCGATTTACAACCATTTGTTTAGTGACCTTTTGAAGCTACAATGGCACTCCAAAAGTGACATACAACCTTTTTCACTGTAGCAGCATCCCCATGGACATGTGATCAAAATCCAAATGCTTGGCAATTGGCATGTATTTATGACAGACGATCAGCTTTTGCAAACTTCTGGCAAGTAAAGTGAATGGGAAAATCAGATTCACTTATCAATCGTGTTACTAATTTAACAGCTGTAGACATTTGCTTAACAACTGTGGCAAGAAAAGTAATTAAATGGGGCAAAAGTCATTTAACAACTGTCTTGCTTAACAACAGAAATGTTGGGCTCAATTGTGGTCATAAGTCGAAGACTACCTATACTAAATTCTAAATTTAAAAAAAGATACAGGTTCTTTCGTATAAAGCTTTAATATTGGTGATTCCATGCATATTCATAGGAAATGTTCCTGGCAGCAGTAGACAATTTATTTACTGCTTTCTTTGCCTGATATTCAGTTTTCCAATCCCAAGTACTTTTCAGATATTTAAAACTTGTAAAATGGAGAGTAAGCATGTGCAGTGATTCATCCTTTTCAGATTTCATATTTCCTATGTTTAGCTGGAAAAAAAATGAATGTGAATCTCTCTTTCCCTCCCTCCCTCTCTCCCTCTCCCTCTGTCTCTCTGTCTCTCTGTCTCTCTCTCCAGTGTTAATAATATAAACTTTAAGAACTGCATAGAACCTTGAAATCTGTGATTGTTGCCAGCTATATAGAATTCCTTTCTTTGAAATGTAACATTATTCTCATCCTATATGCAAGCAAGGTCGGATTGCCACGCAAGTAGCAAATTTTCATGACACTCACAAGAAACACATTGTTTAGGTAACATTATTTCTCTGTTCAAAGCAAGCTTTGAAATACATGTCAGATATCTTCCATTTATACTGATTTACTGAAGTATCAAGATAATACATATTCATTTCCTATGTTTAGAAAATAAGAAAAGTTATACTCTAACAATAGCAGGGTCATCTGTGCTTTTAACATTGGTCAATGTGTTGGGATGAGCCCATGTCCCCCAACCCCACCTCTAAACAAAAATACCCTCTACTAATTACTTGATCAGCCCATATGCCTTAACCCTTAATCACAGACGTACTATTTCGGCTATGCTATTACTAACATGAGGTCATAATGACCTCAGTAGCAAAAAGACATTCGATGTTTTCATGATTTGATCTAAAAATTGATGTATAGAGCAGTAAACCAAAAAAATGCATTGATCTCTATCAAATCCACATCACGCAGGTCACTTTTTTGTTTCTCCTTCCTTAAACTTCAATCTTTCTTCTCTAATTTTTTACATTGGTCCACTGAATGATGGCGCTAATAATTTCTTTAGAAAATAATAATTTCCAAATCTCTAGGGCAATAGGTGAATTTTTGAGATTTCTAGCTGCTGGCCGTCGTCCAGGTAATTGCACAACAATATTGTGACTAGCGGTTCTGGATTTATTGCTTCCAAAAAGTGCAGAAGACCATTTGAATTTATTCTTGTCATATAAATTATTGCATGACGTGGTATGCAATAATTGCCATGGTCATCAATTTCATTGGGAGCTTCATCATCGTTAATCTTAGAATCAGCGGCGGCACATCCATCACTAAATTTTCATCATAATCCGATTCCACTTCACTCAGCTCCGTCTCTGCTTCTCCATACCATTTTAGAACAGTTTCTTCGAAGCTGGATCACCAAATTGTACTCTTTTTGGTGGAAAACTTGGCCCTGACATTATTTTTAAAAAAATATATGTTAACCAAAGAGATCTGAGCCAAGAATTTTTTTTAGCATCTTAGAAAACTATGAAAGCTGATGATTAACTGCATGCTGATCCATGTATCAGTCAAAGAAATGTCAGTTTTATTTAAAAAGGAATATATAGCCATCTAAAGTCAACTGCAATGAGAAGAAAGAAAGAAAGAAAGAAAGAAAGAAAGAAAGAAAGAAAGAAAGAAAGAAAGAAAGAAAGAAAGAAAGAAAGAAAGAAACCATTAAGGTAAAGGTAAAGGTTCCCCTCGCACATATGTGCTAGTCGTTCCTGACTCTAGGGGGTGGTGCTCATCTCTGTTTCAAAGCTGAAGAGCCAGCACTGTCCGAAGATGTCTCTGTGGTCATGTGGCTGGCATGAAATAGCCACATGACCATGGTAACACTGTTACCTTCCAACCAAAGGCGGTCCCTATTTTTCTACTTGCATTTTTTACGTGCTTTCGAACTGCTAGGTTGGCAGAAGCTGGGACAAGTAACGGGAGCTCACCCCGTTACACGGCACTAGGGATTCGAACCACTGAACTGCCAACCTTTCGATCGACAAGTTCAGCATCTTAGCCACTGAGCCATCATGTCACTTTTAGAAGACCATTAAATATGCCTAATTCAACCTTTACATTTAAAATAATTAAGAGTGCCATTGAAGTATCCAATATTTAAGGGTATGGTATTAAAAAGTACTGTAAAAAGTATGAAAATTCATGTTGAGATGGAGTTAGAATGTTTAAACTGTCTAATTAAAATTGACATCATGTGGGAGATCCATGATGAAGCCCTACTGGGCTTTTTCTCTCAAATTGGTAGCTGTTCTCATATCTGGTTGTCCCTGAAAAGCTGTCTTCTGATGGATGAATCAATTTTCAACATCTCAAGTGATAAAAGACAAATATTACAAAAAAGCATTTCTTCTCTTCCTTTAGAACAAATGAAGAAATTGAATTTAAATGAAATGCACCATTCAAGAATTCTAACATTTAAAAAGTTAAAGTTAAATCAAATTAATTCATATTTGCATTTTTACAAAACTTATTTACATGAATAATTAATTGAAATTCCCTTTCTGCCTCAAATGAAAAGAGGAATGAGAAGGAGGATGTATATAAGGGAAAAGGTAGATTACTAACATATAAAATGACAAAAAAAATACAATAATTAAAAATAATATATAACTATAACTATATATATAGAGAGAGTTATTAGTTATTATTTAATTATTTAATTATTGTATATATATATGTGTGTTTTCTGAGGTTTTCACGGGTGTTTGTATGTAGGTCTTTGGTTATTCGGGTCTTCTCCCGCGTAGAATTGAAAGTATCTTGGCGACGTTTCGACGAAGTCTCATTCGTCATCTTCAGGCTGGTGTTCTCGGCTTCGTGCTTCCTGGAGCAATGTGAGATTGCAGCTGACCCTTCCTTTTAACTGCTAGTGGGGGTGTGAGCTGATTGGGTGGGAGCTTGGCTGTGTTCTGATTGGGTGGAGGTGTGTTCTGATTGGTTAGGGGCTTGGCTGTGCTCTGATTGAATGGGGGGTTGGTTGTGCTCTGATTGGCTGGGGTGTGTGTTCTGTTTGGGTGGGGACTTGGTTGTGCTCGGCTTAGTCTGAGTTGCAGGAGGATTTGAGCTGGTGAGCTGCGTTGTTGTTGTTTGGCTTCGTGTTAGTGGTCGTGAGAGCTTTTCATGGAGGGTGTTGGTCTGATTCATGTATGGATTGGAGGGGTTAAAAGTGGCTAATGATGCAGCTGCGGTCTGGCTTCTGGTCCTTGGTCGTGTCTCATTATCAGTGTGGGTTTGAGTCTGCTTTCTGTGTGGATGTGTGGTGGTGACATCCTGTGTGGCTCTTGTGAGTGTGGGTCTGGTGTCATTCATCGTGTTAGGGACTCGTTTGTCAATAAGGGCGGGTTTCCAAATGGCTGGCAGGCGGGAGGTATCGTCTCATTTGTTCATGCTGTGTGGGCGTTTTTCTATCTCTATGGCTTCTCTGATTATTCTGTCATTAAAGTGTTCAGTTTTGGCGACCAGAACCAAGATTGCTCCTGGAACCACAAAGCCGAGAACACCAGCCTGAAGATGATGAATGAGACTTCGTCGAAACGTCACCAAGACACATCCAATTCTACATGGGAGAAGACCCGAATAACCAAAGACCTACATACAAACACCCATGAAAACCTCACAAAACAAACAAATACATACATACATACATACATACATACATACACACACACACACACACACACACATATATATATACATACACATACATACATACACACACAGTATGTGTGTGTGTGTGTGTGTGTTATTTTTTATGTGCTAGTAATCTACCTTTTCCACCTTATACATCCTCCTTCTTATTCCTCTTTTTACATACATGCATACTGTACATAAGGTAAAGGTAAAGGTTCCCCTCACACATATGTGCTAGTCATTCCCGACTCTGGGGGGGGGGGCTTTGCTTATCTCCATTTCAAAGCCGAAGAGCCAGCGCTGTCCAAAGATGTCTGTGTGGTCATGTGGCTGGCATGACTAAATGCCAAAAGCTCATAGAATACTATACATACACACAATTTATTTAGCTATTCCAATGGTTCTAGACCTTTGATTGTGTTGGTAATTGATGAATAATACTTGATGTTGCCTTCATGCTTTTTATATTCATACACACACACACACACACACACACACACACACACACACACACACATTATGTATATGGTTTTAAAGATTTCCAAGGAATAAGAAAATAATTAAACTGACTCTTCTCTTTTTTCAGGGACAGAATGAAAACCTGTTAGATGCCTGCCAAGGAAGGTATACAAAGTTGGTTTAGTTGATCAAGGCTAAAATAAGATATGTTATTTCTGGTAACCATTAATTTCCACTGACATTGGAAATATGATGGTTTTTCTTTACAGATAAGAAATGGGATATGTAATGAAGAGATAATTGATTGTAAACTAGGGGTGAGAGAGGGAATAGATAGAGAGAGATAGAGAGATAGAGAATGTTAGATGACCACCATTAAAACAAGGAAAGCATATTTTTTGGCTGGGGTGGTAGTATGTCTTTTCCAGAGGTGGGTTTCAGCAGGTTCTGACCAGTTCTGGAGAACCAGTAATAAAAATTCTGACTGGTCCCACCCACATCTATTCTCTGCCTCCTAAGTCTCAGTTTATCTGGAGGAAATGGCGATTTTGCAGTAACCTTCCCCTGGAGTGGGGTGGGAATGGAGATTTTACAGTATCCTTCCCCTGCCATGCCCACCAAGCCACAGCCACCAAGCAAAGCCACGCCCCCCAAGCCACACCTACAGAACCAGTAGTAAAAATTTTTTGAAACCTACCACTGGTCTTTTCCAATTATTTTGTTTCTTGCAAGCTAAAAACTATGATTTTCCAGCATTGTAATGCATAAACAAGGTTTGCTTGATATTTATTTTAACCCTGGACCTGGGCTGATATACTATATGGAACATTTTCACAGATGTCAATAATTTCTAATAATACTAGGGATAAAATTGTTGATTATATTATTTCACACAAATATTTTCAATTAATTTTCAAAACATAGGGTTGTTTTTTTAAAAAAAAACATATGAAAATAAACAAATTAGGAAAATTTTTAATGTTCACTCTGTGTCTTTGACTACATTAAAAAGAAGAAGCAATGAACAATGAAATAAGTAATAGCTCCTATGATAATGCTTTTTTAAAAGACAAGTATGTTTGCAAGGCACAGGAAAGTAGTCTATGTAAATATTTCATATTGAAGACCTACTAAACGATCAATTTGTGTCGAGACCCTTTTAAAGGATCAGTGTACATAATTACGACAATGTAGGAGATGGATTTTGGTTTTTGCCCCTCATGATTGTTAGCCTAAGCTTTGCAAACATTGTTTGTTCCCAGCTGAAAAAACTTTAACCGCAAGGTAATTGCTCCAAATATACAACAATCTACACCTCAAATATCAAAATGAACAGCTTTTGCAGCTGGTGCTTTATCTAAAGCCATAAAAAGGAAATTCAATGTAATTTCTGCCAGTTTCACTTTCACCTATGTCAAATTCTCCCTCTTTTATGAAGTCATTAGCACTTCTGTATTGTAACAATGAATAAAATAAATAAATCAATTACCAGAATCGCAAAAATAGGAAAGGGGCCATGTACCACAAAACATTTGTGAATGGAGCTCATTTGTGTGGCATACAAACTTGATTCTATTTCCATTTCTCAAACGTCCCCCTTGGATATTTTTTCTTAGTCGTGAAATGTCAAGAATGGACAATTGGTTTCCCATAGCAGAACATTATCATTGACTTCAGAATTTTATTTGAGGTTTTAGATTCCTATTATCATGGAAGACCTTATTTTTATCCATTGAGATTTATCGTCGTCATCATTTTAGCCATCTAACCACTACAGGATGAAGTCCTCTCCCATATGTTTCCAACCAATACGTCCTGAGTTTTCCTTTGCCAATTGGGTCCGCAATGCTTGCTGATGTAGTGGATCCATTTTGTTTTATCAAGTGGGATCCATTAAATATAATAATATAATAATAATATAATATAATATAATATAATATAATATAATATAATATAATATAATATAATACAATACAATACAACACAATATTACACACACAGACACACACACAGACACACACACACACACACACACACACACACACACACACACACACACACACACATATATATATATATATATATATATATATATATATATATATATATATATATATATAGAGAGAGAGAGAGAGAGAGAGAGAGAGAGAGAGAGAGAGAGAGCATTTCGCATGCACATACTCGTCAGGACCGCAACCAGGAAGAAAAGCTGCCCAGAAAGAGGAGCTGCCCATGCGCATGCCGGATAACATACTTCCGGTTTCTGGCGCTCCTATGTGCGCTGCCTATCTAGTCTTCTGGTTACTGCTGCACATGTGGCATGCACCAATCAGCTGGCTGATGCATAGATAGATAGATAGATAGATAGATGATAGATAGATAGATAGATAGATAGATAGATAGATAGATAGATAGATAGATATAGAACTGGTAGTAAAACCAGCGGGAGACCCCGCCCTCTGACCCTGACATCATCAAAACGCATGCGCAGAAGAGCACATGGCCCCGCTGCGAACCGGTAGTAAAGGTAAGTAGAACCCACCCCTGTATGTATGTATGTATGTATGTATGTATGTATGTATGTATGTATGTATGTATATATATATATATATATATATATATATATATATATATATATATATATATATATATATATATATTTCATTCTTTGGTGAATTTATTAAATATTACCTGGCTCTTTTTCAGGTTTATTTTTTAGCCAAATGGTTCTCCTGCTTTGTGCATCTCTTGTATATGTCTTTGTAGCTCTTCTGGGTCTTGTGAAAAGTGAGCATCATCATCTGAAAATCTTAAGTGATTTAAATAGGAGCCATTGACTTTTATTCCATTTTATGCCCAGTCTAGTTTGTGAAATACTTCTTCAAGGCAAGCTGAGAAAAGAATGGGTGATATTGTATTTCCTTGTCATACCCCACATTCTATGTTGATTTCCACTTTAAGATCATTAAGACAAATTGTTGCCATTGTTTTTCCACATATGGATTGTAGTAAGATTATTCACTACAGTGTACCTCAAGAACACAGGTTAATCAGTGTGGGAAGCCCCCCACCCAGAAGAATGAAATATTTTGACAAAATATTAAAAAGGCAGAATAGACTATTTCTATTAGACTATTTCTATTCTATTCTATTCTCTTAAAGGAAAAATGGGGGGAAAAAATCTTAAGGGAGGCAGAAACCAGCACCAGTCTCCCTGCCCCAAGCAGAAACTGAGGAGGCCAGTTTTTAGAAATGCAGATTTGGTAATCCATTCAGAAAGACTGGGTCAGATAGGAAACTCCAAATAAGCAATCAGGCAAGCTAAAAAGGTTGAGACGATTAGTTCAGATAAGCATCTAGGACAGTGATGGCGAACCTTTTCGGCACTGAGTGCCAAAAAGGGAGCACTTCACACATGCATACTTGTCAGGGCCACAACCAGGAAGAGGAGCTGCCCAGAAAGAGGAGCTGCCCATGTGCGTGCCAGATAACGTACTTCTGGTTTCCCGCACACCAGGGGTGGGTTCTAAAATATTTTACTACCGGTTCTGTGGGTGTGGCTTATTTTGTGGGTGTGGCTTGGAGGTCATGTGACTGGGTGGGCATGGCTAGCTGGTCATGTGACTGGGTGGCCATGGCTATGTGTATAGGGACTACTCAGAGGGCTGAAAAAAGTCATTTCTGACAGGCCCTCGCACTTATGACTGGTCCTCACACTTATAACCATCCTCACATTTATGCCGGTGCAGCATTCTTTTTTTTTTTTTTTATTGAAAAAGTTTTACAATAAAAAAATTTTTCCCCCTTTTTTCACCCCTGCCCCCACCCCCCCTCCCATCCCCTCCAACCTCCCCCCAACCCCAACCCCTCCCTCCCCATCCCACCCCTGACTTCCGCTGCATATTTCTTAAAAAGAAAAACAACAACGAAAATTTTTAACAGCCAGAAAAACAAATACTATTATATACTCAATTCTATTCTGATCTAAGTTGAGAGGAAGAGAAAAGAGAGAAAGAAAGGAAGTAAAAAAAAAAAGATGAAAAAAATAAAATAAAATGAAATAATACAAAGAGAAACCCATAAACTTAAATATCTATCTGAAATTAACAATATTATAATAAAAGAAGGCACCAAAAAAGAATAGCCATTATAATGTTTAAGCCAATTTAGAAACAAAAAGAAGAAAAAAAATAAAAAAAAATAAAAAAAAACATTACTAACATTACTAATCCTATACCATACTCGATCACTCCAAAGTTCTATACCTTACTTATTCATATTAGATAATGCCAGCTAGTTTAATCCGAACTACTCCCCCTAATTCAAAAACACAAAAATCCCCCCTTCAGGGAAAAAACATGCAATATAATATAATCATACATATATTATTATAATTTTCCATAACTCGAATTACAATCTTCTCTTCTTCCTGATTGAAGTTAATTCTTCTTTCTTCACCTATATCCAATTGCGATACTCTTCATCTTCTGTCTGCCCCCATCAGTAAAACAAAACATTCCATATAAACCCCCCGTGTGACTTTATATGAATAACATCCAACCAAGAAGATGTTCACTCCTGTAGGTAGAATCATTCAAGCTAACGTGTTCTATTTCAGCAAAAAAAAAAAAAAAAAAAAAAAAAAAACCCCAATGCAGCTCCACCAAGCCTTGACAAAAGAATAAGAAAAAAAGGGAAATAGAAATCCTTGAGACTGCATCCAAATGTTCTTGTAAAAACTGTTTCAAATCCTGCCACCCTTTGTTATCCACTCTTGGTTGTAAGACGTTTTCATTTCCATTCTTTCCTCTTAGATAATAATTTCCAAAAAAAACCATGATAGGGTAATCACAAGACACTGCTACTATATAAATAACGTCCAACCACGAAGATATTCACTCCTCCAGGTAGAAACATTCAAACTAACGTATTCTATTACAACATAAAAAAAACACCCCCAATGCAGCTCCACCAAACCTTAATGACAAAAAAAATCAAAAAGAGAAAAAAAAGTCCTAGCAGCTGCATTCCCAGATGTTCTTATAACAACTATTTCAAATCCTGCCACCCGTTATTATTCACTCCTTCTGGTTGTGAGATATTTTCATTTCCATTCCTTCCTCTTAGATTATAAGTTCCAAAAAAAACTATGATAGGATAATCACAGAACGCTGCTAGTTCCAAAAAAAAACTATAATCGGATAATCACAGAACACTGCTACCATTGCAGCCCTCTGTTAAACTTGCTCAAGATATTAAATCCAATTCAGAATAAAAAAAGAAACTCCAAGTCAGGATGAAGACTTTATAATCCATAAATCCAAATCCATATAAACTTTAGGAATTTTATAACCGGTATCCAAGATTGTCCAAGCTTTCTGATAACAACTGCATCTGATGAAGGACTTTAAGACACTCATTAGTTAACTCTCGGATTTCCTCGTTAGAATCTGGTTCCTGCTGTTCGATATCACCATCCTTTTCTTGCGGAGCGCTGGACCTCTGCTGCTGATCATCTTGAATAATAGTATTTCTTGAAACTTGCTCCAGCAGTTCAAGGTCCGGTGCTCCTAGATTAGGTTCACTGATGTATTTTATTTTCCCATCTGAGAAGTCCATAGTAAGATCCTCCAAGAAACCAGATTGCGCTCCTTGTTCTTTTGACATTCTTTGATTCATTCTTTGAGTCTCATCCTTCTGTTTACCTTTTACAAGCTCTCTTTCTTGTTTCTTATTCTTAAAGTCTTTCGAAGCTCCCTTAAAAATATTTTTATAAAAATGTTCCGCTTTTTCAATAGTATTCAAGCAATATCTCACTCCGTGATATCTAAAAATTATACCGGCTGGTAAGTCCCATCTAAATGGGATATTACTTTTCTTCAATTCTTTAGTTAAGAAAGCAAATTCTTTCCTTTTCTTTAAAATCTTCGATGGTAATTCTTTAAAAATATTAATTTGTTCACCTTCTACTTGCACTCTGGCAGAGTAGGACCTTTGTAAGATGTCATCTCTCAACCTTTTATCAGTAAAGTAGACAACAACATCTCTGGATAAGTTCCTTTGTTTGGCTACTCGTGAGTTGACTCTGTAAGCTTTCTCTATACAACCAAGAATTATCTCATCCTCAAGCTCTAGTAGTTCAGCAAGAACCTTTGCAATAGTTGCTTTTAAATCTCTCTGGTTTTCTTTAATACCTCTTACTCTGATAGCAGAGGCCATAGTTTTAATTTGAAGCATGATAATATCATTCTGTATAGTCTGATTACTAATCTCAGCTTTCACAAACCTTTCTTGTATTTCTTGAATCTGGGAGCCAATTTCACTGCTAATTTCAGTTACTTTCTCCTCCATTTCCATCACCACATTTGAAAGGTCTGAAATTACTTTAACAATAGTTTGACTTAATTGGTCATGCTTTCCAGCAATCAAGTCCACAAGATTCTTCTGTGAGTTTTTGATTTTGTCAACTACACTCAATAAAGGAGTTGTTATAAGTTCTTTTAAGTCCCCTTCTGCCAATCCAGACAATTGCTTCATCTCAGCTTTATTCTTTAACTGGCTCAAGGGGGAGCCCCCCCTTCCTTTAGTCATCTTTATTTTACTTTAAATGGCTTTAGTATACTACTTCACTTTGCCATACTTTACTTTAAAAAAGATATCCAAGAAAAAAGGGAAGAGAAAAAAAAAATTCTGTTTACTTTAAGTGACTCTCCCATAGCAAGGCATTCATTTCAAAGCTTCCGTTTTCAATCGCTCTGGCATTCTTTCAATTAAGACCAATCACCATTTTAAAAAAAAACTTTCTTAGGAACTTTCACTTCTCTTCCTCTCCTTCCCCCCTCCTCTCGTTACTCTTCCAAAAAATCAGTAAAGAAATCAGTTTTAAAAATCCATACTTGCTTCATCTTTGCTTCTTTCTTTTCTTTTCTTTTGCTTCTTTCTTATTCAGCTTACTCCATAGACGCTGTGGTGTTGCTTCCAGCGTCTGGCTCCGCTAATTGCTTAGCGGAGGACAGTCCCGTCGCGGAGCTTCTCTGGAGGTATGGAGGGGGCCATCCTTCTGAGCCCTCCCCAGGACAAACGAAACGATCCTGGGGCGACTCAGGGGGCCCTGCCTCACCCCCAGGAGCTCTGCCTGCTCCTCCCGCTGAGGAGCAGGTTGTTCGAGCCGCCTGCCAGCTGTGAGGCGGCTCTAACGCGGCGGGATGCCGGCGGGCATGGAGGAGCCCGCCGCCGACGAGTAAGGCGCCACCGGAAGTGCAGCATTCTTAACAACCATGTCACTCATTTCACAACTGCTTCTCTTCACCATGGTGATAAGACAGGGCAAAAAACGTAAAATGTGAGGACAGTCGTAAGTTCAAGGACTGGTCAAAAGTGCGAGGACCAGTCAAAAATAAATTTTTCAGCCCTCTGAGTAGTCTATATGCATAAAAGGATTCAGCAATAGAGAGGGATGAAGGAAGGGAAGGGAAATTAGAGTAGGAGTGAGGGTAAGAGAGGAAGGAAGAGAGGAGGAGAAGGAGAAAGGAAGAGAAAGTAGGGAGGAGGAGAAGAAGAGGGGGGAAGAGAAAGTAAGAAGGAAAGAAAAGAGAGAGGTGGTAGATTTGAGGAAAAAGATTGCTGTACAATAAAAAAGATGAAAGGGAAGAAAGCCAAAAGATGAAAGGGAAGAAAGCAAACAAATATAAAGATATTAAGATAAAGAATGAATTGTTAAACTTTAAAGAACAAAAGAGAACAAATATGAATAAATAGCAATAATTAGAAACACACATATAAACATACAATGTATTTTCTTTGAACAGAGTATTTGGCCGGTTCACAAATTTAAACAGTGTTTAGTCATTTCAATTAAATTTACAATTCCTATATTTCCTTTTTGCCATATTTATTCCTCATCTATTTTTTAAAAAAACCAATATTACCCTTCATCCTCATCTCTAATCTTAATCAAATTCAATTTTTCACTTCTATTCTATATTATACCCCTTCCCATTGTCATCTATTTTTATATCCATCTCACATTGGTTAATTATGTAATATTACAGTTGTTTAATACAAATTCAACATTTTAATATAAATCAATTAGTTATATAACTATTTTTTGTATATTAATCAATATGAACATGAATATACCAATTATTTCCATACAATCCAATTTCTTACAAATCAATTAATTATATTTACCAATAATAAACCAAATAATTTTCCCCATATATTCCTCTAAACCACAACTTAACCATTTCTGCTTTCAACACAATATATAATTAATAGTATCTCAATTATTACAATTCCCTAGTTAAATAGAGCTTTTTTTTCTTTTGTGTTTTAAAATCTTGAACTCTCCTTTTTTGCCCTAAATTTCCCATTGTTTGCAGTTTTGCACCTACCTTTTTTGGTGAGGAAAAAGAAAAAGAAATCTCTCTCTGCCTCATTTTGTCACGTTGCAGCAAAGACCCTGCTTTACTTTCAGTTTCGCTTTTAAGCATAGCTAGGGAGAAAAAACTGCTCCAGCTCTCTTTGTAGCTACAGAGCCCTGAGCAAAACAGCTGAGAGTAAGGACGCCAATCTAATCAACTTGTGGTAATTAACCTTTGCTGAAGCTGAAAGGGGCTGTTTTTTTCTATTTTTGCAGGCACTGGTCTACTCATTTGTTTTCTTTTAACACTGATCAGCTGTAGGGTGGCCCTTTGAAGCCCCGGGGCAAGAGTTTAAGCAGTTTTTTTCCCTCTAGCCATCAGCTGGGACTCAGGAGGTAGCAATAGATTGGGAGTGGGAGGGATAAGCAAACGGCGACCAGGCTGGGAACCGGTTCGGGGGCGTGGCCAGCCAATCTTATTACCGGTTCTCCGAACTATTAAATTTTTTTACTACCGGTTCTTGCAATCCGGTGCGAACCGGGAGCAACCCACCTCTGCCGCACACCCATGTACACTGCCCATCTAGTCTTCCTGTTACTGCCATGCATGCACATGTGCTGATCAACTGGCTGATGATGCTCACACCAAAAAATGGAAAACCAGCTCTTCCAGTTTCCTGCACTGCCACATGCACAAAGGCCAGCTGATTGCTGCATTCACACGCGTGCCAGAAATCCGGAAGAGGAACAGGCGATGCTATGCGTGCCAGGCAACATGGCTCTGCATGCCACCTAAGGCATGTGTGCCATAGGTTTGCCATTACAGATCTAGGATTTGCATTTCCCTTTATGCCTATAGAGCCAGCCATGACCCCATAGGAATCTGACAACAGCCAATATAATTTTAAAGGACATGTTCTTGCACAGGAACAGGAAACTCAAATACAAAGCCCAAAGAAGGTATAAAAACCCACCCACTCTTAACTCCATTTTGTCAGCTGCCCAGAATCACATGTGGTTAGTGGTTTGGCTTCATCCATAAGGAGAACCTTTCTTTCCAATCAGCCTCCAGCCTCTATTTTGTCTCCAGTACCTTTCTCCCAGATTGGAACTGAACCAGATGGATTTTCCTTCCAGCATCAGCATATAAGCATTTACATTTTATCCATTCATAAGGCATCACCTCACAACTCACATTTTTCATTATATTTTAGCAAGACCCCACAGTTTTCAAGTCCCTAGTGGTGGTTAATGCATAACTGAGATTAAATATGTATCCTCAAAGCTGCCCAGTGCTTTTCTATTTATTCCTCCTCAATTCCTTTGCTCTTAAATGTGTTATCCCTTTTCCCATACTAGGTATTACATTGTATGTTCGATGACATTGACCTGTTGTCTTGAACCCAAGAATCATGGTTTCTGATGGTGTTATGTAAGTAATGCATCATTATCTTCTTCTTCTTCTTCTTCTTCTTCTTCTTCTTCTTCTTCTTCTTCTTCTTCTTCTTCTTCTTCTTCTTCTTCTTCTTCTCCTCCTCCTCCTCCTCCTCCTCCTCCTCCTCCTCCTCCTCCTCTCTCTCTCTCTCTCCTCTCTTTCTCTCTCATGCCTGCACACACACACACATGAAAAAGTTATATAAATGTTATATAAATATACGAAGCTTTTTTCTATGGATATATATATATATATATATATATATATATATATATATATATGTGTGTGTGTGTGTGTGTGTGTGTGTGTGTGTGTGTGTGTGTGTGTGTGTGTGTGTGTATATATATATATATATATATATATATATATATATATATATATATATATATATATATAAATTAGATTGATATGCCGCCCTTCTCTGGAGACTCAGGGCGGCTTACAATGTGTTAAGCAATAGCCTTCATACTTTTGTATATTTATACAAAGTCAGTTTATTGCCCCCACAAACTGGGTCCTCAGTTTACCTTAGAAAGGATGGAAGGCTGAGTCAACCTTGAGCCTGGGGATTCGAACTAGCAGGAATTGCAGACAGCTGGGTTTTAATTACAATGCTTAGTCTGCATTGTACAGTAATCAATCAGAAATGGGTCTCATCATTGACCTGCTGCAGTGCAACAAGTTTTTACCTTTAAAAACAGAGGTGAGTTGTTAAGACCCTCACCCAAATGCTTTGTAATGGTGAATTATTGTGGATGGTAACATGACAACCCTATAATGGATATTCAGTGGAAATCTGATGACATTGCCTTGAATTTCTATGGAAGACCATTGAACTTTCCTTACCGGGGGACAGGGACAGATGAAAATAATATGAAATATTTGAGCGCAACGTTAAGACTGATAGGCCAAATTTCATAATTGCAGACCGATGAAAGGGATAATTAAGTTCCTTTTACTGTGTACTGCTTTTGTAAGCTGTCAGCTGCAACACCGTATCAGGCTGTATATCAGCAGCCAATACAAAACCTCAGGCATTGTTAAATAGCTCATTTATTTTCTGAGTTTTGTTGATACTTCTCAGTTCTCTTGTCACAGTGCTATAAAGAGCCAATTGACTGCCAACACACAGCAGGTTTTGTTCGGTAAAGTCTGTGTTGCTTGTTGCCCTTTGCCAATGTGTTTTTGACTAAGAAAGCAATTTTTATATGCCAATTCCTGATTAAAAAGGGAGTAGACCATACGGTTGCCAATAATAATCTGGAATTGATAATACTCTGCCTTGTAAAAGTAAAGGCTTATCTTGTTTCTCTTAAGATTTCTTTTATTCCTGTTAAAATAACAATGATTGTGAATAAATGAAAAGAAAACACAGAGACGCCATAGCACAATTCCTGCTTGGATTTGATTAGAGATGGTGCATTTCCTAATGTAGCTAAAACATGATGATTGAAAGGAGCTGAGCAGTAAATTTTGGGTATAGGGAAGTTTGGAATAAATACAAACAAACCAGCCATGCAAAATTGAGGAAATCTGTCCAAGGGGAATGGGGAGATTGTATACAGACTTCATGGGAGAAACATTGACTTATTCTTGCAGAGAAGTAAAAATGAAATAGAAAATGTTTACTTTAGAGCAGTGGTAGGATGCTGCCGGTTTAACAATCGGTTTGGTGATCACGCGCTTTGTGTGCATGCACAGTTTTACAAATACTTACCTTCTCTGTTACCGCTTGGGAGTAACACAGCTGAGGTGAGGCAATCCACTCTACCACGCCAATCAGCTGAGAAGATAAAGGTCATTAAAGCACAGGGGTGGATGGGCCAACCTGATCATCGGAGCAAACTGGTTCGCTCCCAGCTGATCATTGGAGCTACCAGTTCACCCGAACAGGTCCGAACCAGTAAGAATTCCACCCCTGCTTTAGAGGTATCAAAGCAAGAACTTTCTATACCATTCCCTATACCGAAGACACAAACACAAAGACCCTCACACAGAGGGAGAGAGACCTGATCTGCTCTTTCATATCTGCTTACTATATCTGCATGCACCTGGCCTCAAAAGTGTGCCTAAATAGGATGGCATAGAGCCAGGGTGGGTGGTGGGCCCATCCACGATTTCCGCTATCAGTTCGAGTGAACTGATCTGAACTGGCTGAATACCATTGCTGCATACACTTCTCTGGATTTTCCTGACTCTCTTTTCCTCTTTCACTTGCAAATCAACCACAAAATCAAGATAACCAATAAATGCTACCTTCTTGCCTGTGTGCAGCTGCAAAACTAAGCATCCGTCTGGGTTTTCAGGAACACTTCTGAGCCCCAGGCAAATCCTAAACACATTCTTTGAAAATAAAATGATGTCTGAGTGTATTCCAGTGTTTTATGTGAAATGTATTCACTTGCCAAGGGATGATGACAGCAACAACAACAGCAAGAGCAACAAACAGAGGACTTGTGAGAGGGAAGAAAGACCAACAACATTTATTTTCTGGTAAACTGAATTTTATGTCCTAGCTGAACAGGACAAACATTTTTTTTGTATTTAGTTTAATTTGCTTTATAGATGAAGACCAAGTGACTCACAGAAGGAAGGGGAAAATCCTTTATATTTATAATTAATCTGACACAAGAAACTATAGAGTTACAGTATAATGTAGTCGGTGAATACGTTTATCAAGGAAGCCATACCTATGCATCAGAATTTGGTAATTTTCTTGGAGTTCACATGTGATCAAGTGGGTTAATATTCTATCATGATTGTTAATTAGGACAGACATTATTTGGGCCTTGTGCCAAGCTGAGCAGAAAGAGCAGCATAAGAACATCTGTAAGACTAATAGGGTTTTGGACTAGAATTCCTCCAAGGCCGCTTTCAACTCTGTTATTCTATTATTCTGTTACTGCTGTATTTTCCAAATTTTATTGGGAGGGGGGGAATCAAACATGCCATTAAGTCTTTTTTTTTTCTACTCTTGACAACTGCCTGGATACGTCCCTGCAATTTTCCTGACAATGTTTTTCAGAATTATTTTGCCATTGACGGCTTCCCAGAGAGAGGCTGAGAAAAAGTGGCTGTTTCAAGGTCACCCAGCAAGAGCAGAAATGTTGATCTTCCAGTTTGTAGCCTGATGTCTTAAGCATTCCACCAAATATTCCCCCCAACTTTTGCATTAGAATATTGTTAAATCTTCTGTCCATTAAAGAAGAAGGCAAAATCAGGAATCTAGAGAGTGTAAGAATTATATTCTAAGGTTAACATAAGACACTCGCCAGACAAATTGTCTATTCCATATACACAAATACATATAGACAAATACACAAATTGTGTATTCCAAACGTGTTGTATTCAAAATGGGGAAACTTCTTAGATGTGTGTGAACATGATTGCCAAGGGCCTTTTGCTTCAATCACTTAAGATTATTTCAGTGTCAACTGAAACTGAACTGCCAGTTCAGTTTAAACCATAAAATATTATAATTGACCTTGTTATATTATAAAGTATTCTATCAAGGTCAATAAACATCTTCCATTCTTCCAAAATCAGAGAACTGGAAGAACTATCATTAAAAAAAATTCCTATACCTAAATTTCAGATAACAAAAGCATGTCCATATTTCAGCGGAGATTTGGCCGAATTCCAATCTCATCAGGGATTTCTATATCATTGTGGACTCCCAATAATGCTGCTAGAAAATTGGATTGAAGAGTTGCAAGAAGGATTAAGTCACAGTAATTACTATGCTCCATATATCAACTGGCTCATGACCTTTGAGCTGGTTATTTTTATTGCAGCAGATTCTTTATTATAGCCATTGAGATTTGTTTAGTACAGAATAACATTTGTTGGCCCTGGTGATGATCTTTAGATTGATAAAGTCAGTAGTGACTCATTAAATCACTGAATTTAATTGATACTGGATCTGCTAATTCTCTGAACATGGTGATGAATGTGGGGGCCTTTGAGAAAAAAAATTGAGCATTTTTGTTTGGCAGTAGTTGTCTTTCTTTTCTGAAATAGACAGACAGGGCTCCATATTAGGCTCCTTCATAATGTAGAGAAGACTGTTTTATTAGCAGCATATAAGAGATGGATGATAGATGGATAGATAGGTGGAGTTGTGGCCCGTCAGCTGCCAGCAGAGCTGGCGTCAGATTTGGACGATGAGGAAGTTGGGGAAGAACTTGGGCCAGTTCTGGAGTCTGGGGAAGGCTCTGATGAGTACTCTGCATCAGACACAGAGCAAGAGCCAGGGCCATCTGACATTTCTCAGCCACCAGAGAGGCAGCTACCTTTGGAGACTGATGTAATTGGCGATGAAGAACAGCTGGGGCCTGTTCCTGATGCATGTATGCACAGAGCTGTTAGGAGAGGTGAACAATGGAGGATAAGGAGTCAACTCAGAAAGCAAAGCACATGTGGATGCTGAATGGCCCCTCCCTGGCTGGGGAATTAATAGAAGGAAAGGGGAGTGGTTGTCGTAGGAGATAACAGTTCGTATTTCTGAGATTTTGCTCATTTGTTTCGTGCCATAAAGACTGCTTGCCAGAATTTAATTTGCAGCCTTTCGACTGGGAGCTCATGGCCTTGCAATTATCACAAGGAACTGATAAGGTCTGTTACTGCAGTTAACTCCTTGAAAGACTATTGCCTGAACTTTTTGGTGGGTGAATGCAATTAATTCACAAGAGGTAAATAAAGAGGGTTTTTTCAGGACAAGGAGTCTGTTTGTTGCTTCTGCTAAGGCTGGGCCAGAATGGACGAATAGATGGATAGATGGATAGTCATTTTTCAAAGGATTGAATGACCTATGAGCCTCCAAAGTCTGCCTGTGCGTACCATAGTCTAGAATTTTTTCATGTGACTGGCAACAGCTGTGCATAACCTGAAGTGAACTGTCTCCTACTCTTTCCTAAGACAACTTGAATAGGGCGACTGTATTTGGGGTCCCCAACTACACAGAACCATGAGATGGAGGCAAAGCGATAGATGTCTCAGAATATTTTTATGGTTATCTGGTGGTCATACAAGTATTTGTATGTTTTGAGGAAGTCTTATTTTAAAAGAAGTTTATAATTGTTTTATTTTATTTTATTGTTATCCCTCCAGGTCAGCCTTAACATCCTTGAAAAATGATCCAGGTTTGGCCTGTTCTGCTATTTCTACAATAGTAGATAACAACTGAAGAGATTCTTCTACATGGACAAATGCATACCATGCTTACTTACTGTATATTTCTTTACTTACTGGTAGGGAAGTGTCCTGACCACTCAATGTGGCTTATAGGTTTTGCAAAGAATACTCTCCAAGGTCCTTAATAATTACTAACCATAATAATCACGATGATCTGATCTGACAGCTATTTTCTTAATATAACATAAATTTTAGGAATACTAATTTGTACACAGAGGAGGTTTTTTTTTAATAATTCATAAAGTATGATCAAATCTATACTTTATATTCATTTGGGGATTTCTTTCTCTCTTGGGGCTTCATTTATATCTTATACATTTTCATTTCTCAAGATGATCTTTAAGAACTGTGAATTAGAACTGAACTCGATAAATAAAATCCTGAACTAGTTTGAATAATGCAGCTTCGATGCAATAAACAATAATGTTTACTCTACATTCTCTTGCACTTAAAAAGATAATGGAATGATGATTCACTCAACTTACATAGCTATTCTGTTCTACAGATCAACTACTACAGTTTTTGTTGAACCTCAGACTACTGTTGTGGCCCCGTCCTCTGAGCCTATCCCATTGGAGGAAGGAAGCTCTGAGCAGGAGGAAGAGGAGCCAGCCAGATCTTCCAGCCCCCCCCCCCTGGCACCGTCTCAGGTGCCAGCTGAAAGAGAGCCAAGTAGTGGGGAAACAGGTGTCTCAGATGAGAGTGAGGGAGAGACGTCATTCCTGGACGCACGCCAAAGAAGGTGAGATAAACGCTTACTGCAGCTGCGGCGACACATGAGGGAATAGACCTGAGTCACTGGACTGGAGTCACAGGATCAATGAGTCACTGGACCACACCCAGAGACTATATAATAGACAGGGGGTTGGTAATGATCTCTGTGATGAACAAATACTCTATCGGATAGGCATTGGAGTTACAAGCTGAAGCTGATCAGAGACTTTGCTGAATATTTGTGGTGCTTTTCTTTCTGTGTACTATTAAAGTCCTTGGCAGACGGTGTGCATATCGCTGCGAAGTTTGAAATAAGAACTGTGGAGTGTGCCAAGTGCTTCCTTAACCCTCGACTGGCTGTGTTTTTGTGTGTCTCTGAAGGGGGGGACAGATCAACTACTTTCTTTACAATTAAGGGTATAAGCAGTTAACTCAGTGGTGGTATTCAATTTTTTTTACTACCGGTTCTGTGGGCATGGCTTGGTGGGCGTGGTGTGGTATGGTGTGGCTTGGTGGCCATGGCTTGGTGGGTATGGCAGGGGAAGGATACTGTAAAATCTCCATTCCCCCCCCCACTCTAGGGGAAGGATACTGCAAAATATCCATTCCCATCCCATTCAAGGGGAAGGATACTGCAAAATCCCCATTCCCACCCCACTCTGGGGCCAGCCAGAGGTGGTATTTGCCGGTTCTCTGAACTACTCAAAAATTCTGGTACCGGTTCTCCAGAATCTGTCAGATCCTGCTGAATTTCACCCCTGAGTTAACTTTACAAATATACAATTGTAGAGGAAAAGCAAGCATATTAAGGAAAAAAAACTCCACAAGTAAATAATATAAAGAGCACAGTAACTCTCAGTAGTCACACAAGCATAGAAATTTATTTCAACAAGCTATAGTTTTATCTAAATTCTTCAAAGACCTTTCACTATAGTTTTAAAGAAGGTCAATTTTAATAGAACTATAAAACAAATGCAGTAATTGCTCCAGACCATAGCCAAAGAATCACATTGATAATTCAATTTACCAAAACAGGCTTTGATTGGTGATTCCCAATTTTCAGAGTTGTTGTTTCTCTTTTCCATCAAGCCATTAAGAAAATTTGAAAAGTAATATATAATACTGATTGGGGTAGGTGTATATTTTTATAAATCTGTGCTGGGGATCTATGTGGTTGGCAGAGTTCTAAATTTGTCTGTTTGCAACCAAGCCTTTCATTTTATCTAAAGTTAATTTTATAAACGACAAGTGGAATTTGGCCAGTTAATATCAAATATTCATAGAAGCAGAAATACGAGCATTGGTTTATCCACTTCATTTAATTTCAATTGTAAATCATTTTATGATTTATAAAATTAATTTTAATAATTCAGTAAGTTTTCCCAGATGCACACCAGTAGTTCTCATGTAAGAAAGATTTCTGTGCATGCTATAATTGGGAATTAATTTTTTCTCACTGCTACTGTATGGTATGCTAGTTAGTTCTCGTCTCAATGTGCTTTGCTTCATTTACCATTAGCAATTGCTCATTTTAGTGGTCTAAGCATATTGTTATTTTATTAAATAACTGTGATGAATAACTGGAAGGTAAGATAATTTTGTTTTTGTTTTGCAGTGTAAAAGAAAGAACAGTGGATAGGCCTCAAAATAATGTTTTAGTTTGTTTAGATTTTATCTGTCAGTTGAGTTAATAAAGGATTTCTTTAGGCAAAGAACAGTACTGACCAAAATTGTGGAAACCTTTTGGGAAAAATGTATTTTCTAAAACTAGCTAATAACACCACTTTTTTTTAGTAGTACCATAAAATTATATATCAATGGAAAGACAATTTAATCAAGAATGTAATGCAATAACGTTTATGAAGGATTTGCTATTAGAATAGCAGTTACAGTATAAAGAAGAAAAGTGAAACACCTAGAAAAACAAGATATACAAAAATTATCACAATAGAAAAAACGACATATACAAAAATTATTACCATGTCACTTAATACTTAGTTCGGTAACCTTTAGCATGAATTATGGCCTTACAACGTCTTCCCATGGAGTAAACCAAATCTTTTAGTTCTGCAGCTGTTATAATGTGAAACCAAGATTGAAGGATTGCTTCTATTAACTGGGTTTTATTGCTGGGACGCTTCTGACTAACAAGTTTCTTTAGTTGGCTCCATAGATTTTCAATTGGATTAAGGTCTGGGCTATTCCCAAGCCATTCCAGCAGTGGAATGTGATTATCTTGAAACTCCAAAAAGAAGTGGTGTTATTAGCCATCATACCTCAAAAATGCACTTTTCCCAAAAGGTTTCCACAATTTTTGCCACTACTGTAAATGACCAGGGTAATATATATACTCAGGGGATTCAAACTGAAATAGATTTTAAGTTTCTTTAGCACCCCCCCCCCCCAAATAATCATAAATTCATTTTTTTTCTGTTTTATACAATCACCTTTTCTCATTTATTATCTATTATTATCAATCTTCTCTACCTTCCCATCCATCTATTAAGCATGTAGAGTGGTTGTTTAATGTTCAGTTTTCCTATCGCTTCTTCTTTTGCAACCGTAAAATTCTAATTTTCAGAGGTAAAGCAAACATGTACAGCTACATCGCTATCCTACCTATCTAAATCTTTCTCTTTAGGAAAGACGTATGATATTTGCTGTTTCTTTTTCTCCCTAAAACTGCATTCCACATGCTGTCTCACATCTGGACCCCAGGGATTGTTCCTCAATATAGCTTAAATGAATGCTATTTCCCCAATGATTACCTTCTCCTCCAATGCCATTTCTCATTGACAGGTTTTCACTGTGTTGTTCCTGTAAAAAAAATAAATCCAACTATTTTCTTTGAGGCATCTGTGGCTGCCTTTTTGAGATCCATATTCACTCTGGGATGCATGTATTAAATATTATTAAGCAAAAGCTTTTATTTGCAAAGCAGTCCCTGTTGGATTGTCCCTGAAAATGAAACCTATTGTACACAGACACACACACACAAAAGTATGTTGTGAACCCTATTGTATACACACACACACACACACACACACACACAAGTATGCTTTTATCGTCATCCCCTTGGGATAAGGTAAGTGTTGGGCAGGCTTCATTCCAACATTTATCTCATCTTGTATCAACTAGAAGCAAAAAAAAAAAAAAAGACCCAGCAAGATCCATGCCAAATTCTTTCACAACCCCATTTATTTATGAAATCAAAAGCTGTAGACCAAAAAGGCAGTAGTAGGAATCAGATAAAGCAAAAGTAGCAGGTTTCAAATTTTTTTTTTTATTTTTAATTTGATTTATATGCCGCCCTTCTCCGGAGACTCAGGGTGGCTTACAATGCGTTAAGCAATAGCCTTCATACTTTTGTATATTTATATTTATACAAAGTCAGCTTATTGCCCCCACAAACTGGGTCCTCAATTTACCCACCTTAGAAAGGATGGAAGGCTGAGTCGACCTTGAGCCTGGCTAGGATTGAACTCAGAGAAATTACAGGCAGCTGGTGTTAATTAATAGATGCAAAAGGCAAAAAAAGAAAAGAAAATATATCTAGATTGATTATTAATTGAAATTATAAGCCTCCCATCTTGTAGGAGATGGGGAGGAAAGCTATGGCAAATCTAGACAGCATACTAAAAAGCAGAGATATCATCCTGCCAACAAAAGTGTCCATAGTCAAGGCTATGGTTTTCCCAGCTGCAACGTACGGCTGTGAAAGTTGGACCATAAGGAAGGCTGAGTGCCAAAGAATTTAGGTCTTTGAACTATGGTGCTGGAGAAGACTCCTGTGAGTCCCTTGGACTGCAAGGTGATCAAACTGGTCAGTCCTAGAGAAGAACAACCCTGACTGCTCTTTAGAAGGCCAAATCCTGAAGATGAAACTCAAATACCTTGGCCACCTAATGAGAATGAAAAACTCACTGGAAAAGAGCCTAATGCTAGGAAAGATTGAGGGCAAAGAAGAAGGAGATGAAAGAGAATGAGGTGGCTGGATGGAGTCACTGAAGCAGTAGGCATGAGCTTAAATGGACTCCAGAGGACAGGGAGGCCTGGAGGAACATCATCCATGGGGTCATGATGGGTCGGACATGACTTTGCAACTAACAACAACAACATAAGCCTTCCAACTCCATCACCAATCTGCAAGGCATACAATATGTGGAACACAGTACAAAAGAATTTTTAAAAAAGGGGGAGGGGGGAGAACATCCTGGAAAAAAAATACCAAAGAAGGTTGATTCAGACTTCCATCTTTCTGAGGTGGGTAAAATGAGTACCCAGATTGTTGGGAGCAATATACTGACTCTATAAACTACTTAGAGTGGGCTGTAAAAGCACTATGAAGTGGGATATAAGTCTAAGTGCTAAATGCTAGATTTATAACAATCATCTTATAGGTGGTTTGCTAAACACTTAGTCCAAGGCAGGGGAAAGAGGTACATTTTAAGGATGGACTTAAAAAAAAAAAAGATCAGAGTGCAAGCCACGAACCGCATAAAATTCCAGAGGGCAAAAAATTCAACTTTCATCAGGTGACAATGTTTAATCAATTACGCATTGTAAGCCGCCCTGAGTCTCCGGAGAAGGGCGGCATATAAATCAAATTAAAAATAAAAAAATAAATAAATAATGAGACACAAAGCATGCTGTGCCCAATTGAATGGATTGGGCATACTGTAGAAAGCAAATGGTCCCTTAATGTAGTCAACCAGAGAGATGAAGCTGGAGAAATTATGTGATGACCTAATTAGCAAACATGATTTTAAGTGTAGGATTGCAGAAGAACATTAGAAAGAAGTTCAGAGTGTTGTTCACTCATGTCTGACTCTTTGCAATCCCATGGACCATAGCATGCCAGGCCCCCTATCCTCCACTGTCTCATTGAGTTTGTCCAAATTCATGTTTATTGCATCGATGATACTATCTAAGCATCTCATCCTCTGTTGTTCCCTTCTCTTTCAATCTTTCTCAACATTAGAGTTTTTTCCAGTAAATATCAGAACTATTTGGAGTATTTGCACTAATAAATATCCAAGATCCCTTCCAGCTTTGTTATTCTGATATTCCAAGTTGTCTCTTCTCATTTGGTGGCCAAAATATTTGAGCTTCAGTAACTGTCCAAAGTATTTGAGCTCCAGTATCTGTCCTTCCAAAGGACAGTCAGGGTTGACTTCCTTTAGGATTGACTGATTTGATCTCCTTGCAGTCCAAGGGACCTCCAAGAGTCTTCTCCAACAACTCAGTTTGAAAGCATCAATGGTGCTCAGCTTTTCTGATGATAGACTAGTTCTGCTTTAAGCCTTTTTTAGTATGAGAGGAGGGATTGCTGTCAGGGTGTTAATATTGCATTGTCCTAGAGTGATGTCTGAAGGGCCTCTCATTCTAGAAAAGGGCACAAGTGGCACAACTAAATAGATTTGTGCAAAGCCCCTCCTGATCCCAGCAGCCACCTACTCGTTAAGCAGGAACTGTGAATGCTCCTTGGACTGTGCATCAATCTTCAATGGGATTGTGCAACTCTAGCTAAGACCAAGGACAGAAAAGCCCCAAATTAAGGGATGCCAAACAACAATAGCCACCTGGTCTTGTCAAGACTGAGTTTAACTCTGTTCCTTTCTCAACACCTTGTCCCCCGCCCCCCTTCATAGCTACAGTCTTAAGTGGATTTTAGATCACATTGGTGTCAGTCAACTCCAAAGTACTTCCAGTCTGTAAGAAGCAAGAGATGAAAAAGCGATAAAACTGTTGGAAGAAATCCAGTGGGACAAATGTAACAGCAAGAACATCACAAACTCCCTACTAGAGATAAATACTTCCCAGGAACTAAGGGGTCTACCTGCAGTCCTCTGCTAGGCTGTTTATTTATCCAGATGGAAGAAAGAAAAGGGAATTTCAAACACAAACATTCAATAGTCACACTGAAGGCTGTCCAAAGATTCAACAAAGCTCAACAAAGTCACTCGTGAGACTTCCCAGACAATCTAGCACTTCTAGTTCTGAGGACTGTCTGTATCAACTTTTACCTTGGTCTCCAGGTCAACCCACCTTTCCAGCCACTGTTTTTCCGTAGAAAAGATCAGGCCTAAGACCAATTCAAATGCATAAGAGATATTTTAAAATCTTTTTTGATGCCTTTTCCTGCTTCTTCACTAAGCTTACCTCAAATTCTGACTCTCACAACCTATGCAGAGATCATCTTAAAATATCTAATCCATTCACAAAGTATCTCAGTACCTCATCCAAATCAACAGAGCAGTAGGGGAGATAGGAGAGATTACCTGGCTTAAGTGGCAATTAAAAGGAACAGCTTAGAACAAGGGTGTCAAACTCATGTCATCACGGCAGCAACACATGATGTATCAGGACTTTTTTCCCCTTTGCTAAACTGGACATGGGTCTGGCCAGCACGTAATGCATTTGTCCCATGGGCCGGGAGTTTGACAGCCCTGGTTTAGAAGATCAGATGCAATTAGTTCAACTACAGTGATTGAATATATTGATAATTTCCTCACAGCTGATGTTAGGACATCTCACCAAAGTAAATGCTGACTATGTGGGGTTCTGAGACCCTTGCAAAATTATCAGTAGTTAGGGAATTCAAAGGAAGTGCTGTTAAGGTTGCTATATCAATGAAAGTACATTTTAGCCCTATAATTTATATTATTTGTGGTTGCAAATTTCACGGTTCTATTGGGATTTACAGTGTAGTTGGAATTGTTGATCCTGAGGATAAGCTACTGTGTATTGAAGGTGTAGAACACAGGTGTCAAACTTGATTGCATCACGTGACGTATCGTGATGTATAATGATATTCTTTGTCTTTGCAGAGCTGGGGTGGGTGTGGCCTGTGTGTGACACATCCGGCCTGCATGCCACCAGTTTGACAGGCTTGGTATAGAACAAACATACAAACAAAAAACTAAAATACAATGCGACCATTTTGAAACATTGTCAGCCTCAAGCATTGTTTAACTCAATGAAAATTTCAGTCAAATCTCTGTAATGCTATTCATCTACTGCTGGTTTATACAATGTTCCTGTTTATTATTATTTTTAAAAAAGCTAAATGACAGATCAACAATAAAAGTCTTTATATTCTTTCCCTTGTAAAATAGCTTGCAGAGAAATTGATTTGTCAAAAATTTGTAAAGGGATAATCATTCTTATATCTGAGACATCAGATATCAGATATAGCATCCTGGAATAATGTAGCAAATATTTTTTTTTTCTAGTTAAGATCCTTAGCATGCAATTAATGGCTAGCATAAAAGCTTTCAAATAAAAAGGCTAATTACACATTGACTCTAAAGATCAAAATACATGTCCCTTCACTTACAAATCTACCGGCAAGGAAAAAATGAAAATATATGATTGGTATTGTGCAATTTTAATGATGACAGTAATCTGGGTAGTGCAAAATCTGTTCTGTCTGCCTGCCTGCCTGCCTGCTTGTCTTTCTAGCCTCCAAAAGAAAGAAATTATTTCTGCATCGTTTGAAGAGCTCTGCAAAAGTAACTTCAAGTAAGGGCAACTCTAAAGTAACTTCATTTTTAAATAATATCTAGCAACTATTTTACTTTACTTAACTTATGTTAAGTGAATTTCATTGTATGGGTATACTGTTTTATACATGTACAATGACAATAAAGTTGTTATTATGATTATGATTATGATTATTATCTTTATTCATTAAATATGAAACTCAGTCAACTGAACATTCAAAACTGCATCACAAATATCATTGACTGGTGCTAATGATTGATACAGGTTGCTGCCAGTGTCCTAGGTATCAACCAAGTACCTTCTTAAGATGTACGATGTTCTAAGTAGCACAGTTTTTTGCAGGTCCACTGGTGTTATTGCAGGAAGCTGCAATTTGCTAATGTATGTTATAAAATTCTTCGACATGGTACCAAGTGCCCCGATGACAATGGGTATCATTGTTACATGTTTCATCTATAGCCATGTAGTTTCAATGGCCAGGTTGTGATATTTCATGATTTTTTCCAGTTCTTTTTCTTCGACTCTGGCATCTCCTGGTACTGCAATGCAATAAATTGTACATTTTGGTTTTAGACAACTGTTGACACAACTGTGTTGTGTTCCAAGTGATGAACTGTCTGTATTCAAAAGTCCCACAAGATCTTCACTTTCTCATTTTCTATAACTTTTTCCACTTTATGTTTCCATGACTTTTTGGATTCAGAAAAGTCATATTTTTTTACATAATGACTAGTGGACTATTTTTTATTACCACCACCACCACTACTACTACTACTACTACTACTACTACTACTACTATTATTTATTATTGGTTAATCTATAGTGAGATTCACAGCCTTTGAGGTTAATAGCTCAGCAGCTCAAGTCCTAACCAAGGACCTAGGAAATGTTAAGGTATCGTCGGAGGATGTAAGCTGTTCCGAGTAAGGTGAGTTTTATAGAGTCAAAATATTCAAGTCTAGTAAATTTAGAATTTCTAAATAGCAGGGTAGTCCTTTGGGTATTGTTCCAAGAGCTCCAATTACAATCGGGACAACACATGATGATTATGATGATGATTATGATGATGATGATGATGATGATGATGATGATGATGATGATTATCTTGCTGAAACGAATTAAAACAGAAACAACTGGTTACTATAGAGCAGTGGTATCAAACTTGCAGCATCATGGCAGTGTCACATAACTGTTTTCCCCTTCGGTAAACCAGCATGGGTCGTGGGCTGTTGACACATCCAGCCCACGGCCCATGAGTTTGACAACCCTGCTGTAGAGCATTCAAATGAGATTGATCAAGCTAATAATCGTCCCTGAGTTTTTAAACTTTCAAGAACACCATTTTAGCAGAAGATGTTATACACTGTATGTTTTTTAAACTTTGTATTGTTCTTATTTTCTTACTTTTTCTAAAAAATATATATGTGTTTTTATTCTGTTAAAAAAAACCCTATTATTTTTTTAAAAATACAGCTAGTATAAATTACCTCAGCTTTCAGCACCTCTTTCTCGCTGCATACAATTACTTAGTTTCTTGGCCCAAATTGAAAGCAATTCTGTGAAATGTTCTTACTATTTGCAGAGATTAGCGGAGATAGGAATGAAAAACTATAAAATATTTGGGAGTAGTCATTGATAAATACATTACCCAATCTTCTGCCTATTTTACTACCTGTCATGTATTTTGATAAGATTCACACAATTTGAATCTGATTTTTGTCTTCAGTATTGTATCCTATCCTAAATAATTGTGTGCTATTTGCAGGGTGATAAAAGTTATCTTTACATGTGTTTTGATCCAGCTATATATCCAGTGAATTATGTTACATTTAAGTAGCTACAATTAAGTAGCTAGCTTGCTCATTAGAATATTGTGGATACTTTGTCAAATTCTTCAAATGTCTTAAAGTTAAAAGCATTCCCACAATATATTAAGGAAGATGCCAGATTTTTTATTTTTATTCTTTTAAATTAGATAATGATAGACTAGAAGATTTGTTGTAGCCCAAATATTTCTCAACTGTGGTAACTTTAAGACTTCTGTACTTCAATCTTTTGTGGGTGTTGAAGTCCACGTGTTTTAAGTTTTCAAAACTGAGAAACACTGTTGTAGCCTATACAACAATTTCTGGCAAATGTTTTTGGATCCTTCCTTCAATAATTTGGAGTACAATTATTCTGGTCCTCGTGATTAAACTTATTCTGCTTGTATGGAGTTGAACATTGAAATCTCATAAATACACAAAGATGTTACTTGAGATCGAGGATAGACCCAATAATGTACAAAGACACGTTTTTGATCAACTAGAGTATTCTTTATTTACACATGTTTCTCCATTGCAGGAATCAGCAACAACAACCTGAGGAGCAGCATGGGACAACCTTAAGTACCCCGGGGGGCGGAGTAATATGACCAAAATTTTGGTTTTTAATAATTAATAATGGTGCCAGAAAAACAACAGCCTTGCAACTTTCTTTTGGCATTGCACGAAGAATAAGATTAAGATTATATTCTCTTTTGTTGTATAAGATTATCAATTTAGGAAAGTTATATGTCTGAATCTTGATTAAAGTAAAAAAGAAAATACACATCAATGCCTAACTTTGCAGGGATAGAACTGTTTACATTCCTTTTTTTCAAAACATTGAAATAGTCCAAAGAAAAAGCTCTTTATTGAAGAGCTAAGCAAGAATTCATACAATCCTTGCAGAACATTCCAATGGTTCTTTAATGTAGAAAATCTAGAGGCTTATACCCCAATTTGTTTGACACTCCAAATTGAATGCTTAGGGTGGCTTACCACCCAAAATAGACTTTAAAAGCTATGAAGTTGAAAATCGTTCTGAAGTTCTTTGTCTTTATTTGAAAAACAGAATTTCTATTTTTTTTTAAGATAAAGAGAAATACAGGACCCTAGAGAAATTTCTTTCTTTATATCTGAGATATAACTACATTAAAATAAGTAAATCTGGATTGAACAACTACAACCAAGGCACTTTCTATAAGCAAACATTTGATAGTTATTCAGAAGCATTTATCTGATTCTCTTTCCTCCCAAGATCTAAAACTTGGAGCGGTATACATTTATCTTTTTTGCTGTTGGTAACAAACAAACATACACACAAACATGTGTACAATTGAGAATGGCCTTGGGATTCTTCCATTCTGTCGATTTGCTCCTCCAAATGACTTCAAGACAGGAATGCTATTCAGCAGCTTCTGACAGGTTCTGGAGAACCGGTAGCAGAAATTTCGAATAGTTTGGAGAACAGGCAAATACCACCTCTGGCTGGCCCCGGAGTGGGGTGGGAATGGAGATTTTGCAATATCCTTCCCCCATGAGTGGGGATGGAATGGGGATTTTTGCAGTATCCTTCCCCTAATCATAATGAGCAAGATTCTGTTCTCTGGTTCCCTAGAAGATCTGCCTGAAGCAATGGCAGAAGCGGAATTGGACATCCAGTTTTGAGGCCATTGCTATATCCTGTAGAAGTTTTACTTATAATTATGTGGACTTTTTATATATATTCACTTCTCTTCAAGGATGGGCTTCAAAAATTTTAGCAAGGGGTTCTCTGCCCAGTTGCTGGGTGGGTGTGGCCTACCTGGCCTCCTGCACCATGGCAGAGGGGTGTTTTTGCCCTCCCCAGGCTCCAAAGGCTTTCCTTGAGCCCCCAGGAGGTGAAAATTGTTTCCCCAGGCTCCAGAGGCCCTCTGGAGGATAGAAACGGGCCAGTTTCTAGCCTTCTCAAACTTCCAGTAGGCCCATTTTTTATCCTCCCCAAGCCTCTGAGCACACCCTGCATTTACCTGCATCCAAAATGGGTGGGGACTCTTGGGAGGGGCAGGGTCGGTGGCGTCAGCCAGGAGTGGGATTTGGGGGTTCTCCAAATTGCACAGAATCTTAGCTAGAGGTTCTTCTGAACTCCTGCGAACCCCCAGCAGCCCACCCCTGCTTCTCTTCTGTCATATTGTCATTATACACTAAATAATAATAACAGTAGAAAGGTGATAGGACAGAAATATTTTTTTTTTAAGAATTCAGAGTCAAGATTTTTGATCATACATACAATTGGGCCTAGAAGTATATTGTAAACCGAGATGATAACATAAAATGGACAAATAGATGGCTTTGTGGAACTCTGTCCCCAAAATCTTCAATTCAGACTTACTTCCCCTTCAAAAATTCCTGCTGAACTGTATGTTTTTAATACGATAGAAGGAGAATGTTGTTAATTACAACATGCGGGGATTGATTGCAACACACGCTACAGAATATTCATGTTAAATAATGAAAAAAACATCTTTCTTGTTTTGTGTTTATATTCAGTCTTGTACAGAATAACCTACCAATTATCCCTCTGAGAATTTTAAAAAATCACCACTGGAGCATTCTCTTGATCTAAATAAAAAATATTTGCTTGAAAGCAAACAGTGTGGAAAATTAAAACTTGTTATTTTAAAATAGAAGGTGTGAGCAAACTTCTACAAGAAAAACATCAAACTTGGTGACATTAAAGTCTAGCTGTACCATTTGTTTAGAAATTCAAGGTCAGCTGCCTTTGGCTACTGGTACTAGCAGCTTTTTAAATATCTATTTATTTATAAGAAGAGCTGGTACATCAGGGATAACATATAAACATGTGGATGGGATTGATTACAGATGAAATGGCAATTTTATGCAAAAGAAAATTGATTATCTTTGCATTCCTGATTACAGATATGACTTTGTATGTCACATATAGACATATAAAAATTCTTCATAGATTCTTGAAACTCTATGTTTCAAGAGTTATAGGCTTAACTTTTTAAGTCTTCTAAGGGTGTCTCTAAGATTCACCCTTTTTTAATCTGCCTTTATTATACATCAATAGATTCTATCTCTCTTTTGCTCTTGTCTGTTGTAGTCAATAGCCAGTAATAGGAGCATGTGCAGAAATCCTAGATACATACATCATTCTTAAATTAACTTTTCAGTGAATTTTTCCATGAATAATAACTATCTCCCTATAATTTCAATATTAAATCATAATTCTTCTGCAGGTCTCTCAGTCTATAGATCCTGGGACCACTGTTCCCATTGCAAGACCCTCAAACTAAAGGACACAATTTGTGATGAATGAATGAATGAATGAATAATATAGAATGACAATAACCATAAACAATAACCCAGCTCCCTAAAACCCATTTCCCTGTTATGACTAGGCTCATTTAGGCATAAAAGATACACTTAGTCTTAAACAACCCTATTTTATTATAACAGCTGGGCATTATTTCATTCCCAGCTTAGTCCAAATTAATTCCAAAATAAGTCCTTCAGAAAAAATCATTCGGCATTATCACAAACCTTTGTCTTCTTTGGCAACCTGCCGAAGGCTTTTCTTGGAAAAGCCCCACAAAGTTCAGAAACAAGAGACCCTGACTATAAAGAAATGTAGCAATGTTGCTTTCCTACAAAGATCCCAAGAGCTGCTGCTGCTCTTTAAGCCTTATGGGAGGGGCCAATCATCTCCTAGCCTTACTCCCAAGTCATCCTTTTTGCTTGTGCTCTTGCCTTCTGGCAGCTCTTCACATGTGTGCCCTAAGAACAGTCTCCTCCTGTTCTTCAGCCTCTCTGCTGCCCACCTCTGGAGGCTCTGGCCCCATCTCTGCCTCCGATGTAGAGCCCTCATCCGGGCCTTCCCCTGACTCCAGGACTGGCCCATGGTCCTCCCCAGCCTCCTCAGCCTGTTCAGCTAGTTCTGCGGGCTGCTGGCGGACCACAACATTCCCCAAAGGGTTGCTGATGATGCTCCATGGTGCTCTGTTCTATTAATTTAACAGAAGCCAGGATTCTCCCTGGTTCTTCTTAGAGAACATAGAACGTAGAATAACAGAATTAGAAGGAACCTTGGGGATCATCTAATCCAACCCTCTACTTGAGCAAGAGACTCCCTGCATATAAGTGGCTGTCTTCTTGAAAGCCTCCAGTGTTAGAGCACCTACAACTTCTGAAGGCAAGTTGTTCCACTGGTTGATTGTTCTCACTGTTATGAAATTTCTCCTTAATTCTAAGTTGCTTCTTTCCTTGATAAGTTTCCATCCATTGTTTCTTGTCTTGCTTTTAGCACTATGGAAAATCATTTGACTCCCCCATCTCTGTCCCTGAGATATTGGAACACTACTATCATATCTCCCATAGTCCTTCTTTTCTCTAGACTTGACATACACAATTCTTGCAACCATTCTTCATATATTTTAGCCTCCAACCTCTTAATCATCTTTGTCGCTCTTCTCTGCTTTTTTCCAGAGTCTCAATATCTTTTTTTATATCAGGGTGATGAAAACTGGATGCAGTATCCTAAATGTGGTCTTACCAAGTTATTATAAAGTGGTACTAATATTTCACATGATCTTGATTCTATCCCTCTGTTATTGCAGCCTAGGATTCCATTGGCTTTTTTGGCTGCTTCTGCATAGCCTATGGTGAATATGACGGTGTTGTGTATTTTCCTTTTCAGAGTGATTTTTAAGATAATTAGTATAATTGCAGCTAATGAACAGACATAGAACTAATTTTACCAACTTGTCCTATGCCTAGAAGCATGGCTTATGCACTTCCATTGCAGGTGCATTTTTGCTAATCCATTGCATCTAGAAAGCTGATAAAAAAGCAGCAGCTGATGGAAAAGCAGCAACAAATGAATTTTGAACTCCTTGCTTGTGTTTTATTAACGCTGAATATAGGTGATCGGCATGTGTTAGCTTTGCAGTTGTCATCTCAAGTTTATATATCTTGTGTGATTGCCTTCAGTCATATAATATATAGTTTGAGCTGCTTTTTATTTATGGAACACTTGGTGATATTTCATACCCTAGCTTGTACCTAGCTATGATAGCTTGAAAAATATCTCATTGATTTTTTTTTCCTGAATTGTCCTTTCTGGAGTTCATACAAGACAGTCCATATCACCTTTAATCAAACAATGCCAACAGTGTTATTGTTGTGCCAAAGAAATAAAGCTAGTAAGGGGAATCAAAGATAAGCAAAATAGGATGTTTTTTCTATTCCTTTGATCAGCTCCAGGTTCTGAGAAATAAATAACTTTTCAGAAAAGATATCTTTTTAAAAACATCTTTAAAGAACAATATGTCAAAAAATAAAATCCAGGGAAAATAGTACTGTGGTTGCAGCAGTGTAGAAAATGCTTCACTTTTAGCTTCAAAGCTTTCCTTTAGATCACGGGTGTCTAAGTCAATCATGTCACATGACATATTGTGACGTATCATGATGTTTTTTGCCTTTGCGTAACCGGGGTGGGCATGCCCTGTGTGTGGCACATCCAGCCCGCGTGCCACCAGTTTGACAGGCCTGCTTTAGATGTTGTAGCTTAGAATTTATATCCGTATCATACCTACAAATCAGGATTTCCTTCTAAGAAAGAATTATGATTCAAGAATACCTGAGGCTGGACTTCCGGTGGCGCCTTCCTCGTTGGCGGCGGGCTTTCCCATGCCCGCCGGTCTCCCGGCGCGTTAGAGCCGCCTCACAGCTGGCAGGCGGCTCGAAAAACCTGTTCCTCCACGGGAGAAACAGGCAGAGCTTCTGGGGGTGAGGTAGAACCTCTCTGAGCCCCCCAGGAATTTTCCATGTCCTGGGGAGGGCTCAGAGGGATGGTTCCCTCCATACCCCCAGGGTATGCTCCGCGCCGAGAGGATCCTCCGCTAATTATTTAATTAGCGGAGCCAGACGTGGGAGCAACACCACGATTGAAATCACATTTGGAGCAAGCTGGAGAAGAGAAAAGAAAAATTCAAGCAAGTATGGATTTTTTCTTTAACGGAGTTTTTTTCGGAAGAGGAGGGGGGGAAGGGGGAAGGAGAGGAAGAAAATTGAAAGTCTTTAAAATGGCGACAGGCTCTGCCTGAAAGGAAAGTGTCAGCGGAAATAGTCATGAAAGGAATATCCTGTTACAGACAAAGAACCCAAAGGAATAGAGGTTGATTTAAACAGATTTTTTCTACCCTTTTTTTTTTCTTTTCTCTATTGAAGTAAGGAAGATTCTTTTTCTTGGGTTTTTTTTTTTAAAGTAAAGATGCCTAAACCTAAAGGAAGGGGGGGCTCCCCTTTGAACCAGATGAATAAAATTGAAATGTCTCATTTGCAGAGACTTACAGAACAGGAGTTAAAAGAGTTAATTACAAGGTCCTTAGAGAGTGTGGTAGATAAGATAAAAGGTTCACAGAAGGATCTTGAGGAACTAGTTTCTGGGAAATATGACCAATTAAATCAAATCATTGCTCAAGTAGCCTCAGATTTTTCAACAGCGCTGGCTGCAATGGGGAAGAAAATGATTGAGATGAATAGTAAATTTGAATCTCAAATACAAGAGTTACAAATGAAACTCCTGGAAGCAGAGGCCAATAACCATAATATTCAGAATGATGTTATTATGCTTCAAATTAAGTCTATGGAATCTGCAATTAGATTGAGAGGGATAAAAGAAGATAATAGAGAAAACCTAAGGACAACTTGTGCAAAGGCCTTTGCAGAATTATTAAAGTTACAAGATGAACTAATTTTGGGCTCTATTGTGAAAGTTTATAGAGTTAACTCACGTTTGGCTAAACAAAGGAATTTGCCTAGAGATGTCGTTGTCTACTTCACGGATAAAAGACTGAGAGATGATATTCTACAAAAGTCTTATTCCGATAGACTGCAGGTAGCAGGCACACAAATCAGGGTCTTCAAAGAGCTACCTTCGAAGGTTTTAAAAGACAGGAAAGATTTTGATTTTTTGGTCAAGGAATTGAAGAGAAGTAATATTCTATTTAGATGGGACTTTCCAACTGGTATAATTTTTAGATATCAAGGTGTGAGACACTGTTTGAATACTATTGAAAAAGCAGAATATTTTTATCAAAATATTTTTAAGGGAGCACCGAAACATCTCAAGAATAAAAAGTCAAAAATAGAGTTTACAAAATGTGAAAAGAAAGAAGAAAATCAAAGTGCGTTAAAAGTAAAAGGAGATTTTGTTGGTTGTCCAGAGGATTCTATTATGGTTTTTTCGGATGAGAAAACTGAACACCTCAGTGTTTCTGGGGGACTACAAGACCTTGAACTGCTGGAGGAAGATTCAAAAAACAAAGTTTTACATCGAGATGACCAGCAGCAGAGGTCCAATACTCTTCAAGACATGGGGGTTGATGCTAATCGACAGGAATTAGAATTCAATGAAGAAATCCGACTGGAAACCACAGGTGATAAATTTAAAGAGCATCCTGAATTGCTTGATACTGAATCAGAAAGTATTGAAGGATTTGGAAAAAATGGATTAAGCACAATAACTGGTTAAAAGTTCATTCTAAATTGGACTAATTTTAAACTTACATATTAAAATGGATTATAAAAATTTTTACTATGAAGTTTATCCTGGATTGGACATGATATCCTGAGTTCTGATAGATTGCTGCAAAATTAGCAGCGATCACTGGTTACCCAATTATATATTTTGGTGGAACATATCGTCTAGGAGAAGACTAAGACCTTGAAAACATCTTATAACCCGAAGGATTGAATTGCAAAGGGTGGCAGGATTTGAACTAATTTCAAAGGAACATCTGGGAAGCAGCTTTTGTTTGAAAGGCTGCAAAAGCTTATTTTTAGGTATAGTATAAGCTAGCTGGAATGATTTTTCCTAGAGGAGTGAATATCTTCGTGGTTGGATTTTACTTATATAAAGTCACTCGGGGGGTTGTGTGGAGAAATGTTTTACTTTGCTGATGGGGGCAGCGGCAAGATGAAGATTATTGAAGCGGATTTATGAGAGGAAATATATTTGACATCACTCAAGTTGAAGAGAAGATCGAAATTTGGATTATATAGACTGAGAAATGAATTAAATAAAAGATAATTTTCTTTATGATATAACTGTATGATTATAACTATATATGCATATATATTTTTTGTGTTTTATGTTTTTGGGGGTTTTTTCTCTTTAGTTAAGGGTGTAGTTAGGATAGAATTATAATGGTGTTCTTAACTATAATGGTTTTTTTTTTTATTACAATATTGTTTAAATATATTAATGTTTGTTCCTGTTAGTTTGTTTTTTACTTTTGTGCCCTCTTTCCTTCTTTCTCTTTCTTTTCCTCTTTCGAAATTTGTTTAATTTAGAATTTGAATATTTAATAATCTTTTTCTTTTTCCCTTGTTCTAAATTTTGTTTTTCTTAAACTTGTAGCGGAAGTCAGGGGGGGGATAGGGAGGGAAAGGGTTGGGGAGGGAGGATGGGAGGGGTAGGGGAGGGGGATCGGGGGGGGGAGAAAATGGAAAAATTTTGTATTGTAAAACTTTTTCAATAAAAAAAAAAAAAAAGAATACCTGAGGCTGGACACACTGGCCTCTGAAGCCATGATGATGTCAAAATGATGTTGTCATGCAAATCATACAAACATGTACCTCATGTCATTTATACAATAATGTCATGAATCATGCAGTGTCGTTTGCCCTTCCTTGACTTCCATCACTTGATGTTCTTCTATTACCGAGCTCATTAATATTTCAGCTTTATGAGAATATTTTTGTCAATACCCTAAAGTGAAATACATCACCTTCTTTTTTCATGAAAAGTTCAGTATACAGCAGATATTTTTCATATGAAGACTCCAAGACTACTGGCTGGAGATGATGGGAGCTGAAATTCTAATATTTCTGAAGGTCATGAAGTTGGGGAAAGCTACTGCATGTTATTCAGGAAATATTTTGGCAGATGGATCATTGGTGAGATTTAATATCAGGCAGTTTGCTATGTCCTGCCAATATTTCATGCTGCCCTCATAATAATCTTTATCAGACTAATCCTTGTTATTTTTTCACTGAAGCAAATGTGTTTTTGTTTTTTTTTTGGTTTAAGTTTGTTGTTGACATACAGCAGCCTACTTGTGACAAGGTGTGGAGGCAAGATGTTCCAAAGGTGTTTTTTCAGGAGGCAATGGAACTTTCTTGTTTTTTCTTTTGAAGACATTTCGCTGCTCATTCAAGAAGCTTCTTCAGCTCCTACAGAATAGTGTGGAACGGAAAGATTTATACTTCTTGCAGACAGCTGGTTGTTTGCATCCTTTTAGAGGGTCATTGAAGCACTTGGAGGTTTATCTGTCCTCAGGGTCACCTGAGTGGTGCTCCTGGCTCCTGTAGTCTGCAATTTCTTTCTCTGGAAATCCATTCCTAGTGCAATATCATTCAAAGGGTGTGCATCCCAAATTGTATAGCCAAAAGTTTGTAGAGATTCTCAGTCATCCAGGTCATGGTTGTCCCAAAGGTGCATTTTCCAGAGGAAAATTTGCTGACTACAGGAACCAGGAGCACTAGTCAAGCGACCCTGAGGACACAGATAAACTTCCAAGATTATTAGCCTCTTGGATAAGCAGCAAAAAGTCTTTAAAGAAAACCCAGAAAGTCCCATTGCCTCCTGAAAAAGCACCTTTGGGGCAACCATGACTGAGAACCTCTACAGACTGAAAGGCAAGATGGTTAAACTGGTGTATCAAGACATAGTTTTGCATGAACTCCTTTCCTGTGATTTAGTTACAGTATATGTGAAGATTCTTATTGTAGCATTAAGTGCTACTGCTAAGTTCTATCTATCTATCTATCTATCTATCTATCTATCTATCTATCTATCTATCTATCTATCATCTATTTTTCTCTTGTATCATGTCTTTCTATATCTATCTATCTATCTATCTATCTATCTATCTATCTATCTATCATCTATCTATCTATCTATCTATCTATCTATCTATCTATCTATCTATCTATCATCATCTCTGTCTCTCTGTCTCTCTGTCTCTTTCTCTCTGTCTCCCTCCCTCCCATCTCCATCACCATCACCATCGCCATCACCATCATCTCTAGCTCTACCTATATCTCTATCTCTAATTTATTGTTATTTGCTTTTTGTCAGTTAATCCCTGAAAATTATCTGGAAGAATCAACTCATGCAGCCTGCACTTGCCATGTCCTTATTGTTTTAAAAATGTGAATACTCAGCTCCTTTATTAGTAGTACTGGCTACTAAAATGCTTCTGGGCTCAATTAGAAGGGTTAGTTTTGGTAATTAAAGCTCTTCATAGCCTAGAACCGGTTGTTTTGGAGACATTTTTTCCTTGCATCATCCCCCATGCCAGCTGTTCATCCTGGCTTTATGTTCAAACTTTATGGGAACCAAAGACAAAAGCTAGAGAAAGCAAGAGCTGCAAAGCAATTTTCCTGATGTCATGGAATGCTCCTTATCTTGGAATTAAAATTAAAAAGAAAATAAACTATCAGATATATCAGATTTTGGCTTCTTAGCAGCTCATTGATAAATATACAAATATGAGAAAGCTCATGATAAAAGCTCATGAATAGGCAACTGTGGAATGTTTTATGCAAATATGGAATTGGAGGTAAGTTGGTCAATATAATAAGAATTGCATACAACAGACTAAGGGAAATAAATGTGCAGCAAAGGGTTTGACAATGTGTAGGACGTAAGACGTGAAAGTCTATTTCATGTATTTATAGATAAATGTATGAGGAATACTTAAGCCATGATTCAGGTGTGTTGATTGTAAAACCGATAGATATTTTGTCTGCAGATGATGTCATTGTGTTGGCTGAGAAATAAAACGATTTGTAGTCAATGTAAGATAAATCATTTCCCACTGGTGTTTTTTCATAATACTCCATGGATTTTTTAAAAAGATATTTTTCTTTATTCATATTCAAAAGATAAATAAAATCTGTTTCATACTTTTCCATACAGTATAAATATAAAAGTTATTTATGGGTATCTTCTTGTTGACAATAAATCAGTCATTATTCAACCACATGATTGGTTTTTATAGCCAACCACATGACTGGTTTTTATAGCCCTCAGAATTGTTATGTAGACTGCAATATTTCTGTGGCTAAGGAGTTTGTTATTTTTTAAAATATATTTCCTCCTTCTTCAAATGTTATACAATAGCTTCTTCCTATATGACTGGGAAAATTCAAATAGCAACAGGAATAAGGTATCTAAGGGATTTTCCTAATATCAATAATATTATCATTAATGGAGAATATTTATAGCTCAGGGTTGAAATGAAGAATCTGATGCTCTCTGAGCTTCATTTCTTTTCTTGCAAACATCTTATCACCCAAACTGATAATGTCACCTAGTTGGTTAATGAAATGTGTGAAGAAAACAAACCAAGCTCAGAGAATATCAAGGACCCCTCATCATCAATATTTAAATCCTATCTGTTTATCTTTTCATGACTTCTGAACGTTGTTCAAGATTATATTTATTTATTTATTTATTTGTTTGTTTGTTTGTTTGTTTGTTTGTTTGTTTGTTTGTTTGTTTATTGAATTTGTATACCGTCCTCCTCCCCCAAGGGACTCAGGGCGGTAGACAGCCGAAATTAAAATACATACAATATAAAAATTAAGATAACTAAAATAAATTAAATCAATCGGCCTCCCAATTTAAAACCCCATATCTATACAATTTAAAAAAGCTGACCCATAAGAAACCTATTTAGGCTAGGCCGGCTTGCTGGAATAAAAACGTGTTCAGGACCTTATGGAAAGTGCGGAGATCCGGGATCAGTTGTATCCTGGGAGGTAGCTCATTCCAGAGGGTGGGTGCCCCCACAGAGAAGGCTCTCCCCCTGGGGGCCACCAGCTGACATTGCTTGGCCTACAGCACCCTGAGGAGGCCCTCTCTGTGAGAGCGTATTGGCTGGTGGGAGGTTATCAGTAGCAGAAGGCAGTCTCGTAAATACCCTGGTTCTAAGCCATGGAGTGCTTTAAAGGTGAGAACCAATACCTTGAAGTGCACCCGGAAGACCACTAGAAGCCAGCGCAGCTCGCGCAGGAGAGGTGTTATATGGGAGTATCATGTCGCTCCTGTAATCACCCATGCGGATGCATTCTGGACCAGTTGGAGCCTCCGGGTGCTCCTCAAGGGGAGTCCCATGTAGAGACCTTGACCTTGTAGAGAGAGACCTTGACCATATATTTGACCTTGTTCTTATGGACATACAAATGCCACTATTATACTTCTCTATGACCAGTGGTGGGATTCAGCCAGTTCACACCACTTTGGGAGAACTGGTTGTTAAATTTCTGAGCAGTTTGGGACAGAACCAAACTGCTCAGTTGTTGGAAGAAACCATTAGGGCACAGAACCAGTTGTTAAATTACTTGAATCCCACCACTGTCTACGACCATAATGAAGATTTGATTTGAGTGTTCTGCTGTACGATAGATGGTCATATGAAAGAAACAAATTTAAATTGTAATTACAATTTACAATTGTAATTGTACAATTATTGTACAAAATTGTACAAAAATACAATTGCAATTGCAATTACAATTGCAATTTAAAAATATGAACTCCTGATAATTCTCAATCAATGGTATAAAATAAGTATATGCAGAGGTTTTCTGGTCTAATTTATAATGGTCTGTGTTTTCAAGTTACCATGGACTCCTTGTGACTGTCTGGATAACTCACTACAGTTTTCTTGGCATGATTTTGGAATTGGTTTGCTATTTTTTTAAAAATTTGATTTATATGCCACCCTTTTCCGGAGACTCAGGGCAGCTTACAATGCGTTAAGCAATAGCCTTCATACTTTTGTATATTTTACAAAGTCAGCTTATTGCTCCCACAACTGGGTCCTCAATTTACCTACCTTAGAAAGGATGGAAGGCTGCGTCAACCTTGAGCCTGGTGAGATTCGAACTTACTAATTGCAGACAACTGGAGTTAAATTATAGTGCATTAGTCTGCTGAGCTATTCCAGGCTCTTTGCCTGCTTCATAGGGTTGACAGAGAGAGACTGGTCACCCAGCCAGCATTGTGCCTAAAACTGGACTAGAACTTATGGTCTCCTAGTTTATAGCACAGTACATTAATCACCACACAAAGCAAGCTCTTAAATCTAATCTGAACGTATAACTTTGCAAATAAATTAATCCAGTCTGAGCATCTCCAAGGATCCGAGGATCTGAAGTGAGATCAACAAAATTGAAGTTTCATTCTCTTGTATGCCATATTTTTATTGTCAGACTGTTTTTTTCTCTTTATAAAAACTTTTCAGAGGAGGTGCTTCAAGAAGATCACTGTCTTATTTACATACACCTATGGAGGTTTCTGGTAACTTGCCTCAGATCCAGAACAGAACAGAAAATCTGGAATGTGACCAAGAGCAAAGATAACTGACCCAGATTAATAACAGTAATAGAGTTGAAAAAGGTCATCTAGTCCAACCTTCTGCTCACACAGGAGACCTTTACTAGGGATTCGAACCGCCGAACTGCCGACCTTTCTGATTGACAAGCTCAGCATCTTAGCCATTGAGCCACCTAGCCAGCAAATATATTTGTTCACAAACAGTGATAGAACTTTTTAATTTCAGTGAGAGAAAAAAGAATAAATGAGCCTCGTGAATGAGGGGAGGGGAGGAGGGCAGTGGAAGCACTAGATGTAAATACATCTTATCAAAATTGTATCAGATGCTGAAATCAATATGTGCTATAACTCTTGCCTTGTTTTCCTTGGCTCTTGACCTGCTGCCTGATTTTCATCTAATGATTAAAAAAAAAAAAACCTGGACCATCTTGAGGTCAGCCAGGGTCAGTCAGTCAAACAGCCAAGTTTGATTGTTGGCTGTTAAATGATGTTTAATTGCAACCATGCCATGCAAGAGCAAAACCACAATGGATGCAAGCTATTTGCGTTCTCTTTGCCGATGATGTAAAAATATTTAACACCACCAACAATGCTGCTACCCTTCAAAAAGACTTTGACTTTGTGTTGGAATGGTCAAACAATTGGCAACTCCAAATCTCAACCAACAAATGCTCTGTCTTACACATTGGCAAAAAGAATCAGAACACTAAATACAAAGTGAGTGGATATGACCTTGTAGATGACCCTCACTCTGTCAAGGACCTTGGAGTACTCATATCAAATGATCTAAGTGTGAAAGCCCTCTGTAACAGCACTGCCAAAAAGGCATTAAGGTGTTGTGGCCCATCAGCGGTCTGTGCAGCTAGTAGCTGATTCCGACAGCGAGGAGACTGGTGTGAGTGCCAGCCTGTGCAGCTGGCACTCAAGTCAGACAATGAGGAGGTTGGAGAAGATGTGGTGCCAGAGGCAGGGATTCAGCCAGGGCCTTCAGAACCTCCAGAAGCTTCCATAAGTGAAGAGGAAGAAGAGGAGGAGCCTCTTCTTGATGCACCGGCATACAGAGCTGCCAAAAGGCAGGAATGGCTCCTCAGGAGGAGGTCTCCTCGAGAATAATGCTTGGGGCTAATTGGCCACTCCCTTAGCCTATTTAAGGAAAGATGACGACTGAGGCAATTTGCAGGGAACAACTTTGTTCAGTCTCCTTCGTGTCCTGATCTTAGTTCTCTGCAAATTGCTTCTGGGCTTTCTGCCAACCATAGTAAGATTACGATTATTTATTCTTTGGATTGTTGTAGGCTATTAAGAAAGTTAATTAACAGCCTTTATTTGAAAAATACTGATTTAATTTAGTTAACTAAGGTTTGCACAGACTTTGTGTGTGCTGCGTTCTTTGGGGTCCGTAGCTGGGGCAGAACATAGCTTCTTCTCCAGTAATATTACACTACTAACCAGAGCATACAAAACATTTGTTAGACCAATTCTTGAATACAGCTCATCTGTCTAGAACCTGCACTGCATATCGGACATTAATACAATTGAGCGTGTCCAGAAATATTTCACAAGAAGAGTCCTCCACTTCTCTGCTTGTAACAAAATACCCTATGCCACCAGAGTTGAAATTCTGGGTTTAGAAAATTTAGAACTACACTACCTTCGGTATGACCTAAGCATAGTTCATAAAATCATCTGCTACAATATCCTACCTGTCAATGACTACTTCAGCTTCAACCACAACAATACACAATAGATACAAACTTAAAGTGAACTGCTCCAAACTCGATTGCAGAAAATATTCAGTAACAGAATTGTTAACGCCTGGAATGCACTACCAGACTCTGTGGTCTCATCCCCAAACCCCCAAAATGTTAACTTAAAACTGTCTACTGTTGACCTCACCCCATTCCTAAGAGGTCTGTAAGGGGCGTGCATAAGAGCACCAGCGTGCCTACCATCCCTGTCCTAATGTTCCCTTTAATTGTACTCATTTTATGTATTCAATTCATGCTTATACTTATATATATATATTATCTAATATGTACTCGACAAAATGAATTAAATAAATAAATAAATAAATAATTTGTCTGTTTGTTTAAGCAAAATGGGATGAAATTTTGAAGCAGACTGAAATACATGGAATTATGCCGAATTGAAAGAGATATCCTGGGCTTTGAATACCGTTTCTTCAATTTGTGTTCATAGGCAGAAAGCTTTCTTGTGTAGAGGCAGTAAGAGAGGAAATGCAGAATACGTTTACTCATTTGAGTAACAGGTAACTTGAAAGTACCTCATCCCCAAAGGAGAAAAAGGAGAAGAGATCAGTCAAGTACAGAAATGCAGTAAATGTTTGGATGCTGTATTTTCCTGGGTATGGAAAAAAATGATTCTTAGGTGAACATCTGTGTAGATTCATCCAGGGCGTAGTTGTCTCAAAGGTGCTTTTTCAAAAAGCAACTGGACTGTTTTCTCCTTGAGGAGGAAGAAGATGTTTTGCTTCTCATCCAAGAAGCTTCAACAGTTCTGGCAGGATGGAGAGGGCTATGGAGGGATTATTCTTAAGAATTCTTAGGAGTGAGGCAGAAGTAACTTTGAGGCATTCTCCATCTCATCACCAGGTCAGTTACTAGCACTTCTAACAAAACTGCTTTGAATGAGAGATTGAGTAACAGTGCAGTTAATGATATACCTCAGCATCTCCTTCAATCCTTGCATCTTTTTTTTTTTAATCATACTTAACAGATACAATGATTGGATGAGTCATTGATGGTCTGATTGCAAGTGTCATTCAGATTTGCTCATAAACTTCCCCTTTTTCTCTATATTCATGCTACTCTGGCATTATATGAAGAGGTGAGGTGGCTCAGTAGCTTAAAAGACGCCAAAGAAAATCTACACTCGAGCACTTCAAGTCCTATGACCGCATGATGGAGTGACCTCCTGTCATTCGCAACCTAGCAGTTTGAAAGCAAGTAAATGAAATTAGATAAATAAGTGCCACTTTACTGGGAAAGTGTTTTGCCATAGGCTTTGCTCTGTGCATTGATGCACGTTTTGGTTTAAAAACATGGTTACAAAAGAGCAATATATTCTCTTGTTCAGTATGACTCCGTTTCAAGAAGGAAAGGGAGAAAAGAGATAGAAATAGAAAATTATTATCTCGGTGGATTTGAGGTTATTGCTTACTTTGTAAAATGTGTCTGAATTATTTTATTCAAATTAACGTCCACTTTAAATGGAAAAGAAAAACCGCCATATCTAAAAAAAATATAGTTTATTAATGAGTCTTCTCTAAATTTATGCTCAACCATTTCCAAAAATTTCCTCCAGGTAGAATAGCAATAGAAAAATAGGCAGATGCTAGGAGGCTGCTATTCCTACAAAGATCAGAAGAGCAATATTCAATCAATCAACTTCCAAACCTATGTTGTATGTCATAACCGTTGGAATCTTATTTCACAATTCCGTAATGGCAATTTCCTTTCTCTTTTCCAATAGATGCTATGCCATAAAAGAAGGTTAATTAGACACAAGAGAGAATCTTCATTCGAAAATATATTTAGACAATATAATCATGAATAAAATAAGTAATTAGAGAAGATTCATTTCTGTCGCAAGTTGTGCGATGATTTACCAATTACTTTTGCCTTGATTTTTTTCTTAATGATCTGCAGCATAACATTTATTCTTGACTAATTTTTAATGAGAACCATAACTGATGACTGGACATTATTATTTTTCCCTCTTTTAATAGCAAATATTTCAATGCTCTTTTCCATAAAAAGATTGATATCTTGCAGACTGAACTATTTAATACTTTACTTCCTCTGAATTTTCATAGAACATTAAATTATTATTAAAATCTTCAAAACTTCTGAAAGTTTTAGATACAATTCCTTTGTGTTAATAGTGACTTCTCTTTTTTCTTAGTGTGTATAATGGGAATATGGGTCTCTGGATATACATCAGAGGTGGGTTTCAGCAGGTTCTGACCAGTTCGGGAGTGGCAAACATTTTGAGTAGTTCAGAGAACCGGTAGTAAAAATTCTGACTGGCCCCGCCCCCATCTATTCTCTGCCTCCCAAATCCCAGCTGATCAGGAGGAAATGGGGATTTTACAGTATCCTTCCCCTGCCTCGCCCACCATGCCATGCCCACCAAGCCACACCCACAGAACCACTAGTAAAAAAATTTGAAACCCACCACTGGTATAAATGTTAAGAATTCTGATGCCACTGAATCCCCTTTCTTGTTTTTAAATAGTTTGCTGCTTTAAATACTTTAATAAGCAAGATTATGGCTTCCAATTTTGGATAACTTGTATATGCTGCCTTAATCATTCTATTGGAAAGAAAGACAAGATATAAATTTTGCTTCAGAATTCTAAAAACAGAATGATCAGGGACATCTGCTGACAGTCCTATTGTCCTGTGTGTAGCAAGAGGAAGGGGATTGACAGATGTCAAAATCAGTCAAAATCAAAGTAACCTGAATTGTGTTAGGATAGGATGGCAGGGGAAGTAATCTTTCATTACAGATAAACTTGCTTGTATATACACTGAATTGGATGCCAGTTGGGCAAAGTGAAGTGAGGTGAGGAAAACAACATCTTGTATTTAACTTGAGATTGTTTGAACTACTGAAACCTGGAAAAGTAAATAATGTGAGCTCTCCTACTTATGAGGTTATATCTATATCATTTCTGGATTTATTGGAGGATTGGGCAGAGCACATATGGGTAATTTTGGGAGGTGATACATCTTCCATGCTATACATGCTATACAGTGGTAGGTTTCAAATTTTTTTACTACCAGTTCTGTGGGTGTGGCTTGGTGGGCATGGCAGGGGAAGGATACTGTAAAATCCCCATTCCCTCCACACTCCAGGGAAAGGTTACTGCAGAATCCCCATTTCTTCCCGATCAGCTGGGACTTGAGAGGCAGAGAATAGATGGGGGTGGGGCCAGTCAGAATTTTTACTACCGGTCAAGGGTGAAATGTAAAATATGTTACTACTGGTTCTGTGAGCGTGGCTTGGTGGTGGTGGCGGATAATGTGACTGGGTGGGCGTGGCCAACTTTTTTTTAAAAAAAAAACTTTTCAAAGCATTTTTTCTAATGCTTTGAAAAGCTGCTCTGCCGATCAGGGAACTCAGCTGGGATTGTCAGAGAAATGCCTCTCTGCCGTTCGGGGAACTCAGATGGGATTGTCAAAGACTTTTCAAAGCATTTTTTTAACCACCTCTTTGGCCAAGAAGTTGCAGAAAAAAATGCTTTGGAAAGCCTCTGATGATAGTGTGGCTCAGCTGGGCATGGTGGGGGGAGGCAGGGATTTTTGCTACCAGTTCTCTGAACCACCCTCTGCCATCACTACCGGATCAGGCAATCCGGTCCGAACCGGGAGCATTTCACCCCTGCTACCAGTTCTCTGAACTACTCAAAATTTCTGCTACCAGTTCTCCCAAACTGGTCAGAACCTGCTGAAACCCACCTCTGATGCTATATAGTTTTTCCTTGTTTTACCTATCCTAACATCAGTGTAAAAGCCGAGCACTCACATCTACTACATCATATTTATAAACTCTTATGATAATCAGACTAGGAAGATTTACAGTATGAATGTCTGATATTGCCTTTTCTCTGAAATAGGTAAACTTCAGAGGTATGCATTCATGCTGCTCCAGAACCCAGGTGCAATTATGGTATTGCCCTACTGAACTACTTCTTAAGCAACAGTACTAAATTTAATTTGATACAATCTCCCTCAAGTAAAAAGTTCTATCATCTTATGACTCCTGCTGATCTACATTAATCAGTTTTGGGATTGGATTGTTAATTCTTTCTTCTTGCTTTATAAATCTAATTAAACACACAGAAATGAATGAGATAATTGTTGCAGTTAACTGGTTGTAATAAGGATACAGTGTTACCAATAATTTAAAGTATAACCAATGGAAAAATTCTTTTTTAGAAAAATGCATAATATGACTCCATAGACTTGAGTAGGGATGCACTGCATTTAAATCCCATGAACTGATATTATATGAGTTAGAAGACCAGCAGCTTTGGGCTTCCTTCAACCAATTTTATAGCTGTAGTACAACAGATATATAATCACATTTCTTACTCTCTAGTTTAAGTTTCTAAGTCCAGACAAACCAGGGGTGAAATCCAGCAGGTTCTAACAGGTTCTGGAAAACCGGTAGCGGAAATTTTGAGTAGTTCGAAGAACCGGCAAACACCACCTCTGGCTGGCCCCAGAGTGGGGTGGGAATGGAGATTTTGCAATATCCTTCCCTCAGTAGGGGAGAGAATGGAGATTTTGCATTATCCTTCCCTTGCCATGCCCACCAAGCCACGCCCACAGAACCAGTAGGAAAAAAAATTGGATTTCACCCCTGAGACAGGCCATAATATTAGTTTTATGATAAAAAATTATTATGATTTCTCTCTCTGTCACACACAGAGAGAGAACTTTCTTCTCCTGTGAAGATATAATCTGAAAAAGAAAATTCTTCCTCCCTCTTTCCAGCTACTGTGTCTGCTTCATTTCCAATTTCTCAAAGGTCCAAAACAAAACATTTGCCTGCTTGAGCCAAACAACAGTTGGCATACTTTCCCAGTTCAAATTAACTGTACCATCAACACGGTGTTCCTTCATCATTGTTGATGGAAGAGTACTCTTACCATTCTTGTTGGTCAGCTTCACATGCATTTATTGTTTTTGTCTACTCAGATTTCTTAAATTGCTTTGACTAATTCCTGCTTTGGAGGGGGAAAGGAAAGTGGATATACTTTGAGTGAATACATGAACAAATAAAAAATACACAAGAGGGCTAATATTAATGGTTTGATTATGTGTCAAAACATTTTGTACCCTTCTGAAACCATTTTTTAAAAAAGTATTTGGTTGTTTGACATAGTTGAGTTAATCTGGATATCAAAAAAATTGGAGTCATGCACTGCAAATACGCACCACGCAGTAACTAATACTGTTCTCTATAAGGTTATCTGATGTTACTGATCTCAAGATGTAATTTAAACAATGTCACTCTAGGGTAAATCTGTTTTTGTGCTTCAGTTTAATTACTAACTTCACAGTATTTTAGTTTCGTATTGAATACTGTTAGTGAATAAGTAAGCAACATGCAAACAAAACATTCACTGCAGGGCAAAGAGTATATTTTGGTAGGGGTCTTGTATAAGTGTTCAGCCAAGATTTCAGATACAAAATACTCTGTTCTTTCCTTTTTAAAATGATGTGTAGATCTTATTACCCAAGGCAAAGGTTTCTGCACTCGTTTCTGGTTCTGTCAGTTCATTACAGAAAGGAAAGAAAACAGATAATGACCTCAAACTGTGCGAGCAAACAGCTTGTCATAAGGAAGGTCTTTCTGACCCTCAAATTTTCTAAAATCATTTTACTGTTTGGCTTCTCAAATAATTCGATACAGAGTGTACAATCAACTGTCAGTTAAGCTGCCTGCATATCTCAGACTGAATTGGATACAAGGCACTGTATGGATTTCATAAAAAGGGCTTATATTACGAGCATCCTAAAAAATCATGCTAGGGATATATACATGTACATGTACATGTACATACATAAGCATACACATACACATACATACATACATACATACATACATTTTCTGAGCTTTTCGCGGGTGTTTGTATGTAGGTCTTTGGTTATTCAGGTTTTCTCCCACATAAAATTGGAAGTGTCTTGGCGACATTTCGACAAGTCTCATTCGTCATCTTCAGGCTGGTGTTTTCGGCTTCATGCTTCTAGGAGTAATTTGCAATTTGCAATTCTACCATTACAGGGATCTCTGCCTTTATATGCCATTAATCAATTTGGCCCTTGTGCATATAATAGGCCCTTCAAGCCATCTCCCACTTGTAATCAGCTGTGTTGTTTTTGCTGTCATCATGCTGGATGACGGAGGCTTAATTCCTACTGTTTCTTCCCTCCTACCTTGCTTATCAGTGTGGGATGATGTTAGCCTGTCAACCATTGCAATTTGCTGCCTTGTCTGTGACCTCGTGGTCGGCCAGGTTCGTTTCTCATTAATCCTGTTACAGTTTGAGACAGCCCTGCTCGGTTGCTCTGTGTTTGGTCAGGACTAACTATGCCTTCACAGGCTGAGTCTGCATGCTCAGAGGTGGGGGGTGGATGCCTTTGGTCTCTGCTCGCTGATGGAAAGCCATCTCTGCTCCTCCTGCAGGGTCTTTCTTGGTGTCTTAAAGCCTGGTAGGCCGGTGACAGTTCGATATGCCTGTTGATGGAATTGTTATTGGAGAACCAGGCTTCTTTTAGTAGGTGTCTTCCTTTAGTCCTATCATGGGACAAACCTCAGCTTCTTGAAAATCAAATGTGTGGTTGTGCTCCTTCATATGCATCCAGATCTGAGAGCGCTGTTCCTTGCATTGGACAGCCAGTTCTGATTCGTGTACTCTGGTCTGTAACCACTTGGCCGTTTCCCCTATGTAATTGCTTGCAGAATTACTACAGTTGATGCTGTAAACTATTGAAGATGTCTCCTCCTTGGATAATGCTTCCTTTGGGCACACCACTCTCATTCTCAGTGTTTGGTCCAGCTTATGCGCCACTTTGACTCCATGTGCTGAGAGGATGCATGCAGCAGTTTTGGATACCCCCTGTACATATGGGAGTACCCTCCATGCAGTAGCTTCAATAGGCTGCTGAACCCTAGGTGTGCACACCTTCGGATAAAGTCCATTGAGTATCCGTTGAGCTTGCAGACCTGATAAAGATTTGCCCACTCTTTGACTTTAGCTGCTGGTGTACTACAATAAGTGTCTATCCTACTGAACAGTGCCCGGATACAACTGATTTTATGTGCCATGGGGTGATTGCTCTCATTATATAAAATACGGTCTGTGTTCGTGGTTTTTTGATGCACATGTTCCGATGCACAATGTGCTGGCCTTTCTGGATATGCGGTTGACCAGCATATCTAGAAAGGCCAGCACGTTGTTGGTCTCTTCCTCCATCATAAATTGAATGTCTGGATATATGGAATTGAGGATTCTTAAAAAGCTGGTCTTATCTTATTGGAGATCCCATTGACATCCCCTTTATCTGTTCATACCGATGGCTGTCAAGTGTGAAATAGGTTCGAAGGCAGAAATTCAGCAGGTGGTGGAGGTTGTCTATGCTAGGTGATTTGAGGTTGTGTGAGTCCCTCTCCACTAATAATTCCCTTATGCCAGGTCTTGGAGAATGGACGTAAACAGAGACACGACATCAAATGACACCATAGTCTCGTCTTCCCCAACCTCCACTCCCTCTAACCTTTGTAAAAAGTCAGTGGAGGACCTCACACTAGTAGTGGTGTCTTCAACCAGATGTTGTAGTTGTTTTAAAATTTTAATTTTTTTAAAATTTTAAAATTTAAGTTCCGGAGCTCGCAGGATGTCTGCTTCTTTCTTTACTAATATACTTGGAACTCAATACATATACATATACATATACGTATACATATACATATACACATACACATACACATACACATACACATACACATACACATACACACATACATACATACATACATACATATATATATATATACACACACACACACACACACACACACACACACACACACACACACACACACACATATATATATATATATATATATATATATATATATATATATATATATATATATATATATATATATATAGTAAATGCAAGAGGAATCTCTAGTTTGCTGTGATGCACTCACCAGAATTCAGGATGTAGATGGTATGATTAATACAATACCTTGTACCGAGTTACAACTAGGAAAATATATGTAACGTATTTCCCTTGTTGTAACTAAGAACATAGTGACAACGTAGATACGGGATATCAGTTGCTGTTACCTGTGTCATTTGTAGTGATATTATTCCATCTGTGAAAAAAGTTTGCCTGAGTATACCACTGGGCCCATATATGTTATGAACATTTCGGTTATTCCAATAATGTTGCAACAGTGATTGAATTTCAAACCTCATGTATACATATATCAAATTATAGCCCAACATTTTTGCTGGCATAAATAAGATATGTGTTGATTGTTTAAAGAAGTATTAGGTTAAGCAGTCTGAAAATAATTCCAATTAATTGTTTTGGGATTTCGGGGTGATGGTATGGAATCAAGGCATGGTTTACTAATATTTATAATAAATTAATCAAGAGCAAACAAACTATATGCATATGAAAGTAATTTTGTCCTTTCTTCTTTACGTGATTTACTCGAAGTAATGAAGTACGTGATGCAGGGAAAAATTCCACATGATGTAATTTTTGCATGGAGTAGTATTTGGTGCTATAGGGTGATCCTTGTTTAGTGACCACAATTAGGATTCACAAATCAGTCATTAAGTAAAGCGGTCAGTAAGTGAAACCTAAACCATGCTTATGATCTTCAACTTTCATCTGCTTTATGGGCCTGTGAAGGTCATAAATGAGAAGACTGGCCATAAAGTTACTTTTTCTTCACCATCAAAACAAATTGTTGCTAAATGAGGCAGTAACTAAACAAGGACTGCATGTACAAAATGTTGTATAGGTATCTTTCCATCTCAGCTTCAAAGATTGTTCAAAGAAGAAACATTTTATTCCTTTCAATAAAACTGGCTCCATCCTTTCCAGCAGATTCTCCTGACTGAAGCCCCTTTTCATCTCGGCTAATGACTGAATGAAAGATGTTGCATTTGTCTTCACCAGCTTTGGCTTGGCCCAGAGGTGAAATTCAGCAGGTTCTGACAGGTTCTGGAGAACCGGTAGAGGAAATTTTGAGCAGTTTGGAGAACCGGCAAAAACCACCTCTGGCTGGTCCCAGAGAGGGGAAGGAATGGGGATTTTGCAATATCCTTCCCCTGCCACACCACCAACCCACGTCCACCAAGCCACACCCACAGAACTGGTAGTAAAAAAAAATTGGATTTCACCACTGCATAGAACCCTGTAATTCTGAGGTATCGACTTGTTTGCTGACCAGCTATTCTGTGAAGATTTTTTGGTTTGGGAGAAAATATATTATTTAAGAATGTTATCCCTTTCTATGGCCTTTGACTAGTGCCTGCTTATTTTTAAGGTGATGTCCTATATTCTGTTCTGAATAGCTGGGCAAAAATAGTCTTTTCTTCTACAAACCACCCTGTTTTAAAATGGAGTCCCTGCCTGATATGATGCAATTTATCTCAGATATAATGGCTAAGATTCGACTTTTAGGTAATTACAACATTCACATAAGGGCTATTTTGGTAATATCAGTTCATTATTTGTTAGGCTCCATAGCTTTAATGGACTTTGCACAAATGGTTTTATAAAACCAATCCATGAGGCTGCAGATATTCTTGATACACAGAGATGTGCAAAATTTAATAAGTAAAATACATTTAATAGACTTCGATAATTACTAGGAGTTATATGGTAGTACAATAAATTTCTACCTCTAAATGTTTTTAACCTTAATGGAAAATACATAGAACTAATACGTCCTCATAAGTACAGGCTATTCTAGAGCTATGGGGGAAAGAAAACCCCATTTGAAATATATGTTTTGAGCTAAGCAGCTATTTAAGCTAAACACACCTCCTTGAAGCATTAAACCAGCTGCATCTTTTGGAAGTTCACACATCTATTTGGATGGTTTTCCCTGGTGGTCTCCATAAGCATATGCTTGAACAGTTTACATTTCCATGAATTTCTAGTGTAATAAAGTGGCTTCACAGCACATAGACATGCAGCCAGCTGGGATAGTCTTTGAGGAAGCCACAGGAGATCTCCCGATGATGCCGTGTTTTAAGCCTTCAAGGAGTGAGTGCTTTGCTTGTGCAGACTCATGTTGCAAAACAGCTGTTTCAAGGGCTTTGTGCAGTCCAATGTATATTTCATTTCAACTTTATCGTATTGTTTCTCTGCATTTAAATGCACTCAAAATTTAGGATCTTAGGGTTTTTTTTTTTCATATTTAGTATTGATTCAGTCAAAGTAGCATTCAAAACTATATAAATCAAGGCACTTACATATCATTGATCTCAGTAGTTCTAATGTTTGTATATATAGTTCCAGTGCAGTGATGGCTAACCTTTTTGCCATCGTGTGCCAAAAGCGGGGGGAGTGTGGGGAGATCACCAACATGTGTGCTCACACCCATAATCCAATGCGCCTCACCCCTGTGCATGCATGCCCCCTGCTTTTAGCATGTGATGGCACGGTGGGCCCTGAAGGCCTGTTATTCACCCTTCCCAGGCTCCAGAGGCTTTCTAAGAGCCTGGGGGGTGAAAACAGCCTTCCCCACCCCCACTACAACCCCCCGGAGGCCGGAAACAGCCCATTTCCCAACTTCCAGTGGGACCGAAAGATCCAAAAACCATCTGGTTGGCGCACACATGCACGCTGGAGCTGAGCTACAGCAACGCTCGCATGCCTACTGATATGGCTTCGTGTGTCACCTGTGGCACCCGTGCCATTGGTTTGCCATCATGGTTCTAGTGTATACACACACACACACACACACCATATTTTTAGGAGTATAAGACACACCGGAGTATAAGACGCACCTTCGTTTTTGGGGAGGAAAATAAGAAAAAAGCTGATTGGTGGGTGGATACCCCCAATCAGCTGTTCCCAGAGGTGAATTTTAGCAACAGGTTCCTTGGATGTGAGCTCTGTGCCTTGCCTTTTTTTTCTGCCTCTGAAACTTCTGAAACTCTGTTTCAGAAAAACTTTTTTTCTTGCCTCTGAAAGCCTCCGAAACAGAGCTTCAGAATAAAAGCCTCTGAAGCTCTGTTTGGGGGCTTCTTTTCTGAAGCTCTGTTTGGGGGCTTCTTTTCTGAAGCTCTGTTTGGGGGCTTCTTTTCTGAAACTTTGTTTCTGATGCTTTTTTCAGCCTCTGAAACTTCCGTTTGAGAAGCTGGGCGGGGCTGCATTCAGAGTATAAGACACACCCAGATTTTCACCCTCTTTTTTGGGGGGGAAATGTGTGTCTTATACTCCGAAAATACGGTGTGTGTGTGTGTGTGTTTGTGTGTGTGTGTGTGTGTGTATAATTTTATATCTTTATTCATATCACTAATATAGCAACAAAATCCATATGAACTATTTCATTACAATGCTATTCATTTGTTCTAGGAATCCATTACTCTATATTTCTATATACTGTATATATGTATGTATGTATGTGTATATGTATGTGTGTTTATACACAGACACCCCACACAGCTTATTTTGCCAGTTTACATTGATTTCAATGAAATCCATTCATGCTACTCATAGTTTTCAGATCTCACTGTTTTCTATGGACTTGGCTTGGTTAGTTGTTTGCCAATGCACCATATAGCACTGAGATTTTCTGGTGGAGTCCCATCCAAATTATTAATTATCTATTTTTTTAAAAAAATCAGTCAAGGTAGGATAGGGGAAGCCTAATTATTCCTCAACCCATTTATTTGTTAAAATACTTTCACATATTCCTTGCTGCGTATAATGGTGATAAGTAAAATGTAGACACTAGTTTTGGTCAGTATACTAATGGTTGGTCTTGAAGGGCAGGAGAAAGATGCAATAAATGAGGTTTAAGCCTGGTCCAAGAAAGTGACTTATGAAACAATTAAATATCCATCCTTACCACTCCCCAATTCACACATGAAATAAAAAAGAGTTTTATGGTTCTCTTACTATAACTGTTGTACTGAAAGTAGATCTACACAATATCTTAGTCTGATCTACTTTTATAGTGTTGACATCACTCTTGCAAGTCTCAGTGTGTTTGTCAATGGCAACAGAAGTTCACTTTTGCCTTCAAGGTCATCCTATATACTCACCATTCTATGGAAATAATAGCTGTGACATAAGTAGACATCTAAACATTGTGAAAATGTTGACTACAGAGTTAAAAATAGGGAAATAACTGCAACTATAGCAATAGCACTTAGACTTATATACTGCTATACAGTCTGAGTGGTTTACAGAGTCAGTGTATTGCTCCCAACAATCTGGGACCTGATTTTACTGACTTTGGAAGGATGGAAGGTCAAGTCAACCTTGAGCCAGCCAGGATAAACATTAAAAATGTTTAAATGATCCCAATTCACAAGTTTCATCTGTATTATTATGGCTTCTCTAGAACTCTTTCTCAAATCTGAAGGACAAATTACCTATTCCTCTTCTTTTTCTTTGCCAACTTGAGTAAAAATAAAAATAAGTAGGGCTGAATGTAAATGCCAGTTCATTGAATGAGGATGAATAGTAATTTCAAGACATCTGTCACTATGGCAACTAAATGTTAGCTTATAATATTTCATGGAAAAAATAATAATTTGTATTATGTGGAATAATGATAGTTACTGTATATTCTCCATCCTCATCATTATATATATGATTGCTTGGATAAATGATACATATTTCAATAAATAATTGATTACTTTTTCTAAAAGATACTCTGTGTTTCTTTCTTCTGCCTCTAACTTTTACTTTTCTTATCGTTATTTCTTTGTGCAGGTAATAAAATTAATAGTAATAGTCAAGGAGCCATACAGGTCCTTCAACATGATATATTTATTTGTTAAAAGGATTAATTATATGCATAATTAGTGGGTTTCTTATTGATTATCAGTACAGTGTGATCCAAACTGCTGTTGTGATTTGGAAAGTCTGTTCAGTTGGATTTGAGCATTTCGAAGCAAGTTTGGATTTTAAAATGAGCTTTCAATGTTTAGAAAAGACCTTCCAAATTACAAGGATTTGATCTGAAGCCAATTGACATCACTGATACCATGTTAGTTCTATAGGGTAAGAATTTCATTAAATAAATGAATGTAAAATTAAATTTTAATTCCCAGTTGCCACATTTTGTGGTTTTAAATTAATAAATAAATTAAAACACAGGGATCCTTTGACTGTTGTAGATAGATGGATGGATGGATGGATGGATGGATAGATAGATAGATAGATAGATAGATAGATAGATAGATAGATAGATAGATGATAGACAGACAGACAGACAGACAGACAGATATTTTTATTTATTATTTATTTTATTATTGAAATTTTTATGCCGCCTTTCTCCTGAGGGACTCGGGCGGCTCACATAATAAAAACAACAATAGTAAAATTCTAAAAACAATGCTAATTAAAATCCCCAGGAGCCTGAGTAGCATAGGGGAGTAATGCCTCCTACAAAGGCAGCATTTAAGATCCAGCTGCTGCAATTACTTGCGAGTTCAATCCCAGGCAGGCTCAAGGTCGACTCAGCCTTCCATCCTTTATAAGGTGGGTAAATTGAGGACCCAGTTTGTTGGGGGCAATAAGCTGACTTTGTATAAAATATAAATATACAAAAGTATGAAGGCTATTGCTTAACGCACTGTAAGCTGCCCTGAGTCTGCGGAAAAGGGCGGCATATAAATCAAATTAAAAAAAAAAAAACAGGTTAAAACCCCATAATTGGTCAGGGAATTTGGTAAAAAGCCATGTCTTCAGGCCAGCACGGAAAGCACAGAGATCGGGAGCCATCTGGAGCTCGGTGGGTAACCCATTCCTTAGGGTCGGTGCGGCCATAGAGAACGCCTTCATCCTGTGGGTAGTCAGCTGACATTGTCTGGCCGATGGCATGCAGAGGAGGGCAGCTCTATTATTATTATTTATTATTTTATTATTTATTAAATTTATATACCGCCCTTCTCCTAGTGGACTCAGGGCGGTGTACAGCCAAGAATAAAAAACACTCCAATACAAAATTTAAAATATTAATAAAAGAATTAAATAATTTTGGCCCAATAAATTTAAAAAACCCAATAGGCAATTAAAATTTAAAACCCATAAAACTTTAAGCTTAAAAAAGGGGGGGGGGGTTACGCCAGCCCAGCTTGACAAAATAAAAAAGTTTTTAGGGCACGGCGGAAAACCCAGAGATCTGGTATCGTACGGATCTCCGGGGGCAAATCGTTCCAGAGGGCTGGTGCTGCCACAGAGAAGGCTCTCCCCCTGGGTGTCGCCAGCCGACATTGTCTGGCTGATGGCACCCTGAGGAGTCCCTCTCTGTGGGAGCGAACTGGCCGGTGGGAGGCTATCGGTAGCAGAAGGCGGTCCCGCAAGTACCCAGGCCCTATGCCATGGAGCGCTTTAAAGGTGGTCACCAACACCTTGAAGCGCACCCGGAAGACCACCGGAAGCCAATGCAGCTCACACAGGAGAGGTGTCACATGGGAGCGCCCCCTTGCTCCCATAATCCCCCGCGCGGCCGCATTCTGCACCAGTTGGAGCCTCCGGGTGCACCTCAAGGGGAGCCCCATGTAGAGAGCATTGCAGTAGTCCAGGCGGGAAATCATGAGTGCCTGAGTGACTGTGCGTAAGGAGCCCCGATCTAGATAGGGACGCAACTGGCGTATCAGGCGAGCCTGATAAAAAGCCCCCCTGGCCACGGCCATCACATGCTCCTCCAAAGACAGCTGTGCATCCAGGAGGATGCCCAAGTTGCGAGCCCTATCCCACCAGCCTGTGCACCCTATGAGAGTGCACAGGCTGGTGGGAGGCCAGTAAAAGGTGGTCCTGCAAATACCTCAGGTCCAGGCCATACAGGGCTTTATAGGTAAGCACCAACACCTCGAAGCGGATCCGGAAGGCCACTGGCAGCCACTGCAGCTCGCACAGGAGACATGTTGCCTGGGAGTGATGGGAAACCCCCGTAACAACCCACACGCTGCATTCTGGACTAGCTGGAGCCTCCGGATGCACCCCAAGGGCAGCCCCATGTAGAGGGCATTGCAGTAATCCAATCAAGAGACAATAAGAGTTTGAGTGACTGTGTGAAGGGGATCTCTGTCTAGGAAAGGCCGCAACTGGCGCACTAGGCAAACCTGTGCAAAAGCCCCCCTTGTCACAGCTGTTAGATGATCCGCCAAAGACAGCCATGAATCAAGGAGGACGCCAAGATTACGAGCCCTTTCAGAGGGAGTCAGCAACTTCCCTCCCATCATAAGTGATGGGGTAACTAGATTGGAGCATGTTTCTACCCATCCATACCCATACCACCTCCAGGCACTTTGACATCATGGAAAGGGCATCCCTGGGTTGTTTCGGGGTGGAGATATAGAGTTGAGTATCATCGGCATATTGATGATACCCTACCCTGAAACTACGAATGATCTCACCCAGCAGCTTCATGTGATGTTGAAAATTATCATGTTAATGATAATTATGCAACAAATGATTCATAATGATCAATCTGGATTTATAACTGGGAGACAAATGAAATGTAATGTAAGACAAATTGTAAAACTATTGGAATATTTGGAAAGAAACAACCAAGTCTCTGCAGCGCTTATTTTTTTGGATGTGGAGAAGGCATTTGATCAATTGAATTGGCAATTTTTATTGAAAATAATAGATAAGATGCAGTTTGGAGACTATTTTACACAATCTATTAGGGCAATATATTAGAGACAAACAGCACAAATAATAATTAATGGTGGTTTAACAAAAACCTTTAAAATTGAAAAAGGAACAAGACAGGAATGTCCTTTGTCACCACTATTGTTTATTTTAACTTTGGAAACTTTATTGAATAAAATACGAGGGTCAAATAAAATAAAGGGAATTAAAAGTAGACATCATGATTATAGACTAAGAGTCTTTGCAGATGACTTGGTTGTTACTTTAACTCAACCAGTACAATCAGTCATAGGTTTAATGGAGATGATTAGTCAATATGGACAAGTGTCTGGATTCAAAATAAACAAACAAAAAACAAAGATAATAATTAAAAATATTATATAAAAATCATTACGAATTGTTATGGCAAAAAATACAGAAAGAGATGGAGAATTGGGGAAAATTACAGTTATCTTTGTTGGGAAGAATAGCAGCAATAAAAATGAATGTTTTACCCAGATTCTTATTTTTGTTCCAAATGATACCAATACTCAACAAATTTGATGAAATGGCAGAAGGGTATTGATAGATTTGTTTGGGCGAGGAGAAGACCGAGAATAAAGTTAAAAACAATGCCAGATACATGTGAAAGAGGAGGTCTCAAAATGCCCTATTTAAGATTATATTATGAAGCAGCTGTCCTATCAATAATTAGTTATTGGATTAATTCAACAGAAGAAAGAATATTGAATATTGAAGGGTATGATTTGTTATATGGTTGGCATGCTTTTCATTATATGATAAGAAGGTGGATAAGGCTTTCAAAAGCCACATACTAAGGAATGCCTTGCTACGAATCTGGAAAAAGTATCAATATAAGATAAACTATAAAATACCTATATGAGCAATACCCAGACATGCGATAGAGAATATAACTGTAGAACAAAAGCAAGAGGTTATTACCTATAAAGAGCATCTTAAAATGGAAGGGGGTATATTGCAGTTAAAGTCCTTAAATGCATTAAAAGAAGAAAGGATAATTCAAACGTGGTTTCAGTATGGACAGCTGCAAGCTAGATGGCAAGAAAATCAGAGAATTGGTATCATGCAGAATGAGGAAAATTTGGTAAAACAAATTAGAGATCAAAGTCAAATGCATATAAAAAGATTATATAATGTATTGATAGAAATAGATTCAGAAACAGAATTCGTTAAGGATTGTATGTTAAAATGGGCACAAAATATTCAGGAACCAATAATGCTGGAAACTTGGGTTAGAAATTTGAAATTTACGCAAGCGCAAAATTTAAGAGAAAATTTTTATAAAATGTTTTACAGATGGCATTTAGATCCTAAAAAGTTATCCTGTATGTATCCGAATTTGCAACCCAAGTGTTGGAGGTGTGATTGTGATGATGCCACTTATTATCATATATGGTGGATTTGTAAAAAAGTTAAAGCATTTTGGATAAAAATATGGTGGATTATCCAAAATATTCTTAAAAAGAAGATAAGGTTTACTCCACAGTTGTTTCTGTTGGGTATAATTACAGATTGTACAGTTATAGAGACTACATTGATTTTAAATTTAATAACTGCAGCTAGACTTTTGGTGGCGCAATATTGGAAGAAGGAAGATTTGCCTACTGTTGAAGAATGGACAGTAAAAGTAGCGAATTTAGCAGAAATGGCAAAGATTTCAGCATATTTGAAAGGCTATTCACAAGAAAGATATATATCGGAATGGAGAAGATGGATTGATTATAATCAAAACAAATATCGGACTAAAAAGTATCAAATAGCTTATGAATGAATAGAAAAGTTAAGAGTATTCATATTTAGTTAGATAAAAGGGGAGTTAAAGTGTGAAGGGGGGGATAGGAGTCCATAGATAGTTAGCAAAATATATTTTCTTACTTTTTGTAGGATTTATGTGAGTTTTTCTTTTAGCCAGGTTTTTCCTACGTAACCAAGATTTTTCTGTAGCCCTAGCTCAGTGAAGTCATATCCACTAGATTCTGGGCTTTTTTTCTTCTGGCAGCCAGCAGGCCCTAAGCTGCCTATTGGGAGACTTATATAGATGTATTTCTGGCTCATTATCCATCATCAGTAAGCCATACCCACATCTCAGGTATCCTCCCTGTAAAAGTACAATATCTTTTCGTAGGATTTATGTGAGTTTTTCTTTTAGCCAGGTTTTTCCTATGTAACCAAGATTTTTCTGTAGCCCTAGCTGCTAGGGCTACAGAAACACACACACACACACACACAGAGAGAGAGAGAGAGAGAGAGAGAGAGAGAGAGAGAGAGAGAGAGAGAGAGAGAGAGAGAGAGAGAGAGAGAGACTCATGGTGGCTTACAATGCATTAAGCAATAGCCTTCATACTTTTGTATATTTTATAAAGTCAGCTTATTGCCCCTTCAAACTGGGTCCTCAGTTTACCTACCTTAGAAAGTATGGAAGGCTGAGTCAAACTTGAGTCTGGTGAGATTTGAATTTACTAATTGCAGACAGCTGGAGTTAAACTACAATGGATTAGTCTGCTGAGCTATCCAGGCTCCTTGTGAATATGATTGTTAATTGTTACACCCTGTATTTTGTTCTGGGAAGTTCAGGGGGTGGGGGTGGGGGGGAAGGGTAAGGAAGGGAGGGGGAGGGGAAAATATTTGGAATTTTTTTTTGTAAAACTCTTTAATAAAAAAAAAGTTGTTGAAAAACAGGGAGGAGAGAACCAACCCTGCAGCACCCCAGAGGGGCACAGATAGATAGATAGATAGATAGATAGATAGATAGATAGATAGATAGATAGATAGATGGATGGATGGATGGATGGATGGATGGATGGATGGATGGATGGATGGATGGATGGATGGATGGATGGATGGATGGATGGATAGATGAGAGAGAGGGAGAGAGAGAGAGGGAGAGAGAGAGACAGAAAGAGAAAGACAGAGACAGAGAGAGAAATAAGAGATAGAATAGAGAGACAGACAGACTGACTACTGGAGCAGAAATATGAGAACCACTGTTAAAAACCTTGATAAATTTAGAAGTTCTTTTTTTCCCAGATCTTTCCCATAAACTTTAATAGTACATTCAAAGTAAAAATCAAACAAAGTTTTAAATTATGTAAGCTTTGTGTTTCATGGAATTTACAAGTTCTTAAGTTAATATGGACTCACTCATTTGGATTTTTGTAAACTCTGTATGTGTAATAATAACCATTCTCTCTGAAGCTTTGGAAAACTTTTATTGTCACTATTCAAATACATGGGGTATATTGCACAAAGTGCATTGTTTTTTTAATAAAAATATTATGAAGCTTCATGATGCTTCAGAGCACTTAATTAAACAAAATGTTTGTTTGTGATGGGTAAAAGTGCAAGAGGTGAATAGGGCAAGTCCAGTTTATCAGTTTGCCGACAGGAGCTATTTTCTCTTTCATTAGGGGAAAAAATCTGTATTCATATAAATCACTTCTTAAAGTCATGCTGTTGTATAGCTCTTAGAGATGCTTCTCAGGGGAGTGTAGAGTGTAGAGTTCATTTTTAAATCTGTCTTTTGAACCAAGTATTTATTAGAGGGGGGAAAAAATAGATAAAACTTCATATTCTAAAAAGCAAAGCAAAGATGGAAGGTGAGAAGTTAAAGCAATTGCTTTGTTTAGGTCTAAATCAAAGCTAGCTAGTGTCTTTAGTTTTCAGTAAGGAAATAGATTAGCTTCATTTATGTGTTTAGCCTTATCCTAATGGCTTAACTCAGGTCACTTAAATCGAACAATCCAATCTTGCAAGTATAGCTAAATGGATTGTCAGAGTTTCTCCGGTCATGGTACTCTTAGGGTCAATAATTATTGTAGGATCTTATATTGTGAACTGCAAAGTGAATTGACTCAGGGTATTTATTCTGTGGTACCAAACAAGAAGAAAGCAAACAGTTTTTTTTTTTTTCATGAAGCACAACCACTATTCTGTCCTCTTGAAGTGTTCAAAATGGATTATCCAAGCTTCTTCAGATATTCCTGAGTTTATCATCAGTGCATTTCTCAAACCAGATGTGTTTCCCTTAAGATAATCAGTGAATTTCATCTGAGATTTGCACATTCTGTGTTTGTCAATAAAGGAAAAACTGACATTCAGTGTTTGAGTCTCTTATCAATAAAAATAAACATAAAGAATTTTAAAATATCTAAATAATATTCTTGTTTTTTTACAATTTCTCTTAATGCTTTATTTGAGTCAAGCATCCCATCAGTTTCCCTGCTATAGAGCTTTGCTTAAATCCTAAACAAATCAAATAGTATCCAAAACTATTTTCTTTTTATTGGTACCTATATTCATCCTGAAAAAGAAATATTAATAACACAAGAGAACAATCATCATCTTCTATCTATCTATCTATCTATCTATCTATCTATCTATCTATCTATCTATCTATCTATCTATCTATCATCTATCTATCTATCTATCTATCATCTATCTATCTATCTATCTAAAGTAGTTGTTAAATGTAGGTGTGAGTTTTCAAGAAAAATTTTCCTGGTGAAGATTTCTAAAGGTTTATCTAACATGCATTAGATTGTCTAAATAGCATCCTCTACATTTTTATCACAAGTGAATTTGCCATGTTTTGAATTGTTTGCCTTACAGTTAAGCTACTCATGTTATTTTGTTTCAACATTGAGACAAATTTGTTCCAACATTGAGACAAATCAGAAGAAAAGGGTATCCTTCAGCTCACAGATGCATAATATATGCATTTCTCATGAGGAAAACAGAGCAACTAAATATTTCTTTGTAAATCTCTCCTCTTGATCCTGTTCCAAAGATTCTTAACAGATGTACATATAATTTTGACTTATATTAATTTGTTTACATACATACATACACATACACATACACACACACACACACACACACACACACACACACACACACACACACACACACACACACACACACATATATATATATATATATATATATATATATATATATATATATATATATATATATATATATATTTCTCTCTCTCTCTCTCTCTCTCTTCCTAAAATAGCTTATCTTCTCTTATTATTCTTCACCAAAATGCCTGAGCTCCCTGGACAGCAAACTATTTCTCCTTCATAATTCATATGTCAAAACATAACTCTCGAATAGCAAATCTGCTTTATGAAATCAGTGTTGAAGAGACAATATTGAAGAAGGATATTGGATTTTTTTTTTGTTTCTGTAGAAAACAGTGATAACTAGAAGACATAAATGAAAAGAAAATGCTAATTTTTAAACCAAATTAGCTGAGTAGTCCTACTTCTCTATAGTGTGTGTGTGTGCGTGTGTGTGTGTATGTGTGTGTGTGTGTATAGGGGAACTAGTCATATCACAGGATGACTAGCCTTGTCGTGTTTTGAATTAATACAGAACTGTGTTACATATAAAACCATTAATTAAATAAATTAGATAAACAAATGCTTAAACATCATCCAACCACTTACATACGATTCTATACTACATTTTCTATCATGAATCTATTAACTCATACTTTTCTCATATTACACACTTTAATCATATTTAGACCATAACTCCTCAATTACACAAGCTAAAATTATTGATAGATCTAAAACATTTGAAGAACTTTCATAAAATACAGCTGTCACAACAACATCCCTTGGAGAGGGATTATTAAAAGGATAAATTTGTTTATTAGGCTCACATGTTATTATAATAATCTACATGTGAAAATGAAAAATGTTAATTCTTAACTGTCATTATCATTACAGTTAATTATTAGTTTTCTCCTACTTCAAATGAAAATGTTCATGCTGATAGTACTAGTATCATTAGAATGAACATAGAAAACAATCTTGTTGAAGGAAAGGTAATTTTTTTTCTTTTAACTTAATAATTAAATAGCTGAATGAATATTAAAGTTTGGAGGAGGAACAGTGACAGCCAAAAATAAGCTGGTAAATTCTCCATAGTTTGATAATGATATCAAAAAAAAAAAAAAAAAACCAATACATGAGAGGAATCAAAGAGAAAGTTAACTCACATGCAAAATAAATTGGTCTGAACAGAAATGCTGTGGGCAATAGATTTTATGTATTATTTATTTATTTATTTATTTTATTTATTTATTTATTAGATTTATATTCTGCCCTTCTCCTGACGGACTCAGGGCGGTGAACAGCTGACTAAAAAACCAATACAAAAAAGTTAAAATCATACTAAAAACAAATATAAATTAGGCTGAGAATTTAAAACAGAATAAAACTCTAAAAATTTTAAAAAGTAGAAGGGATCAGGCAAGTCCGGCAAGTTGGAAGAGATAAGTCTTCAGAGCCCGACGAAAAGTCCGGAGGTCGGCAATTGTTCTCAGTTCTGGAGGAAGATCGTTCCAGAGGGTGGGGGCTACCACAGAGAACGCTCTCCCCCTGGGGCTCGCCAGCCGGCTTTGTCTGGCTGACGGCACCCTGAGGAGGCCCTCTCTGTGGGAGCGAACCGGCCGGTGGGAGGCAATTGGTGGCAGAAGGCGGTCCCGTAAGTACCCTGGTCCTAAGCCATGGAGCGCTTTAAAGGTGATTACCAACACCTTGAAATGCACCCGGAAGTCAACCGGCAACCAATGCAGCTCACGCAGGAGAGGTGTCATGTGGGAGCGCCCCGTCGCTCCCATAATCCCCTGCGCGGCCGCATTCTGTACCAGCTGGAGCCTCCGGGTGCATCCCAAGGGGAGCCCCATGTAGAGAGCATTGCAGTAGTCCAAGCGATTAGCATACAAGGGCAGTTTAAAGCAAATTCTGGAAATTATCAGGGCCAAAAATAACATGCATATTAAAACACTTAAGTGCAGTTAGATTATGATGGAAATTAACATCACATCTAGAAGGAGTGTTTATCTCAAATGCTCTGGGACTTTTCAAAAATCCAGAGGTCAAGGAGAAAACTATGAGAAATCTATAATCAAGCATGTATAAGCCTGTGTAGATGAAGTGGCCAATAATCACTACTATTCATGACTTAATATTTCAAATCTTTATATATGCGAGAAATGTCACAATGATCTTGACTGCCCTTTTATTTAATGCAGTTACAATGGTTAAGAGCAATGCTGAAAAGTTGCTATTTTGAATTCCCATATTGATATTTGCCTTTTTCTTAGTATTGACGGTTTTTCTCAAATCAAGGAGAGTTCTATTGATCTTCTGCAATGCTTTTGACAAATGCTAAGAACCAGTATGATGTAGGGTTTACTATTTCTTATTAAAAATGGAGGAGATCTGTGCTCCTTTATGCCATTTTGGCCCAACTAACTTTGCTCCAACTGATACAATTGGAAGAATATACAAGCAATCTTGAGTTTCCAGAGCAAAGCAGTCATATACTTCCATATACTACAGTTAATGCAATGTTTATTTCATTGGAATTGTACAACGATAAAAAGTTCTGTTTAATCATCATCATTATCATTTAATGACCCCATAATCCCTTACAGGGTGGAGTTCAGTGGGATAACTGAATAGAGCTAGCAGAGTGTTTTAATGGCTGGATGCCCTTCCTGATGCCAATGCGGAACTTTGTTCAGCAGATATATTCTCATTGTGCCCAGAGAGAGAAATAATTGTCCCTACCTAGGATTGAACTCACAGCCTCCTGATTGTGAGGTGAGAGCTCCACCTCTAGCCCACCATCTCATTCTGTTTAATGAGAACCAAAATTAATGTGAGGCTAGTGGATTTGCATTTGAGATTTCTAGGTTATTATTGGGGTTTGGATGCTGCTATTTAACTCTGCAGTTGTTTATCTTTGTATGGGCAACATGGACAAAAGGAATATTCCTTCAGATTAAGCCACTACAAACACACCCAGAGAGAGAGAAATCCACACACACACACAACACCAGAAGAGGCTTATTATTACATTAGAGGAAAAATTTAATGGGACCGAACTACATGAATGCTGTGATAAAAAATGGGATAAGATGTCAGAATGCCTGAATCTACAATCTACATTTTTTAAATTTCTGCTTTCTGTAACTATTCTCTGTTAACAATAAATGTAAATGATCAATTATCATATTTTAGATAAAATAACAACTTTGAACAGTGTGAATTTCAAGGGGTTCATTATCAGCTCTAATCAAGACCTAGGTATACCGTGAATAAATGAATAAATACCTATAATATAGCAATAGTCTTTCTCATAATATTAAAATTAAAACATACACCAGCTATTACTGTGCTTGCAAACTGACTTAAGCATATTATTAGATTCTAGAGAAATGCCACTGAACTTTTGGTCATGTAAAATTACAAAACAATGTTAAACATCGCCTGTTCTAATTTGTGAGAATCTGTCTGTTCTCTCTTAAAGCTTTCTAAGGGTGCTGGCACCCACAATATGTATGACAGGGAATTTTATGCTGTTTGCACTTCCATGATTCAAATGTCACATTTTCAATCAAGTGAAAACAAAGCTCATCAGGCCAAAGGATCCTTATCAAAATTTGACAGGGCCTCCTTTAGAGATGACAACGCATGTATCTAGTCAACAGATACATTTAACTACACAATATGAAGTCACAAGGTGACCATAACTTTGAAGAATGGAACTCTTGTTCTACTCTTTGTGTTCATGTTGCTAAATGCTTTGTGAAATATTGATGATAATAATGGTGGTGGTAGTATACTTATTTAGAAATAATACTAAACAAAAAGACAGCACACATTTTGGACAATACCTCTTAGATTCTTAGGACATGAAACATTGGACACATCTTTTAAATCAGAGTGTGATATTCCTGATGATGATGATGATGATGATGAGGAGGAGGAGGAGGGGGGGGAGGAGGAGGAGGAAGAGGAGGAGGAGGAGGAGGAGGCGGCAAACCAATTTCTTCAAATGGTTTTCCTACATATCCTGTGCACCTACAAATTCTTCAAAAAATATTGAAACCTCTACCAATGTCTAGAAAAAACACGTGTCATGATCACTGGGAGGAGGAGGAAGAAGAGGAGAAGGAAGAGGATGAGTAAGAGGAGGGGAAGAAGAAGAGGAAGATGAGATAAACTTAAACATAAGTTATTTAAAAATATAGTCAAGAACACTCTTTGAAATCTTTAAAAGAAAGCTTAGACCAGATGTAGTTGTAGTTTGTTATAAAATTGCTTTGCAATTTAGCTGAAAATTGGAAGTAGAGGAGTAGAAGAGAAATGGCACTTAATATTAAAAGAATAAATTCTACGTAAGATCTGAAATTATCTTATTCAAACTAGATTAGGCAACCCGAAGCTTCCGCTTGTTCTGAATTACACATAATTGCTGGCCACTGGTGATGCTGAGCGACAACACAGATATTAGAGTGCCAATGGCTCTTAAGGCCAGAATTGTTGGATAAGCCTGTTACTCTTAAAACTTTAAAATAATCAAAACAGAGACACTTTTGTATGGGGTGGTATGGTATGGTATGGTATGGTATGGTATTTATTGTATTGTAATCATGCTCTTCCACAGTGAACTGTCCAAGATAGTATAATAAAGGAAATATAAAAACCTTTATAAGAATAGAACAAATAAAAGCACCGGGAAACACAAATAAAAACATTTAGTACTGCTCCAATAGTCTCTAGTTTTTCTTATATACAATAGCTTAGGGAGTGACCATGTTTATATTTAACAGTGAAATGGCAGATGGTTGTAATGTTCTTTTGTTTTAGAAAATAGTTGTACCTAGTAAATTTAGCTACCACAAATGAATAGTGAATTAACATGTTAAATGACACAAGTTTTATTTGGTCTTAGCTTTGAATATGCTTTTTTTTAAAAGTCAATTTATAGGATTAGAAAGTTATCTATCAACATTTTACATTTTACCTAGGAGAGATACATGTATCACAAACATAATGTATTTGTTGAGTGATGTATCTCAGGCCTACCAAAGGGAAGGAAAGTCTTAATATCTAAAGAAATTGTCCATGCAAAAAAGACAAGATCTTTCCTTCTATCCTCTTCTTAGGAACTGATAGAATTCTGCAAAATATTCATGTATTTGGGAGAGGGAAAATCAATATAGTGATTTCCAGTGATTTCTGGTCATCTTTTCAAATATTCCCAATCCATTCTTCAACTAGAACTTCTCCATCTTCTCCATCTTCTCCAGAAAATTGTCATTTTCTCAGATTTTTTTTCCAGATTGGTTTGATGACAATGCAGGGAAAGAGGAAAAGGAAAAGTGTCATGTAATTAAGTACAGTGGTGGGATTCAATTTTTTAAACAACCGGTTCTGGGCGTGGCTTGGCTCCAAGAAGCTCCGGAACTGGAAGCAACAGTAAATCTAGGCATACTGCCAAGAATGTAATAAGGGTTAACAGAGGGGCAGTTTCTGTAATCAGGGCAATAAAGATTAGGCTAGGAAACAAAATTTCCTTACAGGAGTAACCCTGTAAAGTGGAAAATAACAAAAGGAGATTTTTTTCTAACTACTGGTTCTCCAAATTGCTTAACTACTTAACAACTGGTTCTACCGAATCGGTGTGAACTGGTAGAATCCCACCACTGGTTAAGTAATATCACATGTATATCACCACATAAATTACACTGTATAATAAAGACATTCTGGCTTCCAGTTGCTGCATCCTTCAGGGTTTTCTAATTATTAATTGGGATATACTGAGAAAATATTGGGAGGGTAAGTTGATATTCTCTTTTACTACAGCCCAAATTCTGATTAACACATAGATTTTTCTGAAGACCACACCAATTCACATTGTCACTGTACCTTAAGTAAGAAGATTGATATAGAGCAACAGGGGATCTACAAAAGAGATTTTAAAAAATCAAGAAGATGGGTAGAACTGGAAACTGAATTTTTACCCTTTTGTACATGTTTGTATAGATATGAAAAAGAGGTGAATATTTGGATTGGGTGGCTATGAGAGGAACTGAATAGCAATTTCATTGGAATTAGCTATTCTGTTTCCCCGAAAATAAGACCCAACCGGAAAATAAGTCTTAGCATGATTTTTCAGGATGCTCATAATATAAGCCTGAAGGAGCCTGGGTAGCTCAACAGACTAAAAGCCTGTTATTAACATTCAGCTGTCTGCAATTATTGCACATTCGAATCTCACCAGGCTCAAGGTTGACTCAGCCTTCCATCCTTTCTAAGGTAGGTAAATTGAGGACCCAGTTTGTAGGGGCAATAAGCTGACTTTGTATAAAATATACAAAAGTATGAAGGCTATTGCTTAACGCCTTGTAAGCCACCCTGAGTCTCCGGAGAAGGGAGGCATATAAATCTAATTTAAAAAAAAAGCCCTACCCTCAAAATAAGCCCCAGTTAAGATTGTCAGCCAAATGGATGCATTCAGTACTGTATTTCCCCCAAAATAAGACCTAACTAGAAAGTAAGCCTTAATGCATCTTTTGGAGTAAAAATTAATATAAGACCCGGTCTTATTTTCAGGGAAACATGGTACGTCTCACTAAGACCTCTCCATATTTTCTGCTGACTATGTACTTAATATTTCACATTATAGGGATTTATTTTACAGTATATACAGTAAATCCTACAAGGTATGCAAGATGAAGATATAAAATCCATCTATCACACAATATAATTTATACAATTGGAAAAGATGGCCAATCATTCAAACACATTTGGCTTGAGGGTAAGGGATTAAATTTCAGGTTCAGTATGATTTCTTTGTCCCATTTCCATGATAGCAGTAAACATTTTCAAGTTAGGTCATTGGAGAATTTCAAAATGTCTCTTTTACCAAACTGAACATGGGATTTGGCAACAGAGGGTTAAACCACAGAACTGTCAAGTTTAATATCTTGCCTCTGACAGCAATCATTGCTTAATGCTTCAGAAATCCAACATCTATGAAACTCCTGGGCAATTTACAGTTGGTTACTGCTAGTGGAGGGTGAAGTTAAAAATATTCTAGTTTGCTTTCTACCATAACATAAAAAACTAAATACTGGGAAACATTCCGACTGAAACTTCGTAATCCTGGGAACAGACAGCATTCATCATTCAGAGTCATTCGAGTACAATTTTCTGTAGTTGCAATATTCATGCTAGGTGTCAGGTTTCGAAGTCGTCAAAAATAAATTGCATTTCAAAAAAAGTCTTTGATGAAAAAAAACCCTCTTATTTATTAAGCACGAACATTCTAGCTCTGACTCATCGCAGCCAACTCTGGCTTCCTCAGCCAAAGCCCTCCTTTTCCTCTCCCCACTCATTGGCCATCTTCCCAGTCACTCTGCCCTTAATCTACTGCTCCCACTCAAAGGAATTTCCCCCCTCCCATCCCATCCCCTAGGTGATATTCTCTCCAGGGAAAATAAGTAGGTGAAGAGTCAACTGTTCCTTTCCAGATGCCTCCGCTTCTCCTTCTTATGTCAGCATTAGAGTAAGTGCAGTGTGAAATGCTGACACTAGGTTTGAAAAATACAGTGACCTATGTTTAGAAGGCCCAGACAACAGTATCCTTTTTTTTAATGAAATCCTAATCAGGGGTGGGCTTCAATAATTTTAGCAAGGGGTTCTCTGCCTGGTTGCTGGGTGGGCATAGCCATGGTGGGCATGGCCTAATCAGCTTCCTGCACCACAGTGGGGTGAGCATTTTTGGCTTCCTTCTTGTGGTGCAGGAGGCATCCATTGAGCCTCCAGGAGGGCAAAAACGGCTTCCCCAGGCTCCAGAGGCCCTCTGGAGGCTGGAAACAGCTCATTTCTGGCCTTCCTAAATTTCTGGTAGGTCCATTTTTTCGGCCTCCCCGAGCCTATGTGCATACCTTGCACTTACCTGCATCCAAAACGGTCCACATGGGGACTCCTGAGAGGAGTGGGGCAAAGTGGGCAGGGCCAGCCAGGAGTGGCATGTGGGGGTTCTTTAAACTGAACCTTAGCTAGAGGTTCTTCCGAACCACTGCGAACCTCCACCAGCCCACCCCGATCCTAATAATGGAACACAAATATATTTCCCACTCTACTTTTTAATATATGTCTGTGCAAACATAGTTTAAAAGGGCTGGCATGCTACAAAAGCAAGCACCAGTCTCATCTTTATTTCAAAGTCTGGCTTAGTTTACAATAGGCCCCAGAGGATTTCTTGAAAATGATAATGGAGAGTGACTTCAGCCTGCTGTTTTATTTGCAACTGTGCCCACCTACCAAGAAAAATGGTAAACAAGGCTGAGGTTTACAGTATCTGGTAGAATTAGAGATGTATCTTTTCTATACAGTATATATAGTTTATTTGTACATTTTCATTTAACATACATACGTAAATGCTTTGTTAACAGTGTATTGTCTGGGTCAATTGCTTACTTAATAAGGTTTTCCCAGCTTCTAATTTCTACTTCTACTATCCAACCATTTATAAAGCAAATCCCATATTTGAAAGGATTCTGTATCTTCCTTCTCTATTATCTTTAATGTCAATCTATCCACTTCTGTGCAATCTATTTTTTTTTTAATTATATCATCTTCCCTCGGTGTTTCCTCATTTTTCCAATACTGTGCAAATACAATTCATGCTGCCATCAAAACATGCAATATTAAATGCAAATTACTCATATTATATTTTTCTGATACTATACCTAACATAAATATTTCTGGTTTATAATCTATATGTAGCTTTAACATTTTTTTCTAACCATGTATTCTTGAATTAGAGATATATCTTATTAGTTTTATTTCTGCTAAACTGGTTTTCTGTGACCAGTCACATGACTGTAGCAACTATTTTGTGAATGAGCAAGCTTCTAGTGGCAGTCATTTTACAATAGGCTCTCAGAAAGGTCAAAAGTGCCCATTGATCAAAAATGATGGATTTCATTGTTGTATGGTGTGCATGTTAAGAGTATTTTGTGCATCTACAAAAGGACATGAGCTGATCAAAGAACGAAGGGCAGTAATTAATGGTTTCTGGGCATTAAGAAAAAAACAAACAAGCAATCCAAAATTAATGTTAAGTGTGCCAAACAAATGGAAAATCAAAGAAATGGCAGCAATACTATGTGGGTAATATAAAATCAGAATACAAAATAGCAAAAACTTAATACCGTAATATGTGATAGCAGAAAGTCTTTTGATTTGGTAAAATAATATGTTTTCTGTCTCCTGAACGTAACAGAGCAGAATTCTGTAAATTAGAGTCAAGTATTTATTACATTTTCCTATATATCATATATATGAATTTAAAAATAGTAAACTTCTAGATATTTACTTCTCCATTTATGATTTTCACCATTTTCACTTAATAACCCAGTGATCAATATTTTCCTTAATTTTTCCAGAATTATCTTTTTTGATGCATGTATGTATGATATTCCCTTAGGAATTTTTATATTATTATCATAACTTGCATATTTCTGTGATTTCCCCCCCAAAGTCCTCCTAAGAAGTCAAAAAGAGACTTACCTCATAGCCTCTTAAAATACAGACAATCTTCAATTTATGACTTCAATGGGGTGTGGAACTTTGATTATAATAGCAATAGCATTTAGACTTATATACCACTTTTCAGTGCTTTACAGCCCTTTTTTAAATGGTTTCTAAATGAGTCAGCATATTGCTCCCAACAATTTGGGTCCTTGGAAGGATGGAAGGCTGAGTCAACCTTGAGCCTGGTTAGATTTGAACTGCCAAATTGCAGGCAGCCAGCAGTCGGCAGAAGTACCTTGCAGTACTGCACTCTAACCACTGTGCCACTGTGGCTCATACATCATTGAAGTTCTAGGTTGAGGCACTAATGTGACTGGACTCAGTTTCATATTTGTTTTTATAATATTCATAAAGCAAATGAGATGATTGTTAAGCAAATCATCTGGGTTTTTAAGCAAATAGAGCATATCCAATGGCAAATTGGCAAAAAACTCACCCTCACAATGGTCATCATGAGACCATGTGGTGCTCCATCCAGTCATAAATGCAAGTTAGTTTCAAAGTGCCCGGAATGTGATCACCTGTCTCAAGGGATGGCAGCAGCAGTGGGTGCTCCTGGTTCAGTCCAGTTCTTGCAAACTGGTAGTAACGGTGGCGGGAGGCTCCGTCCACCCACCTGGATGTCATCATGAATGATCTACGCATGCACAGAAGCATGTGTGTGCACGTTCCCATTGCAAACCAGTAGCAGAGGTAAGTAGAACCCACCCCTGGAGGGTAGTCATAATTTTGAGGATGGCTTTTAAGTAGCTTTTGTTTCCTTAAGTTTATCATAACTTTGAACAATTGTTAAGTGACCAGCTGTAAGTCAACAACTATCTGTATGTAAAAATGAACTGTATTTTTCATCTAATAAATAAAAGTGGGAGGCCCTGTGTGTAGAAATTACAAATCATAACTCACCTCATGAAATGAGAAATACTGCTATTGTGAATTTACTGACACTTTTGAAGTGGAGTAAGCTATTGCAGAATAGATGTGTTCTGTCCCACTCGCACGCATGCACACAAATAGACAGCCAGGAGTTAATGAATCAAACAGTCAGGAATTCCTTTAAGATAACAGGCTTGGTAGCGAACCATGAACTGCCTGCCAAAAGATTTTACTCACTAAGGGAGGTTTTTCCTCCTCAGTCCGATATACCAAATTAATTCCACAAAGCAAAGAATTGTCAAAGTCCAGTCCAAAGAAATCCAAAAAGAGCTTCTAACAGAAACACAATATGACTTCCGAGCTTTTCAATTTGTCCGTCACAAGGCCTGAATAGCCGACACACACCCTTTTATCCCTTGTGGGGTGTGGTCCAGTGACTCAGCTCAATCTCTGGCCCGCCCATGCCTCTTTCTCTGCTGCACGTGCTTATCCTTCCAATGCTGTCTGGGATCCAGCCAAAACTCATCCCCCTCGCTCTCTATCTGCGGCTGCTCTGAAGTGCCTTGCTCCTGGCATATCTCTTGGCCTTCAGAGGAAACCTGAGGTATTGCCAGAGAGGAGGGTCCTGGAGAGGGAGGCCTTGCCAAATCCTCTCCTTCACCTTCTGAATCCTCTCCCTCTGTTAGGACAGGCTTGGGGGTCAGAGTCACAACAAGATGTTCATCTACCATAAGTGGGGGGGAAATGTTAAGAAGACCTTCAGTTTCTGTTCTGGGGTAAAATGAAATATTAATTCAATGATCTGCTCCTCTTGTGATTATTATGGAGTCTTGGGGGCATAAAATTTAAGACATTCTTAGCATTTAAAAAACGGGGCTTTGTTTTACTGTCAATAGAATCTCCCTCCGATCAGCGTAATAATATTTTCTCAGTTGCACTGGCTATCTGATCTGATCCAATAATGGAGTTTTAATCTGTATTCTCTGATGTCTAATTCTGAGTCCCTGAGTCTCTGAGGATAAGAAAGATACATCATCTTTCTTAATACCATATTCACCAAGAATAGAAAAGAGTAAAAGAGAACATGAGTTCCATATAGGTGCCATGCGACCTCCCATGAAAATCAGCTTCATTGCATTCAGGAAGAAGTCTCATTTCCATACAAAATGCCCCATTGGGTTTTTCATATTTGACACTGCTGTTTCTCATTAAAATAGATATTCATTCCTGTAGATATCACATTTGAACATGTGCACATGTCTGAGTCAGTTTTGAGTCCTGGCAACTGCCTGGCAACTGCCTGGAGAAAAGCCTGCAATTGTGTGGGCAACATATCAGATATAGTTTGCTTCCTATGGATGAAAGAAGGTAAACTGATTGATAGGCATATAAGTTTAATAATTAAATGTAATGTAAAATAACATAATGTAACATAATGTAATATACTAGATAGTTAGATGATAGCTAGATTCAGGGATGGGCTTCAAAAATTATAGCAAGGGGTTCTCTGCCCAGTTGCTGGGTGGGTGTGGCCATGTTGGGTGTGGCCTAGTCAGCTTCCTGCATCATGGAGGGGAGTGTTTTTGCCCTCCCCAGGCTCTGGAGGCCCTCTGGAGCCAGAAACGGGCCCTTCTGGTAGACCCATTTTTCACCCACCCCAAGCCTCTCTGCGTGCCCTGCACTTACCTGCATCCAAAACAGGCCGCATGGGCAACAGTTGGAAATTATGGTACGATTGGGTCCAGAAGGTGGAATAGAATAGATATATGATGATGTATATAGATGATGGCAAGTATGTATGTATAAAAGACTGACTTGATATTTATGGACAATGATTCACATTACACCATAGTGGCAGGATTGTATATTTCATTTGAGTATTGGTGCATAGAATATATGGGGGGAAAAAAAAACAGGCCGCATGGGGACTCCTAGGAGGGGATGGGCAGGATGGGCAGGGCCAGCCAGGAGTTGGATTTGAGTGTTCTCTCAACTTCACAGAATCTTAGCTAGAGGTTCTCCTGAACCCCTGAGAACCCCCAGCAGCCCACCCCTGGCTAAATAGCTACACAGCTAGAGAGCTGGACAGATAGATAGATAGTAGATAGATGATGCTAGCTAGCTAGCTAGCTAGCTAGCTAGATGATAGATAGATAGATAGATGATAGATAGATAGATAGATAGATAGATAGATAGATAGATAGATAGAGAGAGAGAGAGAGAGAGAGATATAGATATAGATATAGATATAGATATAGATATAGATATAGATATAGATATAGATATAGATATAGATATAGATATAGATATATAGATATAGATAGAATTCATCCATCTGGCTCCATGCTTGCCTAAAGGAGGCTTAGAACTCACTGTCTTCTGGAAGAAGACAATAGCAAAAGTCTTACATACTTTGCTAAGAAAACTTCAAAAATGTGTTTCATTTAAAGAAAACTCACTCTCTTCCTCCCTTTCCCTCCCTCCCCCCCCATATGTACACACACAGGTATATACTTTTTAAAAAAAGTATTTATTTTTAAAAAAGTATAAATAAAGTATAATTTATTTAAGTATATGCTGCCTATTTGAACAGCATGAAAAATTTCCCACAGTAGATTTTTGTATTTCTCTTAATCTCACTTCAGTGTGTGCATTGAATCAGACTACCTTTGAATGTAAACAAAGTGGGAAGGAAAGTTTACTGTTTATTTAATGATTAAGAGAAAGTTTGTGCCAATGAGAATTGGCTAGAATTATAAAATGTTTTGCACAAATATGCTGAAGCTTACTGTTGAATACGATAACAGCCATATGTGGTGGAAATACAGAACGAACAAGAATAAAATGAAATGCTTAGTGCATGGTTCAACCCTGAGCAGGAAGATATGTGACTTTTTAAAATATAATATAATTATAGATAACTATAAAAGTAAATAAATACTTTTATAGGTGTGTTGATGAGGGATGTGAATGTACATTTACTTTTCTGTGCAGGTGATGCTATGCTCTTGGTTAAGAACCCAATGGATCTGAACATTTATGTATCAAGAGTCAAAATGGTTGTGTTTAGCAGGGAAAATGGAGTGAGCAATAGCAAGATAGCAAGAGCCATTTGGACCCGTTTCCCACAGAAGAGAAAACACTGGGAGCCACAAAAACCTTCCTGTGCCTGACTATTTCTTGAGAGGACACAAAACTAGCATATGTAGTTGAATTAAATGTTTCCTTCTTTTTGGGGTTTATCCATGGTGGGCCTACCGGGGGTTGAAAAGCTCAATAAATCGCATGCTGGCTGGTGTTGCACATTGGCGGTTGTGACACATATTTTGAGTGACAGGGAACCGCAGCAAAAGGGTGAAAGAGCCACGTGTGGCTCCAGAGCCGCAGGTTGCTGACCCCTGATCTAGGGTGTTAGCTATTCCTGCCAGCATAAATAAAGGTGATCATTATTGGGCATTCAGGCATGGTTGTTTAGAATGTATATAGTCAGATCACAAACCCATTGTGTTCTTTGACAGGGCTGAGCTGCAGAACAAAAAAAATTGGACTTTTTTTTCTTCATTTCTAACTACCAATTAATATCATGTGTTGATGATAGAGGCTTGTTTTCATTCTGGGCATTCCTGTTCTCACGTTCAAATAAGATTTCCAATTTAGGTTAGAATCTTTAGGCTGCTGATTGTGCCTTGATATTTAATACTAAATAGTAGATATTCGTGTATTATTTATTCATTGCTTTCAGGAGTAACGTGCTCATTTTATTCTTACAGTCAGGATGGGTTAGAACATCTGGATCACCCTGATGCATACTAAAATGCTTCACACTTTAATTAAATATAGTAGAACACCCAGAAATCAATAAGAAAATGACTATGATAAATTAGAATAATGTATTCAATAAAGTTATAAGGAGCACTTTTTGAAATAAACATGATTTTAGCAGCTGAAAGATGAAATGAACAAGCTTTTACTGTAGAAGAGAAAATGAATGGTGCGATGGTAATTAAAATAAAATTAAAAACCATGAATATTCTTAGTACTCCATTGATTTATCTAGTTTAGTACTCTTAATTTTACTCCATTGTGCTTTGAATTGTGGTCATTTTTTAAGGAATTATTTTCAGAAGCTTGTGATGTGTATAAAAAGGTAAAGGTTCTCCTCGCACATATGTGCTAGTCATTCCCGACTCTAGGTGGTGGTGCTCATCTCTGTTTCAAAGCCGAAGAGTCAGCACTGTCCAAAGATGTCTCTGTGGTCATGTGGCCGGCATGACTAAATGCCAAAGGTGCACGGAACACTGTTACCTTCCCACCATAGGTGGTCCTGATTTTTCTACTTGCATTTTTTACATGCTTTCGAACTGCTAGATTGCAGAAGCTGGGAGAAGTAATGGAAGCTCATCCCATTATGCGGCACTAGGGATTCGAACCGCTGAACTGCTGACCTTTTGATCGACAAACTCAGCATCTCAGCCACTGAGCCACCACATCCCTTTTGCAATGAGTATACTAAGCTCAATAGTCAGGCCATGGCTTTTGAGCTGGTTACATCTCTGCTTTATTATTTTGACAAAAAAAAATGCTAGTAATAAGTCACCAGCTGAACATTGATCTTGTTTTTAACTTGTGGTCAGGAACAGATGCTTTCTGCTGATTTCTGAACCAGGATGTGTGAATTCTTGCAGATATTATGCACACACGGTGATTTGGCACAGTTCAGGGTAATTATCTACCATTTTTTTAAAAAATCATTTTCATATTAAAATTTTTATATTTTGCATAATTGGCTTCTGTCAAGATTCTCTAAGACTTATTACAGATTCATTACACACATAAAGATTCATTACATGTAAAAAGAATAATATGGGGACTGCAGCCAAGAAATTCAAAGACACTTGCTCCTGGGGAGGAAATCTATGGCAAATCTAGACAGCATACTAAAAAGCAGAGACATCACCCTGTCAACAAAAGTGCATATAGCCAAGGCTATGGTTTTCCCAGTTGCAATGTATGGGTGTAAAAGTTGGACCATAAGAAAGGCTGAGTGCCAAAGAATTGAGGCCTTTGAACTGTGGTGCTGGAGAAGACTCCTGCGAGTCCCTTAGACTGCAATGTGGTCAAACCAGTCAGTCCTAGAAGAGATCAACCCTGACTGCTCTTTAGAAGGCCAGATCCTGAAGATGAAACTCAAATACTTTGGCCACCTAATGAGAAGGAAGGACTCACTGGAGAAGAGCCTAATGCTCAATCTGGGAAAGATTAAGGGCGAAAGAAAAAGGGGACGATAGAGAATGAGGTGGCTGGATGAAGTCACTGAAGCAGTAGGCATAAGCTTAAATGGACTCCAGGAAAGCCTGGAGGAACGCTAATGAAGGTAGGTAATGATCAATGGGGAATTGACTGACTTTATTGGGATAGAAAAAGATACTCAACAAGGATGCCCATTGTCCCCATTGCTGTTTATATTGACGCTGGAAGTTTTAAATAGAAATATTAGAAAAGAAAAAGAGATAAAAGGTATGAAAAACAACAACATGTTGTATTATTCCTCAGCTCCACTCCGAGTCCCAGCCCATACCACAAGTTAGACATGGGCACTTGTAGATGCAATCTTGTCTCTGTGTAAGATTTCCTTGTAACATGAAATCCCAATTCTCTATGGAAAGCTTAGGTGAGAGAGGTATGAGTATAACCTGAATAATACACTGAACTAAGTATTATTCCATTTAATGAATTAAATATTTCACACAATCTCATCAAAGGGCCTCTGAATTGGATGATTGCAGCTTGAAGACGTTGTCTCCAAAGACTTCAGGTTGAAAATCTGTAATTCCAGTCCAGTTCTAACTTCAGTGTATTCATAGCTTGTTCACTAAGGGTGGTTTTTTGTTTTTTGTTTTTTTAAAACCTTTCTTCCTTTCTTCTGACTCTTTCTGTTAAGTTCCTTTTCCCTTATGTTTTCTTTCTGTTTAAATGTGCAGCCATAGCAAAACACCTGTATGTTCACCTGTGCTATCAGACTTAAGTAACTGAGCATTCTATTTCTTGTGATAGACCAGGGAGCTTTACCTGTGCAAGGGAGCAGTTTCTGAAAGGGATAGTTTTGGTGACATTTCAGAAAAGGAAGTCAATTTGTTGATTTGGGCGATATCATGCCTCTGTGCTCTTTAACCAAAGCTATTTATCAGGTTTGTGCATTCTTTAGCTGGTTCAGCCTCAACTGTATGTTTACTTGGTAGAAATGACTAGGGAATATGCTTCACAAAACAAGGTTATGTGTCAACACTGTTGCTTTAGAAGAACTGCTGTTTGTTTGATTTTAGGGAGCAGGGCAGCCTCAGGATGTCCTTGAGGAAACCAGGAATCTGAAATAGATTTCTTTTTCCAAAATGCCATTAATCTTAAAGGATTCATAGAGTTTTCCTATACTATAGGTAAAGATAAAGGTTCTCGTCGCACATATGTGCTAGCCGCTCCCAACTCTAGGGGGTGCTCATATCCGTTTCAAAGCCGAAGAGCAAGTGCTGTCCAAAGACAGCTCCGTGGTCATGTGGCCAGCATGACTAAATGCCAAAAGCGCACGGAACGCTGTTACTTTCCCACCAAAGTTGGTCCCTATGTTTCTACTTTTTTACGTGCTTTCAAACTGCTAGGTTGGCAGAAGCTGAAACAAGTAACAGGAGCTCACCCCATTATGTGGCACTAGGGATTCAAACTCCTAAACTGCCGATCTTTCAATCGACAAGCTCAGCATCTTAGCCTCTGAGCCACCATGTCCCTCCTAAACTATAGTATTTTTTTTAAAAAATAGAAATTTCATTTATTACGGAATTTCCTACATTTACCATAAGAACTAGTATAGGCTGATTATCTGGTTAGTAACAAAGTCTTTAATATATTGACTTAGGATTTAAACTGAGCTTAAATTTTATGAGGATATGATTTGAATGGAAGTGTTAGAGTAATAATTCCAAACTCTGTATTTATTATGTCCATTTCAAATAACTAAATACATTTGCTATTTGTGAATTCTAATTCAAAACACTCTGTTGCAGGAATCTATTAGATAAGAAAAAAATCTGTATTGTACAAAGTAGAATAGAACAGAATTCTTTATTGGCCAAGTGTGATTGGACACACAAGGAATTTGTCTTTGATGCATTTGCTCTCAGTGTGTACAGTATAAAAAGAAAAGATACATTCGTCAAGAATCATAAGGTACAACACTTAATGATAGTCATAGGGTACAAATAAGCAATCAAATCATACTAGAAAACAATCAATATAAATCATAAGGATACAGCAATAAGATACAGTTATACAAGTTAAACTTTTTTGATGAAAATAATAGCACAACTCCAACAAGTTTCAAGATAAATAGATTTTGAAACATTTCAATTGTCACGGAACACATAGAGAGAAAGATAATAATGACTTTAAAGATAAAAGGTTCAGCAGTGTGCATTTTGTGGGAAAATCCATTCAATATAACTGCTTAAGTGCATTTTCCTAAAGAAAAGCACAAACTTTGCCTTGTGGATTAATTAACTTACTCTGCTCAATTGACTGATGTATTTGAATCTGTACTTAGAAAAAAAAGTGCCTGAAATTCATACAGATTTGAAATAAATTGTCACAATTGGATCAGTAACAATTGAATCTTGTTACTGTCTTAAATAATGTTCTTAGTCCTGAAACCAAAACAACTGAATGCAAAGGAAAACAGGATGTGGTATCTTTTTCCAACTTTCACTACATTGTACTAAAACACTCTAAAAATAAATATTTTCCCCACACTTAAGAAACTGTGAAAAGTAGAAACTGTGGAAACAGATTGTAACACAAAGGGAAAATGCCCTTTCCTGTCACTGGATCAAAAATTAAGTTTGCATTGTCTGAAGGTGAATTTTTTTTAACTTCATTTAAACTGAAAGTACCATATTTTTTGGAGTATAAGACGCTCCAAACTATAAGATGCACCTACCTTTTTTGGTGAGGAAAACAAGAAAAAGAAATCTGCCTCTGCCTCCCAGAAATTTTGCCTTGTTGCAGCAAACAGCAAATAGCCTGCTTTACTTTCATTTTTGTTTTCAGCATAGCTTGATTAGCACAAGAAAAAAAATCTGCTCCCAGCAATTTACCTCCTTGCAGCAAGCAGCAGAGGCCCGCACAAAACAGCTGAGAGTCAGGAGGCTAATCCAATCAATTTGTGCTAATTAAGCTGTGCTGAAGTTGAAACAAGCTGTTTTTTCTTGCTGCTTGCTGCAAGGAGGTAAACTGCTGGGACGCAGAGGCTAAAGGGTGATGGCCAGTGGGTGGGCAGGTCTACATTTGGTGTATAAGACACACCTAAATTTTCACCCCCTTTTAGGGTGGGGGAAAGTGTGTCTTATACTCCAAAAAATATGGTAAGTTTGCCAGATCCTTTCAAAATAACTAAAGTGGTGGGCTCAAAAGTGTTTTTTCAAAATGCAATTGGACTGTTTTTTTTTCCCCTGAGGAAGAAGAAAATGTTTTGCTTCTCATCCAAGAAGCTTCATCAGTTCTGTTTTCTTTTTTTGCTGTCCCCAGCCTCCAGAACCTCTCTAGGAGTCTCTAGGAGCCTCTCTAGGAGTCTCTGGAGGATGGGGACAGCAAAAAACCATCACTTCCTGTCCCACCGGGAGTCAGGAAATGGGCCCTTTCAGCCTCCATAGAGCCCCCAAGGGAGTGGGAAAGGCTGTTTTCACCCTTCCCAGATAAATAGAGAAGATCTGGAGCCAGATCCTCTCTAGAAAGAAAAACAGGCCTTCCCTACCCCACCCACTGCCCTCCAGAGGCAGGAAACAGCCTGTTTCCCTACTTCTGGTGGGCCCAGAAGGCCCAAAAATCAGCTGGCTGGTGCACGCATACGCCCCAGAGCTGAACTGGCATGCCCACTAATATGGCTCCGCATGCCACCTGTGGCACACGTGCCATAGGTTCGCCATCACGGGTTTAGATTATTAAGAACAATCCCTTTGAATGTGTTGTGACCTTACAAAGCAACCTTTTTACATATATTAACGTTGGAACTATCTCTTCAAACAGTTATTCAAAATGACATCTATCTAAGATCTTCTGGCCTTTTCAGCAATACTGTATCACATTAGATGGTCTAATTATATTAATCAGATTAGATGATCTAAACAGGTCATGCCAAACAAATTTTATTTCATTCTTTGACAAAGTGACTAAATTAGTAGACTGGTGAAATGTTGGGGATGTAATATTCTTGGATTTCAGTAAGACATTTGACAAAGTAGACCACAACCTACTTCTTAAAATGTTAGAAAAATGTCAGCACCACTGCCAGATGAATTTGTAACTGGCTGACAAACTGCATTCAATGATTAGTCCTTAATGGATCTACATCTACATTGAAGGAAGAAACAGTAGATATCCCAAGGTTCTGTCTTAGGCCCAGTACTCTTCAATATCTTCAAAAATGATCTAAGGACTAGGACTAGTGTTCCAGTATTTGAGCGGCTGCCTCAAAGAAAAAGAGGGTCAACCTATTTTTGAAAGTACCAGAAATCAGGACATGACACAATGGATGGAAATTAATCAAGGAGAGAAACAACCTTGAACTAAGGAGAAATTTCTTAACAGTGAGAATAATTAATCAATGGAATGAGTTGCCTTCAGAAGTTGGGTGCTCCATCACTGGAGGTTTTTAAGAAGAACCTGGGCAGCCAGAATGGTATAAGGCCTCCTGCTTGTGCAAGGAGTTGGGCTAGAAGAACTCCACTGTCCCTTCCAACTCTGTTATTTTGTTATCTTAGATTTATTTGAAAACTAGAAACATTGAAAAGCAAAAGAGAATTTGAATTACAAGAATATACCTACCTACCTATCGACCTACCGACCTACATACATACATACATGCAAGTCTTGGCGTATTCGGGACTTTTCCCGTGTAAGTTTGAGAGTATCTTGGAGACATTTCAACAAGGTCCCACTCATCATCTTCAGGCTGGTGCCTTCGGCTTCGTGCCTGTGCGAGCAAAGCGGGATCAGAGCTGCTGTCTCTCTATAAATACTGGTGGGGAGGTGTGGGGTGCTGTCTTTGTTGCTGTGAGTGGCTTGGTTGCCTGTGTTGTTTCATCTTGATTAGTTGATGGAGTTGATGTTTGTAGATTAGTCAGCTGTTTTGTAACATACACACACACACACACACACACACACATGTGCATGTACACACATAAACATACCCACAGATACACACACACACACACACACACACACACACACACACACACACACATAGACTAGATTAAAGGCACTTCCACATATTTTTGTGCCAATCCAAGATCAAATTATTATAGCTATTTCATATCTCAGCTGATGATTAAGGAAAACTTCAAGAGCTGTCTCTCGGTATTAGTCACAGGAAAGGTAGCTTTCTATTAGAAAATCTATCTTTCTAAAGATCTGTAAAAGATCCATAAGCCTGGAAGAAAGAAAATGTCTTTTCAGAAAGTGGAGAAAAGAATAGAGCAGGCAATCTGTCACTAATAGCTAGAAAGATTACACAGTAGAACATAAAGAGAAACATATTTAAGAATCTTCAGACAAGGCATGGGGTTTTCAAGAAGAAATCTTTCCAGATTAAACTTTTTTGGGAGGGAAGATGGAGAGGGTAACATCCTCAGCAGAGTGCAGGTTTACTGCAAATATAATACATCTTGACCTGCAAATACTTTAACCCAGTACCCCTTGATAAATAGACTAGAGACTTTGGTAAGTAAGAGCTGAGTGGAGCAACAATTAAATAGATACGTAGCTGTTGTGAAAATCACACCACGCTCATGAAAGATTTCATCAGCCAATTGGAGATGGGTTTTGAAGGAGTGGGTTCAATCTGGAGACCTTAATGTCTCTTAGAATATATTAATGGCTTGAAAAAAAAGGTGGAGTGGTTTATTTCAGATTTGTAGATAATTACAAATTGAGTAGAATAACATTTGAATACATATCCCAAAGGTGCTTTTTTCAAGAGGCAGCTGGTTTCCAGCTTCTTGAATGAGAAGCAAAATGTCTTCAAAGAAAAGTTCAGTTGCCTTTTGAAAAAAAAGCACCTTTGGGACAATCATGACCTGGATGACTGAGAATCTCCCTAGACATTTGAATCCATTAGACCATATGGAAGGTGAGTTGGAAAATATATTAAATGCGCCCTTCTGCCTCTGTGATACTGTGCTGATTGCTAGATTGCCAGCTATCACACTTCTCTGCAGATTTCAGTATCTTCTTATCTTTTCGTTGGGTATCATTTGAACTAGTCAGTTGCAAGAACTACAGTTCCACACTACCTCTTCACCAGTGGTGGGATTCAAATAATTTAACAACTGGTTCTCTGCCCTAATGATTTCCTCCAACAACCAGTTCACCAAACTGCTCAGAAAGTTAAAATCGGTTCTCCCGAAGTGGTGCAAACTGGCTGAATCCCACCACTGCTCTTCACTAATTTAGAGCATAGTACATAGAATAACAGAGTTGGAAGGGAACTTGGAGGTCTTCTAGTCCAACTCACTGCACAAGTAGGAGATACCATTTCAGACAAATATCTTTTTTAAAAAAAGCCTCCAGTGATAGAGGACCCCCAAACCAAGGTTGGTTTTTTTTTTAATTAGATTTATATGCCGCCCTTCTCTGGAGACTCAGGGCAGCTTACAATGCATTAAGCAATAGCCTTCATACTTTTGTATATTTTTTATACAAAGTCAGCTTATTGCCCCCACAAACTGGGTCCTCAATTTACCCACCTTAGAAAGAATGGAAGGCTGAGTCAACCTTGAGCCTCGAACTTGCAATAATTGCAGACAGCTGAATGTTAATAACAGGCTATTAGCCTGTTGAGCTATCTGAGGCTCTTTGTGGCAGCGCCTCAAATATTTTCATTTGAAAATAAAATTAAAATAAGCACCCCCGTGAAAACAAATCTAGTGAGGAATAGAAAGTAGAGAGCTAGCCTGTGTTGAGGTTTTGTGAGGTTTTTCCCCCCCCTCATTTCTTTCTTTCTTTGGTGCTTATGTGTTTGGCTTATGAGGCATAATGCAAGTGGTAAGGACAGAAACAGTGAGGATAAATGCAGCTACTTACCTTTACTACCGGTTTGCAACAGGGCCACGTGCAAGCGCAGAAGCATTTTGATGTTGTCGGGATCAGTGGGCGGAGCCTCCCACCAGTTTTACTACCAGTTCTATAGAACCGGTGCAAACCGGGGGCAACCCACCACTGCTGCAGCAATACAAATTGTTTATGAGGGTTTGAGTTTTGAACCAAGTAGCTGTGCATAAGGATCCTAAATGTTGTTCTATACATAATCCTTGAATACCCCCACATCTAGTCTTGGTGTAAATTAAATCCATATAAATGTAGAAGATGTAAAACAGAGTGACAATAAAAAGAGGGATATAGTCCTATTTGAGGAACAGTTCCAAAGATGGATTTGCTTCATTTCAGTATTTGTGATAGCAGAGTTTGCTAATTACTTTCTGAGTCATGCTTTAATAAAAAGAAATAATATGCTATTTTCTTTTCTCAGCAGGCTAGTTCTAGACTAGAAATTTGCTAATTTGCAAACAATGGCAGTGAAGACTTAGAAAATGACGGCATTCTACAAAACAGCAGAGAAGTAAGCAAATATTAACTTCAGCATTACCCTGCAAAACATATTAATGGCAATTTATGTTGAGAATTGTCATTAAATTTTAATAATTGAAGAAGCTACTGCTTACCTCTTTGCTGAAATTGAATACTTTGGAAAGGGTAAAACGCTCTTATTTTTGAATCCTTCTTAGTTTTCTTGTTGATTATCTGTATCTTCTGCAGTGTTTCCCAAGATGTTAATATACAGTGGTATGTGAGAATGACCTTGGGTGGAAAAGATAACTCAGTCCACAGAAAGGTAGGAGGCATGGGAAGCATATTCACCTTAGTTTTCTGGCAAGTAAAAAGAGAAGAAAAATACTTTTAGTCTTGTTAATGAACCTTGCAATTAAAATAGAATTGGGTTATAGTTCTTGTCTGCACTACCTCCAAGGCTAACATGATGCTTGCTTGGAGCTCAAGAACCTTCCATGCACCTTCTTACCTTTTGGAAAGAAAGAAAGAAAGAAAGAAAGAAAGAAAGAAAGAAAGAAAGAAAGAAAGAAAGAAAGAAAGAAAGAAAGAAAGAAAGAAAGAGGGAGGGAGGGAGGGAGGGAGGGAGGGAGGGAGGGAGGGAGGGAGGAAAGAAAGAAAGAAAGAAAGAAAGAAAGAAAGAAAGAAAGAAAGAAAGAAAGAAAGAAAGAAAGAAAGAAAGAAAGAAAGAAAGCTAACTTTATGCTTGCTTGGAGCTCAAGAACCTTCCATGCACCTTCTTACCTTTTGGAAAGAAAGAAAGGAAGGAAGGAAGGAAGGAAGGAAGGAAGGAAGGAAGGAAGGAAGGAAGGAAGGAAAGAAAGAAAGAAAGAAAGAAAGAAAGAAAGAAAGAAAGAAAGAAAGAAAGAAAGAAAGCTAACATTATGCTTGCTTGGAGCTCAAGAACCTTCCATTCACCTTTTTTTGGAAAGAAAGGAAGGAAGGAAGGAAGGAAGGAAGGAAGGAAGGAAGGAAGGAAGGAAGGAAGGAAGAAAGAAAGAAAGAAAGAAAGAAAGAAAGAAAGAAAGAAAGAAAGCTAACATTATGCTTGCTTGGAGCTCAAGAATCTTCCATGCATCTTCTTACCTTTTGGAAAGAAAGGAAGGAAGGAAGGAAGGAAGGAAGGAAGGAAGGAAGGAAGGAAGGAAGGAAGGAAGGAAACTTTTCTCCAAAGCAAAATATCAGACAGCAAATTATCTTAAAAATTAAAAATGATTATAACAGCAGCTTTTTGTTTTGAATATTACTATGCAGTTATGGGCGTTATGGCGAACCTTTGCCACCCATGCCTGAAGTGGCATGCAGAGCCATGTTTCCTGGCACACCCAGCATCACCCGTTCCTCTTCCGGGTTTCTGGAGCTCATGCATGTGCGATGATCAGCTGGCCTTTTTGCATGCAGCAGTGCCGGAAACTCCAAGAGCTGGTCTTCCATTTTCCTGCATGAGCATGCATGCCAGCCAGCTGGTTGTCACGTGCGCATGCGTGCCAAAAACCTGGAAGAGTAGCTGGCTGAAACTGGAAATTCAGTAGCTGAAACCGGAAGTTCATTTTCGGGTGCATGCATGTGCCGGGTTTCAGCCCAGATGTGCGTGTGCGTGTGCATGCTCCCTTTTTAGAACTCGGGGCCGAAAAGGTTCACCATCACTGTATTAGGGTCCTTCTTTTTAGATAGTTTTTCAACTTACGTTTTAAGGAAATCAGAGATCAACTAAGAAGCAAATAAAACATTTAAGAAGGCTCACACAAGGAAAGCACGACTTGCTGGAAGTTTATTCATTCAATGGGCACCAGTTTGGACCATGAGGACTGCTCAGTTCACAGCAGGAAATTCATACAACCCATTTCATATATTGAAAGCACATCTCAAAGGGTTGTGAGATCTTCTGTCGGCAGAAGAAGAAAGAAAAAAAAATGTAAAAGTCCGTTATGAAAATATGACTTAGGGTGGCCTTATAATGCTTCTAGGTTTAGAGGACTAGTACAACACTGCATAACCATTTATCAAAATTGCCTTCAATCCACAAGGGAACTTGGGCTTTCCATTCTGCAGTTCAAAACATCCATCAAAATTTGAATCCTCCTCCGCATTTATTTCTCTTCACTCTGGATGATTGCCTGATCACTCTGCTAGACAGGTCCCTACTGAAGAGTTTTTCAAATGGTAGAATGCCCAGTTCTTTCCATTACATTTATTTTAGTTCTCACCATTCATCCATTTGCTGGTTAAATGATGAGGCTATTTTGTTTGATTTGCTATTGCTTTACATGCTATTGACCCGTCTATTTCTTTCAGATCTCTTGACTTTCTGTGTGATTGTCTTCATCACTCTCTCCCCGTTACATTTTCAATTGCATCAAACTGAGATTTGTATTTTGACTTTTTAATCCTGTGGTCAGTAATCAAGTGTCTTTCAAATATTGTCGTTTCTATCCAATGGCAAGAATATTAAATGGGAAGGGAATTGCAGTAGCTGTACTGGTCAATATCTAGAGAGCTCCTATTATCATATTTTTACTGTACTATATCCATTCTATATCCATTCTCAGTTGCAATGTATGGGTGTAAAAGTTGGACCATAAGAAAGGCTGAGCGCCAAAGAATTGAGGCCTTTGAACTATGGTGCTGGAGAAGATTCCTGTGAGTCCCTTAGACTGCAAGGTGATCAAACTGGTCAGTCCTAGGGGAGATCAACCCTGACTGCTCTTTAGAAGGCCAGATCCTGAAGAAGAAACTCAAATACTTTGGCCACCTAATGAGAAGGAAGGACTCACTGGAGAAGAGCCTAATGCTCAATCTGGGAAAGATTGAGGGCAAAAGAATCAGGGAATGACAGAAAATGAGGTGGCTGGATGGAGTCACTGAAGCAGTAGGCACAAGCTTAAATGGACTCCAGAGGATGGTAGAGAACAGGAAGGCCTGGAGAAACATTGTCCATGGGGTCGCGTCAGACACGACTTTGCAACTAATAACAACAACATAAGGATCTATGAAGCAAGCTTATTACTGTATTTTTCAGAGTATAAGAGGCACCTTTCCCCCCCCCCCAAAAAAAGAGGGTGAAAATCTGGGTGCATCTTATACTCTGAATGTAGCCCCGCCCAGCCTCCCAAATGGAGATTTCAGAAACTGAAAGAAGCCTCTGAAAGAAGCTTCAGAAAAAAAGCCTCTGAAAGGCTTTTATCTAAAATAATGCGGCAAGCAACAAAAGAAGAATCAGTAAAGGTTGTAACCAAGCTGTGCTAACAAATCTGGAGAATGACACAATAACCAACAGATCAGAAGAGGTTAATCTACATACCAATACCAAAGAAAGGAGATTGAACAGAGTACAGGTAGTCCTTCAGAATAAAAGCCTCTGAAAGAAGCTTCAGAAAAAAGGCCTCTTTTTCTGAAGCTCTGTTTTGGAGGCTTTCAGAGACAGAAAAAAAAGTTTTTTTCTGAAACAGAGTTTCAGAAGTTTCAGAGGCAGAAAAAAAGCAAGGCACAGAGCTCACAACCAAGGAACCTATTGTTGAAATTCACCTCTGGAAACAGCTGATTGGGGGTATTCCAGGAGGGTGATCCACCCACCAATCAGCTTTTTTCTTATTTTCCTCCCCAAAAACCAAGGTGCGTCTTATATTCCAAAAATATGTTATTAAAGGTTTTTAATAACCTTTTCAGGTGAAATCCTTCCCTCTGTCTTGGTTTCAGACAGCTAACTGATATCTGACTGTGATGTCAGCCTTACAGTAAGAAGAACATATGTCAAGGGGACACCAGTAAACCTGGGTAATCCAGTTCCTTCATCTGTTGTAGTTCATAAACCTCTGTTATCTTTATGTCACTCTGTTTTGTTGTGTACTATATGTTTAGTTTTTGAAGGTATTTTAATTTATGGCTTTCAGCCATAATGAAGTCTAGCTAACTATCTGTTGTGCTATCCCTTCCCAAAACAACAGCTTGCCGTCAAAAGGTTTCTGGATCCGGCCCCATGCCTTGAAGCTAAGTAATCTTTATAGCTAAGGGTGGTTTTTTTTACTGGTCCTTGGTGATATGTTTGGAAAGGGGAAACAGGGATGCACGCACCATTTAGTTTATTGTAGTGTGAGCCTAATTTTGAAGATGATTTGCACTAAAATCTTTGGGGTTATTATTATTATTATTATTATTTTCTGACTACAACTCCAGTACAAAAGTTTCGATGGAGACAAATGATGTCTTCTCCATTTAAAAGCATGTTGCTTTTCAGCCAGTCCTTTTCAAAGCCAACTCAAAGTGACTTTGCTTGCTTTCAGACTCCCAATTACATTGAGACCAACATCTATCTTCTTAAATTATTTTAAAGGAAGAGGGGGAGTGATATTGATGAAATTGTCATTTTGGCACAAACTGGAGGCGCTCTGACATCTGCAAAAATAGGACTAGAGGCTGCTTAGCCCTGCTCTCAGATGTCAACAATATTCCCTAAATATTTAGAAGAGTCCTTCTTCTGTCTAAGGTGAGATGGATGTCAACTACAGAAATGACCTCTTGTTCTGAACTCATGCACAAAAAGGAACCTAATTATTCTTCAGCTTTTCCACTTCACTGAATTTTGGTATAGATAGAATACGTTTGGTAATATATATTAAATGAGAATTTATATTAAAAAAAACTGAGAGCAGCACACATGCAGTGAATCTGAAAAAACATATAAAAATGATCTGGGCAATGGAAAAATCTTCTTAAATGCAGACAGATTTTTTTGAATTTTTTTTTTAATAGCAAATTTAGAAAGGGAACAAACCTCTTCTCAGAAACGAAAATGGATGTGAGAAAAGTTAAAAGAGAGTCCTAGATCCAACTGCAGAATGTGAATTATGACAGTTTGCATTTACATGATTAGCTTTTTTGTTTACTGATAAGCATTGTTATTATATATTTATTTCTATAGATATGTAACCTGAACAAGCAGCTTAAAAATAACAGTAGTAAGACAATCCTCGCCTACAAGTTGTATGTAATCTGTGAGTGTGTGTGTGTGTGTGTGTGTGTACGCATGCGCACGCCTACATACATATTTTGAGCTCTAAGCTATGTGCTTAGAGCTTCAAGCATTGTTAGAAACCCCACACACCCATTTTATGGTCTGTTTCTGTTGCTCCCCTCTGGAAGGAGGTTTCGAAGTATGTCTAGTAGGACTACCAGAATCTGTAACAACTTTGTTTCCTATGCCATCCGTCTAGTAAACTTGCAAGATTCATTTTTCTCACCATGTACATGTATACATCTGAGCTAGATTGTGTTGTTTCTCTGTGTCATATAATATATGTGGGTGTATGCATAATTTTGTATTTATTTATTTTGTCATGTTTATGTAGTATACTGTATATTGGAGGTGGTGACCCTTTGAGAGCTGCATGCAATGAAATTTCATTTTAATGTATGCTGATTAGTGTACATTCAAAGTTGTTCTATCATCTATCTATCTATCTATATCTATCTATCTATCTATCTATCTATCTATCTATCATCTATCTATCGTTTATCTATCTATCTATTTATCTACCTACCTACCTACCTACCTACCTATCAACTTGGTAAGTGATACCATCATCAAGAGAGTCATGTCTTTTTACAACCATTTTTTGCCATGGTTATTAAGCAAATCATTGCAGCCATTAACTGGAATCACATATTGTTAAGCAAATTCAGCTTCCCTCATTGACTCTGCCATAAATGGCAATCACATGACCCTGGAATGCAGCAACCATCATAAATACACGTCAGTTGCCAAGCACCCAAATTTTGAGCATAGGGCCCTGGGGATGCTTTGATGGTTGTAAATACGAAGATCGGTCACAAGTCCCTTTTTTTCAGCACTGTTGTAACTTTGAACAGTTGTTAAACAAATGGTTGTGAGTTGAGAACTACCTGTATACATACATAGATAACATAAATAAATACATAAATTACCAGCTGCGACGGCAACAGTTCAACTAGCCTGATAAGTCAGGGGTGGGCTGCTGAGGGTTGGCAGGGGTTCGGGAGAACCTCTAGCTAAGATTCTGTGCAGTTCGGAGAACCATGAAATCTCACTCCTGACTGGTCCCACCCACCCCTCCCTGCTCCTACCAGGAGTCCCCACATGGCCCATTTTGGATGCCGGTAAGCGCAGGGCGCATAGGGAGGCTAGTGGAGGATGGAAAACGTGCCTACCGGAAGGTCAGGAAGGCCAGAAATGCGCCTGTTTCCGGCCTTCAGAGGGCCTCCAGAGCCTTGGGAAGCTGTTTTTGCCCTCCCGGAGGCTTGAGGAAAGCCCCCACCACCACCATGGTGCAGGAGGCCAACTAGGCCATGCCCACCGTGGCCACACCCACTCAGCAACTGGGTGGAGAACTCCTTGCTAAAATTTTTGAAGCCCACCCCTGTGATAAATGATGATAAGAAAAAACCAACAGCAGTTGTTCCCCTACATTGTTTAATAAACCTAGTTAGCAGATGAAGCTAAGCAGATAAAATCTTGATTAATGCTTGACTAAAGTGAAATGTGAGATGGGTAAATCTTTTTTTGTTCTCTGTATCTCCCTCCTCCCTTTAAATAAGGCAATGTGGTAGTGACAAATAGAATTATGAATCCATATCGTTACCAGAAGTAAAACTTGCCTGGGGAACATCTTTACTTTTAAACTCTATTTAGATGAAGGAAGGAATATGCACATTTTAAACAAGAAGAAATAAATAACTTGTAAAATCCACAACACATTAATATATGTTGTGACATTATACATTTTACATTTGCACAAACAAACACACTGTACACATTTCTACTCTGACCCTCCGTATTTTTTTTAAAAAAATCTTCTTTTTTGACATTTCATACATTTCCCATTATCACTTATTCCATATGTTACAACATTTTTGCCATCCAATTATACTGTAAAATCACAACATAATGGACATTTTAACTGAAATGAAATGTTATTTGTATACTGCTGGTTTATATAGCTCTCACACATTTACTAGAGAGATGACTTTATTGTAAGATATCTGAATGAAGACTAGGAAGGAGCTGCTGAAGTAAAAAATCAATAAACTGGGATTTTTTTCATTGAGGGAAAAGGACTGCAGCACAATATTAACAACCATGTTCAAAATTTGTTTGGTCAGATATATGTAAATCCCTAGGGATCTGCAACTACAAAACAGAGATCTCAGAGACAAGCTTTCCCCAATTTGTTGCTTCCATATAAGTTAGGACTGCAACACTTACAGTTCACTTGGAGAGTTAGTAGGATTAAAATTTTAATAAATACAATATATTCCAAACCAGGGTGCTAACTGGGGAGTGTGCGTGCATGCGTGTGACAGAGAGACAGAGAGAGATGGAGAAAGAGAGAGCGAGATGGAGAGAGAGAGAGAGATGAAGCGAGAGGGAGAGAGGGAGAAAGAGAGCTGGGGAGAGAGAGTGGGAGGGTGGGAGAGAGAGAGATGGAGAGGGAGGGAGAGAGAGATGGAGAGAGAGGGAGGGAGGGAAGGAGAGATGGAGAGAGAGAGAGGAAGGGAGAGAGAGAGAGAGAGATGGAGAGAAAGGGAGAGGGAGGGAGAGAGATACAGAAAGATATGGAGAGGGATGGAGGGAAGGGGAGAGAGAGATGGAGAAAGAGAGAGATAGGGAGAGGGGGAGAGAGAGATGGAGAGAGAAATGGAGACAGAGAGAGGAGGGAGGAAGGGAGAGAGATGGAGAAAGAGAGATGGAGAGAGAGAGAGAAAGAGAGAGAGAGAGAGAGAGAGGGAGAGAGACCTATTTCCAGATTAGCATACAAGTCTTGGCCAGGTCCAGTCCTGATTACCTTTCCAATAACAGCCAGGTTCAGTACAAGTCAACTTCAATTTACAACCACAATTGAGCCTAGCATTTCTGTTGTTAAGTGAGACATGTGTTAATGTTTGCCTCATTTTACAACCTTGCTTGTCCAGTGAACCACTGCAGTTTTTAAGTTAACATGATTGTTGAGTGAATCTGGCTTCCCCATTGACTTTGCTTGTCAGAAAGTTGCAAAAGGTGATCCCATGACCCCAGGACAATGAAACTGTCATAAATAGGAACCAGTTGCCAAACACTTGGATTTTTGATCATGTGACCATGGGGAGGCTGCAAATGGTCATAAGTGTGAAAAACAATGATGTCACTTACTTTTCAGTGCTGTTGTAATTTTCAGTGGTCGCTAAATAAACTGTTATAAGTTGAGTCCTATTTGTACTATCACATTACTCACATCCTTTTTAGTAAAGTTAATTGTCAAATATACATGGGGCTCACCATGTGCCCTGGATCCTATCTGAACATGATACCTTTAAAACATGGGTGGGCTTCAAAAATTTTAGGAAAAGGGGTTCCCTGCCCGGTTACTGGGTGGGCGCGGCCATGGTGGGTGTGGCTTCCTGCACCACGGCAGGGGGAGAGTGTTTTTGCCCTCCCCGGTCTCCAAAGGCTTTCCTCGAGCCTCTGGGAGAGGGAAAACAGCCTCCCTAGGCTCCAGAGGCTCTCTGGAGGCCAGAAATGGCATTTCCGAACTTGTAGTAGGCCTGTTTTTCACCCTCCCCAAGCGTCCATGCGTGCCCTGCACTTACCTGCATCCAAAACGGGCCATGTGGGGACTCCTGGGAGGGGAGGGTGGGGTGGGTGGGACCAGCCAGGATTGGGATTTGGGGATTCTCCAAACTGCACAGAATAGCTAGCTAGAGGTTCTCCCGAACCCTGCGAGCCCCCAGCAGCCCACCCCTGCTTTAAAACCATCCAATATTAACATCTGCCTATCTCAGGTCCTTGAAAGGACTCACTAGGTGGATAAAAATGCCAGATCTAGTCTATAGAACTAGATGACCATGTGACCAATAACAGAACACACTGTCACAAAAGTTGAATAGAGATAGTTTTTCCTGTTCTGAAAATTTTCATGGTGGATTTTTTTCATTCTGCATTGAACTCATTTCATAATAATGTTCAACTAGTGCAGGATCTTGTGATGAGCAGCATAGTCTCTTGAATTTCAAAGTTATCTTCTTTCAAAATACTCCAACACCTGTTTTGACTGTGGAGATGAATATCTTACAGATACTGAAGATTTTTTTCCCCCTCTGAAATGAATTCTTAAAGTTGGAGAGGAAAATGATGAAAATATAGTCCTCCCTATGTCATTCCCTTCTATATCATGAGATTTCTACCTTATTCATATAATAGGTTCTTATATTATTTTCTATTAACCAATACATTTCTTGAAGTGAAAGAATGCCTGTTATAGCAAGGCATCTAAAATCAGTCAGCTAGTTTCTCTTTCGTTAGAAGAGTGCTTCAGTGTTACTTCTATCTTTTGACAAGGATCAACAAAAGTAAAATCTTAATCAGAAATTGGGGAGGGAAGGGGTACATAGAAAGAACTATAAAGCTGAAAATATCACAGCATTGTGAATTGGCATACTGTATATATTTGGTATTCCATTACTTACAATTATTCAAGAAAACTTTCTCATCCCTATGTCATTGTTTTGGCATCCCATCAAAAATCATTATAGGATTGATGTAACCTTATTGTAGTGATAAGACTGGCCATTTTTCCTGTTAATTCAGAACACAACTGTGCTTGTGGGAAGCACTAATGTGTTGCTTCTGGTTAGAGATACAGGATTGGGGAACAAATTGGTGACAGAAATTCATTCATTCATTCATTCATTCAGCTGCCCAATGTTCATTCATTCTTTCAATTTGTATGGCTGCCCATCTCAGATTCATGGTTGTGGCCAGCAGTCAATCATCAATCACAAATCAACATAACCAAATCTACAGGTTCAGCCACCCCTCTAGACCACCAAGCCCAATGACAAACCCAAGTCTTTAAGGTTTTAGGACAGGAAGGTTTTAGGAAAGGAAAATGGATTTGGTTGGTCTCTGGAGGAATAATACTTTAAAGAGTGGGTGCCGTGATGGAAAAAATTCTCTTCCTGGGCCCAATGGCCAACAGAACTTGGATCCTTTTCTATTAGATCTAATAAGGGAGATAATTGGGGAGAGTTAGTATCTCAAGTAATCCACCCAGACCTACTCCATAAAGAGCAGGGGTGAAATCCAGCAGGTTCTGACAGGTTCTGGAGAACCGGTAGCGGAAATTTTGAGCAGTTCGGAGAACCGGCAAATACCACCTCTGGATGGCCCCAGAGTGGGCTGGGAATGGAGATATTGCAGTATCCTTCCCCTGCCACGCCCACAATGCCACACACACCACGCACATCAAACCACGCCCACAGAACTGGTAGTAAAAAAAAATTGGGATTTCACCACTGATAAAGAGGCTTATTGGTTACAACCATCAGCTTGCAATGAATGTGCAAGAAAACTGGCAACCAATGCAGCTCATATATGCATGAGCATATATAAAAAATGTGCTGATTGAGGAATGCACAGAGCTATTTCAAGGCATTTGTATATCTGTGTTTGTATTTGTGTGTGTGTGTGTTGAACTAGGAAATCCTAAAATATTCTCTATAATGTTAAATTTTAAATGCGGTTAAGTTTTTTTTTTTTTTTTTTTTTTGCTTATGGTATGTAAGGTTCCACTCACTTAGAAAATAATTAGAGTGTTCACTTTAAGCATGAAACACAAGAGGGATAGTGGCTTCCATCTTCAAGTAGCAATTTTAGCAGTAAACCAGTCAGATATCTTTTTTTCCCCAAGCTGCTCAAGCTGGCAGATGGTCTTTCCTACTAAATTTAACTCTTCATTCACCCCAGCATTGTTCATCAATTCTACCACTGTGTAAAAGAATAGCTGCTCATTTCTCAAATATAGTGAGAAGTCAATCCGAAAAAGAAGCTTTCAGCAATTTCCCCAAAACAAGGAAGTATAGAAATAAGGGAGGGGGTAAAGTTTGAAGACCTTTCTTTAATTTTCCTGCCATAATTGTTGTTACTGTTACTGTTGTTGCTATTGTTGCTATTGTTGCTGTTATTATTATTAATCATTGCAGTCAGCCAGATGATCATATTGGGTTTGGCATTGAGTCCTTACCAAGGATCTGGGATAGGCAGATCTGGATATTTGATGATGTTACAGATATTGCCACAGGATGGAAGCTGTTCCATATAAAACTGCCTTCTGCAATTGACTGATAGTGAATTTGTCAATGCCAATGGTATTCAAGTGGTATTATTGTTATTGTCGTTGTTTTATTAGTAATTTCTATGGCTAGGGGTGATATGATAGCAGAGTTACAATATTTGAGGGGCTGCCACAAAGAAGAGGGAGTCAACGTATTTTCCAAAGCACTAGAAGACAAGAGACAAAACAATGCATGGAAACTAATAAAGGAGAAAAGCAACCTAGAACTAAGGATACATTTCCTAATGGTGAAAACAATTAACTAGTGGAATGGCTTGCCTTCAGAAGTTGTGGCTGCTCCAAGATTGGAGACTTTCCAGAAGAAACTGAACAGCCATTTGTCTGAAATGGTATAAGCTCTCCTGCTAGTACAGGGGGTTGGAGAAAAGACTTCCAAGATCCCTTCCAACTATGAGGATGATATTTTTATTAATGGTTGATTAGCATTTCTCATGCCTGGACTACTGTAATGCTCTCTACATGGGGCTCCCCTTGAAGAGCACCCAGAGGCTCCAACTGGTCCAGAATGCGGCCACGCGGGTGGTGATGGGAGCAACGTGGCGCTCCCATGTGACCCCCCTCCTGCGTGAGCTGCACTGGCTCCCAGTGGTCTTCCAGGTGCGTTTCAAGGTTTTGGTTACCACCTTCAAAGCGCTCCATGGCTTAGGACCAGGGTATCTTCGGGACCGCCTTCTGCCACAAACAGCCTCTCACCGACCAGTCCGCTCCCATAGAGAGGGGCTCCTCAGGGTGCCGTCGGTCAAACAGTGTCGACTGGTGGCCCCCAGGGGGAGAGCCTTCTCTGTGGGGGCACCTACCATCTGGAACGAGCTCCCCCCTGAGATAAGGAGGTTACAGGACCTACGTACTTTTCGCCGCGCCTTAAAAACATTTTTATTTGAACAAGCTGGTCTGGCTTAACCTCCTTTTTATATTGGGTCTTAAATATTTTATACAATTGGATTTTTAAATTGTTCAAACCAAATTATTTAATTTGTTTTAAACGATTTTAACTTTTATATTATTATATCTTATCTTGGCTGTTCACCTCCCTGAGTCCCGTCTGGGAGTAGGGCGGTATACAAATTTGAATAAATAAATAAATAAAATAAATAAATTTCTTATGTTCGCCCCTTAACAATTCATCTGTTAATCAAGATAATCAAGTGGTTACCAAACACAGAAGTATTATAAGATTCTTTATCCAGTGAATTCTTATTTTCCTTCTTCACTTCTTTCTCTAAAACAGGTAGTAGGCATCTCTGTAATTTATAGATCTCTGTCAGTATCTTTGGCCTGAGCAGAACCTTTTATTTTAAATGTCTGTGTTTTAGCCTGTACCTCTGTAAGTTGTGGGCAGGCTATTATTCTGTGACAGCAAGGATGTCCTTCAAATGTGTTTGTAATCCAGAAAGCAGCTCAAAGAAGTGCTTGTTCAACAGCTTGCAAGAGCAGGATACTGGAGTCGGCAGTTTCAGCTGAGCCTCGCTTTCTTATTTGTTTTCAGTGGTGTGGCGATATGGAAAAGAGACAGGAAGCTAGATTTTGTTTTTGTTTTTTACTTAGGAACAACAAAGTAATGAACCATTATGTAATTAACAGCACTAAGCTTTTATGAGAGATGGAGACAGTGAATAAGAGAGAAAGGTAATTGCTAATCAGTCATGAATGAAAAGGCAATTTCATAAGGGGGAAAAAAGGAAGAATGCTACATTGTCAGAAAATGTGCTACAGACGTGAAGTCTAGAGATCTATAATAGAATAGAATTGAATAGTTTATTGGCCAAGTGGGATTGGACACACAAGGAATTTGTCTCCGGTGCATAAGCTCTCAGTGTACATACAAACAACAAAGTAATATAATCATAGGATACCTATTGTGGCCCTCCAGCAGCCAGCGGAGCTGGCAGCAGATTGGGACAATGAGGAGGTTGGGAATGGAACATGGGCCAGTCCTGGAGTCTGGGGAAGGCTCTGATGAGGGCTCGGCATCAGAGGCAGAGAGGGGGCCAGAGCCGTATGCCAGTTATCAGCTGCCTTTAGAGGCAGACATCAGTGAGGCAGACAAACAGCTGGAGCCTGTTCTCAGTGTGCGCATGCACAGAGTTGCCAGACAAAGGGAACAGCTTAAGAACAAGGATTAACTTGGGACTAAGGCCTCAGGTGGATGATGAATGGCCCCTCCCAGAGGGAATAAAAGAGGAGCAAAAGGGGAGTGGAGTTTGCAGGAGACAATTAGTTTAGACAATTAGAATTCATTACTGCATTCTTGCCAAGTATTACAGCTTCTGAAGGATATCGGCCTGGCCGCTCTCCAAGCCTGATAAAGGTCAGTAATTGTAAACTATCTTGAAAGACTGTGGGAGAGGAAAGACTTTGCTGGAGAGGAATTTACTGGAAATTAAATAAAAGGGATTTATTGGGATGAAGACTTGGCTTTCTGCTGCTTGGGGAAGCCTAGGTCAGAATAGATACCAATAGGTATCTATTTCATCTATATGTATATAGGTATGTATCTATAACATAGTAAAAAATATGAGAAGGATAATAGTAATGCAGTCCTGCTGCATGGATAAATATCTTTAGACATAAGACAGTACTGTGGGAATTATGTGTTCAGAAGAGTGATGGTATGAGGGAAAAAACTGTCTTGTATCTAGTTGTTTTGCCATACCCTATAACTGTGATGGTGAACCTATGGCACGTGTGCCACAGGTGGCACGGGGAGCCATATTAGTGGGCATGCCAACTGAGCTCTGGGGTGCATGCATGCGCCGGCCAGCTGATTTTCGGGCCTTCTGGGCCCACCAGAAGTAGGGAAACAGGCTGTTTCCTGCCTTTGGAGGGCAGGGGTAGGGGTGGGGAAGCCCCGTTTTTCTTTCTTACCTGGCTCCAGATCCTCTCTATTTATCTGGGAAAGGTGAAAACAGCCTTTCCCCCTCCCTTGTAGGCTCCACGGAGGCTGAAAGGGCCCATTTCCCGACTCCTGGTGGGACAGGAAGTGACTTTTTTGCTGTCCCCATCCTCCAGAGACTCCTAGAGAGCTTCCTAGAGACTCTTAGAGAGGTTCTGTAGGCTGGGGATAGCAAAAAATCTCACTTCCTGTCCCAATGGGAGTTGGGAAATCGGCCCTTTCAGCCTCCCTAGGGCCTCCAAGTGAGTGGGAAAGGCTGTTTTCCCCTTCCCAGATAAATAAAGAGGATCTGGAACCATATAAGAAAGAAAAACGGGCCTACCAGGCCATCATGTCCCAGAAGTGGGGGGAAGGGGTATTGCACAGGCATGCGCGTGGGCATGTGTGCACATGAGCCTCACCTGCCCCCCCTCTCCTGGCACACGATGGCAAAACGGTTAGCCATCACTGCCCTATAATAACCTATAGTGGCATCCGGAGTGGAGTTGAAAGAATATGTTCAGGATGTGAAGGTTCTTTAGATATTTTTTTCAGCCCTCTTTCCTGACCTATGCAGTATACAGATCCTCAGTGAAAGGCAGACTGGTTGCAATTGTTTTCTTCTGCAGTCCTACCTATCCATTGAAGTCTATATCTGTCCTGTTTGGTTGCGGTGCCAAACCAGACAGTTATGCAAGTGACAATGACAGCCTCATTAATTCCTCTGTAGAACTGTGTCAACAGTTCCTGGGGCAGTCTGAACTTCGAATGCAAAATGTAACTATTTCTATTGAGTGTAGCATAATCAGAAAAATAACAACAACAGAAACAACTGATGATAAAAAAAATATATCAAGAATCTGAGATGGGTCTTGTCTATTCCATCAACTTTACCTCTTTATATTTCTTTCTGAACCTGTATGCTTGTTGCCTGTTCTCTTTTATCTGTTGTATGCCATTGTTGTGGCTCTGTTGCCTGAGCCTGCGTCATCAGCAGGGGAGGACTCTGAGAGTGAGGGAGAGGAGTTGGCAAGGCCTCCTTCTCCAGGACTCTCCTCTCTGGCAATGCCTCCGGAGGACACCGAAGAGCAGGAGATAGGCCCAGAGTCAAGCTCGTCCCCGCAGCCACAGGAGGACATTGACGAGGGAAGCGAGTTTTGGTTGGACCCTCGCCAGCGTCGGAGAGACAGGAGAGCCCAGCAGAGGAAAAGGCGTGGTCGTGATTAGCTGGTGGACCACGCCTCTTACTAGACTATATAAGTAAGGGATCGTAGGCATATCTTTGTGACGAACAAAAACAAAGATACGTGGATCCCAGTGTTGAATCGGCCCGGCGTCTTAGCTGTGGTGTGTATGTGACGGACTGTTTAATAAACACGTTGGCAAGCAACTGCGGAGTGCTGCCGTCATTTTGTTATCATCTCACTTGGTTGCCTGCCAGTTCCTTAGCCTCTGGGTGTCTGAGGGGGGGTTCTTTCTGGGCACGGGGCCAGAACAGCCATGCAAAGAGGTTCTATGACCTGCAAGACCAATCCCAGCAAATAAGAGATCATATTATTTTCATGATCATCATAAATGCATGTTTAAACGATTCATTTAATCTTGGGCAATCAAAGCTGTACATTTTTTTAAAAAATCTGGAATAAATTGCACATGCGAACAGGGTGCAAACTTTCTTCTATTGAAAATATTATTCAGAGTAACTACATTCATCTTTTCAAATGCTTGAGGACAAAAATAGAACGCAGAAAGGTGTTTACAGATGTGCATGCTAACTAGGGGTGGTATTCACTAATTTCGCTACCGGTTTGCAAATGTGAGCGTGCGCACATGTGCAGAGCTTTCTGCACATGCACAGAGCATCAAAAATGGGATGTGATGATGTCCGGGTGTGTGGGCGGAGTTTCCCACAGCGGCCGCTGAACTGGAATGAACTGGCTGAATACCACCACTGATGCTAAACCCCACCACACACACATACACAGAGAACATTCTTATTCTAGAACTCAAAATAAAGAAACTATCTTCAACAGAAGTGATTTCCAATAGGTTATCCAGAGATGTTCACTAGGAACTCCACCATAGCTGTTCATATCTACAGAACAGAGCCCTCACCTCTCTCTCTCTCTCTCTCTCTCTCTCTCTCTCTCTCTCTCTCTCTCTCTCTCTCTCTCTCTCTCTCTCTCTCTCTCTCTCTCTCTCTCTCTCTCTCTCTCTCTCTAACACACACACACCACTTCCTCCATCCTCATACCAACAGTCAGCAGGCAAGTATTTACATTTCTTCACATGTGTACCTTCCTGTATGTCAGGGGTGGGTTCTAATTTTTTTTACTACTGATTCTGTGGGTGTGGCTTATTTTGTGGGTGTGGCTTGATGGTCATGTGACAATTATTTAGGATTTAGCAGAGATACCGGTCTATCAGGCTTTTAACTGCTTGCAGAGCTGTACCAATCTACCCATTTATTTTTGCAGGCACTGGTCTACTCATTTGTTTTCTTTTAACACTGATCAGCTGTAGGGTAGCCCTTTGAAGCCCCGCGGCATGAGTTTAAACAGCTTTTTTTCCCTCTAGCCATCAGCTGGGACTCAGGAGGCAGCAATAGATTGGGGGTAGGGCCAAATAAAAGGTAAGAATAATGTGGGGGTGGGGGGGTGGGGGGGTGAGGGGCACGAGTGTGTGTGTCCAGAACCGGTTCGGTGACATCATATCATCACCACTATCAGCTCGGCAGAACCGGGAGGAACCGGGAGGAACCCACCACTGCTGCATGTCAACATTTCAGTGAGAATAAATCAGTAACCAAAAAACTGGATCATGGAAATGTATAAATACAATCGGCAACAGGAATCCTAAAGTCAGCAGATGTCCAATACAGCTATTCATGTTAAGTCTATGTGTGCTGTGCTAAGGTGGATGGTGACCTTGCACAAATAACTCAAAAAGAAAGGTACGAAGAAGAAAGAGGATTATGATGAAAGTGAGATTTGGCTGGATTACATATCCACTATCTTCATTATTAACTTTGTAGGGAAACAGTAATAAGGATAGAATAAATAACAATAGAATATAATATACTGATATAGTAGATTTAGTAGAAACTTGTTATTCTGTAACCATTAGGTTCCTGTAACACATATATAGCCTTTCCATTTGTATAACCAGGAGTGAAATGCTCCCAGTTCAGACCGGATCGCGCGATCTGGTAGCAATGGAGACAGGTGATTTGGAGAACCGGTAGCAAAAATCCTTGCCCTTCCCCATGCCCAGCTGAGCCGCACAATCATCAGAGGTTCTTTTTTTTAACTTTTAAAAGCATTTTTTCTACGGTGAAAAAAATGCTTTTAAAAGTTAAAAAAAAAAGCCTCTGATGATCACGCGGCTCAGCTGGGATCGTCAAAGGCTTTTAAAAGCCTCACGATCCAAGCTGAGTTGCCTGATCATCAGAGGCTTTTAAAAAAACTCGGCTTGGATCGTCAGAGGCATTTAAAAAAAACCCCTATTTTTCTTTTAAATGCCTCTGATGATCCAAGCTGAGTTTTTTAAAAAGCCTCTGCCGATCAGGCAACTCAGCTTGGATCGTCAGAGGCATTTAAACGAAAAAAACAAGGAATACACAAACCTAAACTAGGAGGCCAGAACTGGGTGCTAAGCTGATGCCTCTGAGGGTATAAAAAGGATGCCATACCTTCCCCAAGGTGTGGCTATCTCCTTGCATGCATTGTATCTGTATGTTCTGGATATAGTTCCACCCAGTATTTTTTTTTTTTTTTGGCCAAAAATAAAATCTGCTTCTTTTTGCAAGCCTCGTCTTGAGTCTCTCTCTTTGGCATTCTGGTGACTCAAGTATATTTTGGGACCTTACAACTTCAAAGAATAAAATTTTAAACAACTTGTTATTATGATACAGGGCATATAAAACAATCCAAGTAGCATGTAAATGTTTGAACAGGATATTTTGTTCCAAATTTAGCTTGAGAAGTCCTTTAAAAATAGAGAAGATAGGGAAAGGTAAACCAGAGGTGGTAATCAGCTGGTTCAAACCAATAGCACAAATTGGGGGCGGGCCTGCCTACCCGCCCTCACTTATGCCGTCCTATTTAGGCACATATTTTAGGTCAAGCGCATGTGGAAGGCACATGTGTGAGTGAAGCAAGCGCTCACATTTGCAAACCGGTAGGAAAAGTAAGTGAATACCATCCCTGAGGTAAATGTAATGTAAACTAAAGTACCCATAATGATTATCTCATTCACTGAAAAATGTAGATTGTCATGTTTTGAAAGAAGAAAACGTAGAGAGGAGGCTGTTTGTTTAACCTGATCTTCATTTTCTGAATGTCTTTTTTTTAGTGACCCACAACTGTGCACATTTTCAGAAATGCTGTCCTACTTAGTGTATTTATAGCACTTATATTGCCTCAATAGTTTCTACATTCATATCATCTTAAGTATGCTTATTCTAATTCTAGTAAGCATTTTTTTATTTTATTTTTTTGCAGGAAGTAATGGTCCTTTTTGTCTACACAAGCATAAAAACAGTTATTTTATCTGTCATGATTATACATCATTATGCAGTAACTTAGCAAACCAGGCCTATTTTTTTTCCATTTCTTTCCTTGCCAAAATTCTTTTGGCAAATCAGTTTTCTCTCCCTCTCTTTTACATGGGCCTTGACGTTATTTTTCTTAAGAAGTTGTGACATAAATAAATGCAAAGTGCCAATTCTTTTATTTCTGTAATAAGTAGGAAATCTATCCAAAATTCTTAATTATACCGCAAATTTCTTTGCTCAAGTTAAGTGTGGCCTATTTCCACAAAAGGTCTGAGGGTTGAATGAACAATAATGCCTCCAATGTTATAAATTGCCAACAGATGGCAGTACCAAAGTAACAGAACTTTTGTTGTCTTCCTTGGCATCTGTGGGAGGTTTTTTTCACTTCCATCATGGAGAGTTTGGGTTCTTCAGCGAGAACATGCTTTGAGAAAAGTTTTTGCTGCTATTGACTATGACACTGTAACCTTCAGTGAGAACTTATTAGTGTACTTTAAACCAGGGGGTTCGCAGGGGTTCAGGAGAACCTCTAGCTAAGATTCTGTGCAGTTCAGAGAACCCCCCAATCCCACTCCTGGCTGGCCCCGCCCACCCCACCCTGCCCCTCCCAGGAGTCCCCACACAGCCCATTTAGGATGCAGGTAAGTGCAGGGCATGTGCGGAGGCTTGAGGAGGGTGAAAAATGGGCCTATCAGGCCTGTTTACAGCCTCCAGAGGGCCCCTGGAGCCTGGGGAGGCTGTTTTCACCATCCTGGAGGCTCAAGGAAAATCTCCGGAGCATGGGGAGGGCAAAAACACCCTCCCGCCATGTGCAGGAGGCTGACTAGGCCACACCCGCCATGGCTATACCCATCCATTAACCAGGCAGATAACCCCTTGCTAAAATTTTTGAAGCCCACCCCTGCTTTAAACAATGTACTATGGTTAATTTTTTGACTGATAAAGGAGACTCAATTCAAATTCACACCAAATCTAGCTTGTTTAGAGTTCTAACTTGGCTGATATGAATATTGTGCATGGAGGAGGAGGAGGAGGAGGAGGAGGAGGAGGAGATGGTTAACAGGGAAGAACGGATTAATGTAATCAAGGATATGATAACCAAGAAATGAACTGCAAACCCATGGAATATCATTTATTTATTTATTTTATTTTATTTTATTTATTTTATTCGATTTTTATACCGCCCTTCTCCTACTGGACTCAGGGCGGTGAACAGCCAAAAGTAAAAACATCACATACAAAATTTAAAAATATTTAAAAGAAATTAAACAAGAATCATCATAAAGCTTCATCATTAAAAAACAAACAAACATATGAGCAGGAAAACACATGGTAACATGTCTATGGAGATTCTCAGTCATCCGGGTTATGGTGGTTCCAAAGTTACTTCAGTTCTGAAGAAGCTTCTTGGATGAGAAGTGGGAGCCTGAGTGGCGTTGGATGCTAATGCCTCCTACTAAGGCAGCATTTAACATCCAGCTGCCTGCAATTACTGCAAGTTCAATTCTCACCAGGCCCAAGGTCGACTCAGCCTTCCATCCTTTCTAAGGTGGGTAAATTGAGGACCCAGTTTGTGGGGGCAATAAGCTGACTTTGTATAAATATACAAAAGTATGAAGGCTATTGCTTAACGCATTGTAAGCCGCCCTGAGTCTCCAGGCGGCATATAAATCAAATTTTAAAAAAATGACTTCAAGGGAAAAACAAAATGCAATCGACTTTTGAAAAAAGGCCTTTGGGACATGGTTACATGTGGGCTTTTTAATGTATGTAATTATATTTATATCTTTGCATCCTGAGCCAGGGACCACTGTCAGCTCACAACACAATGTTGCAATGCTTTAAAATTTGAAATAACAATTAAGTAGAGTTACAGGGGATGCGGTGCCTCAGTGGCTAAGATGCTGAGCTTGTTGATCGAAAGGTCGGCAGTTCAGCAATTCAAATCCCTAGTGCCATGTAATGGGGTGAGCTCTCGTTACTTGTCCCAGCTTCTGCCAACCTAGCAGTTCGAAAGCACATAAAAAATGCAAGTAGAAAAATAGGGACCACCTTTGGTGAGAAAATAACAGCGTTCCATGCACTTTTGGTGTTTAGTCATGCCAACCACATGACCACGGAGACGTCTTCGGACAGTGCTGGCTCTTTGGCTTTGAAATGGAGATGAGCACTGCCCCCTAGAGTCAGGAACAACTAGCACATATTTTCGAGGGGAACCTTTACCTTTACCTTAGAGTTTGAAGACATTAGAGTGAAGTTTGGCTGCAACATGACAAAATTAGGCCTCAAACAAGTTATCCAAGGGACGTTATGAAGTTAGATTTTGCAGTCTTATCCCATGCCATACAGTATGGAGTTGGTACTTTATAATTTCATTCTTTCCCCAAAAATAAAGGAATAAATTTATGGACATCTGTTTGACTCAGATAAAGAAATGAGAAGTACTGTCAGGACCTAGTTGAAAAGACAAAGCATAGAATTCTTTTACTGTAGTTTTAAGAAAATTATATATCATTGGTAAAAAGAAATATGTGACAAATTGGAGTGATCATGCCAATTTATAATTATTGCTAACAGAAGAGCTCATTTCAAGGATTCTATCCTGTTCATTAATCAAATTATCTCTAATTAAGTTAAAGTTATGGGAGTGGAGGCATTGTTTCTTTATTTGACTCTCATCCATACAAAACACTTGTTGTTGTTGTCAGTTGTGAAGTTGTGTCTGACCCATTGTGACCCCATGGACAACGTTCCTCCAGGCCTTCATGTCCTCTACCATCTTCTGGAGTCCATTTAAGCTCACACTGAATGCTTCAGTGACTCCATCCAGCCACCTTGTTCTCTGTCTTCCCCATCTTTTTTTGCCCTCAGTCTTTCCCAGCATTAGGCTCTTCTCCAGCGAGTCCTTCCTTCTCATTAGGTGGCCAAAGTATTTGAGTTTCATCTTCAGGATCTGGCCTTCTAAAGAGCAGTCAAGGATGATCTCACCATTACTCCTGAAGTCAATTTCTAAGACAATTAAACATTGGTCTCACTCTACTTCTCTCAAATGTACGAATGGAAGTTGTATTTTTCTAAAATGAGGATCCTAGAAGAGAAAAATTAACCTCCTTCATAAGTTTTATTAATGGACCCTCTTAAAGCACCATACATTTACTTCATATACAAACTGAAAGATAAGGTAAATGAACATAATGTAATTAATTATTGTATAGTGTGCCCTTGATCAATTATTCTGATATATTGAAAATGGGGAGAAGGAACACACCAATTAAAGCAGTTTAAAAAAAAAAAGAATCAAAGCACTTTAAAAAAAATTCTACATGACCTGGAGCCAGGACATTTGATGGACTGAATTACTTTCATTATGTCTCCCCGTCCTGTTACCTTGGGCAGGAGGAGCCAGTTTCAAGTCCCATTTATTAGGGGTTGTCTTCTAACGGGACCTGTTTTCCATTATTGAGCCTGCCATCTGGAATACCATTTTTGAAACCCACCACTACCTGAGCAGTGGTGGGTTTCAAAAATTTTTACTACTGGTTCTGTGGACATGGCTTGGTGGGCATAGCATGGCTTGGTGGGTGTGGCAGGGGAAAGATACTGTAAAATCTCCATTTCCACTCCACTCCAGGGGAAGGTTACTGCAAAATCCCCATTTCCTCCCGATCAACTGGGACTCGGGAGGCAGAGAATATATGCGGGTGGGGCCAGTCAGAGGTGGTATTTATCTGTACCAGTTCTCCAGAACTGGTCAGAACCTGCTGAAACCAACCTCTGTACCTGAGATTTGGCTAGCCTCGATTCCACACCTTTCAAAACTAAAAGTGCCTGGATAGCTCAACTGGCTAAAAACAGACTAAAACCTGTTATTAACATCCAGCTGTCTGCAATTACACCAGTTCGAATCTCACAGGCTCAAGGTTAACTCAGCCTTCCATCCTTTCTAAGGTAGGTAAATTGAGGACCCAGTTTGTGCGGCAATAAGCTGACTTTGTATAAAATATACAAAAGTATGAAGGCTATTGCTTAACGCATTGTAAGCCTCCCTGAGTCTTCGGAGAAGGGCGGCATATAAATCTATTTTAAAAAAAATAGTTTTACCAGAGATGGAGACCAGGAGAGTAATTAAACTCATACTATTGTTGAAAAATGGTGCAAGGAATTGTGTGATTGTGTGTGTGTGTGGGTTTGAGAGAGAGTGAGAGAGAGGAATGTGGGTATGCATGGACATAAGTTGCTTATAGTCAGATTGGTGAGATGGATGGATGGACAGAGACAGACAGCAGACATATATTCAAAAGAAAACCAATTCAGTATTATCAGGCCAACATCCCTGCATTATAGTTTGGTAATGCTGGATATATTCAACTTCAACAAATAATTTAGGCCATGTCTTTCAAGGTTACCCACTGCTATTTATTTTTATTGCTTGTGCAATAATTTATGTCACCATATTGCATGAGAGGGAGAAAGAAAAAGAGCACCTACATTTTCTCTTTCAATTTAATGCCATTCTTAAACCTCATAACAACAATGGTAGGAAATAGAGAATGGAAGATGCTTTTTGTTGACAAACTTGCTCTATCACTGTCAGATTTGCCATGCCAAATCATCAATCATTTTCAGTGCTGTGGAAGAGCGGACTGTTATTTTCCCTAAACCATAGAATATATTTGTTAAACTTCTCTGAAGATTGATCTGACTGATATTCACATGATTTACAGTGAAACTCTGCATGCTTCCTGAAAAGATATCACATCTTAACACAGGGTTCAATCAACTTTCACTGACAGAAATAAAAAGGAAATACTTCCCAGTGCTACAAAACTGACCCACTAAAACCAAAGAAACTTCCTCCTTAGCAACAATATATACACATCCTCAAATGCCGTCCATTAGGAATAAGAATGATAAAAATCACCCAGATAAAACACAGGATAAAACTTATAGGAAATATTTCAGTATTCACTGATTTTCTTTATTTGCAGGTAATTGCTACAGTATATCAACACAAATTAAGAATATATTTCATAGATGCTATTAGCATTTAATATGATTCTAGCCTTTTTGTTTGGTTTGCTTTTGGTAAAACAGAATGTATAACTCCTAATATATCTATATCAATGAATTGATATAAGAAATCAGTTATATATCACTTATACCCATGAGATAAATGAAGATACATCAATTTCACTTAGCAAGTCATTTTGAAGAATTTAAGTCTGTTCAATAAATTACAAATATTCCTCTCTCTCTCTCTCTCTCTCTCTCTCTCTCTCTCTCTCTCTCTCTCTCTCTCTCTCTCTCTCTCTCTCTCTCTCTCTCTCTCTCTCTCTGTCTCTCTCTGTGTCTCTTTCTATGTGTCTCTCTGTCTGTCTGTCTCTCTCTCTCTCTCTGTCTCTCTCTCTGTGTGTCTCTCTCTTTTTTCTCTTGATAAGACAAATTATACCCTTTCTTGAACATTTGTAGCTATTGCAGGCTGCCGTATCTTGTAGCATACTAACATCTGTTCCAAATCTAACAAATTATGAGCTTTTGTGGATATGCATGATAAATCTGTTCATATTTGAGGAAGAATGTATTTCTGTTGTTGTTGCAAGAGACTAATAGAGTTACCCCCTATGGAAGCTATTAATATATGATTTCCTTTTCAAGTAGCATAGCAGGATAACAAATATCTTTGCCAAAAAAAAAAAAATGGGGAAGAAGAGTTTATCTAAGCAAGAGTAAAAGTTGGATATAGATAGACAGGACAGGAAAAATGAGACACCATAGATAAGGATCTAAATATTTTTTGAATGGGAAAGGGGAGGCCTGTGGGAATAATAAATATAAGAGACAGAGATCATTGATTTTCCAAAAGAAAAATTGTCCATTTCCAGAAAGAGGCTGTCCTATCAATTAGTAGGGTTAAATGCTGGCCGAAACATAAAATTGGCAGTCCAAGAGGATATGTGTCAGTTGTGGAATTCAAATTTTTTTACTACCGGTTCTGTGGATGTGGCTTGGTGGGCATGGTATGGCTTGGTGAGTGTGGCAGGGGAAGGATATTTCAAAATCTCTATTCTCACCCCACTCTGGCGACAGCCAGAGGTGGTATTTGCCGGTTCTCCAAAATCAAAATTTCTGCTACTGGTTCTCCAGAACCTGTCAGAACCTGCTGATCAGCATCCCTGATATATGTCATGTTCTTTTGTACATATATACAGGTAGTCAGCAACTTAACAACAGTTCATTTAATGACCATTCAAATTTACAATGACACTGACAGTTGACTTATGACCATTTTACAAACATTGCCGTATCCTCATGGTTATGTGATCAAAATTCAGATGCTTGGCAACTGATTGACTTATATTTATGATAGTTTCAGTGTTCCGAAAGGTTACCTTTTGTAACCTTTTGTCAAGCCAAATCAATGGGGAAGTTAGATTCACTTTAACAACTTTGTTATTGTTCTGCTCCAGCTATGGCCCCCAAAGAACGCAACACACACATAGTCCATTCAAACCTTGGTTTACTAAATAAATCAGTCTTTTACAACAATGGCTGTTAATTAACTGCATTAACAGCCACCAAGAATTCAAAGAATAATAACTGAAAATTTACTGTGGTTGGCAGATTGCCCAGAAGAACTGCAAGAAGCTGATAAGATAAGCAAGACAAGACATGAAGGTATGTGAATGCAGTTGTTCCCTGAAAATTGCTTCAGTCGGCATTCCTCCTTAAATAGGCTAAGGGAGTGGCCAATTAGCCCCAATCTTTACTCTCGAGGAGACCTCCTCCTGAGGAGTCACTCCTGCCTTTTGGCAGCTCTGCGTGCCCGTGCATCAAGAAGAGGCTCCTTCTCTTTGTTCTCTTCACTTAAGGGAGCTTCTGGAGGTTCTGAAGGCCCTGGCTGAATCCCCACCTCTGGCACCACATCTTCTCCAGCCTCCTCATTGTCCGACTCGAGTGCCAGCTGTACAGGCTGCTGCGCAGCACCACACCAGCCTACTCACTGTCTGAATCAGCTACTAGCTGCACAGGCCGCGAACAGGCCACAACAGTTATTAACTGAACAATCGCAGTGATTCACTTGTCACCACCATGACAAGAAAGGCCCTAAAATGGAACAAAAGTCACTTAACCAATGTTTCACTTAGCAACAAAAATTTGGGGCTCAATTCTGGTTATAGTGTATAGTGTTTTAGGTGTTCCAGATGTAAGTATACCAAAAAATACTTACAAAACGTCCTCACACTTACAACAATTGCAGCACTCCATGGTCACGTGATCAAAATTCAGATGCTTAACAGCTGGCAAGTTTTTATGATGGTTGCAGTGTCCCAGGGCATGTGATCACCTTCTGACTAGCAAAACCAATGGGGAACCCAGATTCACTTAACAACTGTGTTATTAATTTAACAACTGCAGAGATTCACTTAATAACCATGTCAAGACAGATCCTAAAAATGTGTTCTGCCCCAGCTCCGGATTCCCAAGGATTGTGACACACACCAATGGTCATTATCAAAGTTATAATGTACCAAGAATAAACAAAGTCCGGCAAAGGTTGGCAACAGCCCAGAAGACAAGATACGGTAAGACACTAACTCTTCAAAAATGCTCTTTAATAATTACACGTTGTTTCCAGCAAGAAATTACTACCTGCGTGCGACTTAAATAGGCTAAGGGAGTGGACAATTATCCTATTACTTTACTCTCGAGGAGACCTCCTCCTCCTGAGTAGCCACTCTTGCCTTTTGGCAGCCCAGCGTGCTCGAGCATTGAGGAGAGGCTCCTCCACTTCTCTCTCTCCACTTGAAGGAGCCTCTGGAGGTTCTGAAGGCCCAGGCTGAATCTCTGCCTCTGGCACCACATCCTCTTCAGTCTCCTCACTGTCCGATGCAAGCGCCAGCTTCACAGGCTGCTGGCGCGACCTCACACCAGCCTCCTCGTCGTTGGGCTCAGCCATGATCCATGCAGGCCTCTAGTAGGGCACAACAAAATGGAGCAAAACTCAGTTATCAAATGTTTCACTTAGCAAGAGAAATGTTGGGCTCAGTTGTGGTCATAAGTTGAGAACTACATACCTGTACCTATCTTATTTATTTGTATTTATTTTATTTGTTTGTCAAACATGTACAAGATAACAAGTATAGGTATGAAGATAAACATAAACAAAGGAAGTAAATACAAATAAATGGGGGCAGTAAGACAGGGATGGTAAGCACACTGGTACACTTACGCATGCCCCCTTCATGGCCCTCTTAAGAGAGTGAGGACCATGGTAAACAGTTTGGGGTTGAAACTGTGAGGGTTTGAGGCTGTAACAGGTAGAGCATTCCGGGTGTTGACCATTCTGTTGCTGAAATCATATTTCCTGCAATTGAGTTTGAAGTAGTTTACCTTGAGTTTGTATCAATTGTTTGCCCATGTACTATTGTGGTTGAAACTGAAGAAGTCGTTGACAGGCAAGATGTTGTAGCAGACAATTTTGTGTACTATGCTTAAATCGGACTACAGGTAGCACAATTCCAGATTGTCCAAGCCCAAAATTTTAAACCTGGTGGTATAGGGAATTCTATTGTGAGTAGAGTAGGGGAATACTCTTCTCATAAAATACCTCTGGACCCGCTCAATCATGTTAATGTCAAAAATACAGTGTGGGTTCCAGGCGGATGAGCTGTATTCAAGAATTGGTCAGGCAAAGGTTTTGTATGCCTTAGTTAGCAATACAATATTATCTTCTCTGAATAAGGTGCTTGATGCAATTGCCATAGATTCAAGGCTTGAATGGGAAGAACAAGAAACTGGGGAATAATTTATCAGGTCTTGTGGTAGCCAAAGTCTAAACTGGGAAACCAAATAAGCTCTGGTGCAAACACAATGTAGTTTAGAACAGAATTTCTGAAGCTGGTTCATGAAATGGGAGGAGCAGCAAGGAAGAAAAGCAACATGGGCTTTAATGTGGAATTGTCTTGAGTGAAGCTAAAACATTATCAGAGGATGTTGAGAGGAAACACTTGCAGAGCTGGGCAGAAAAACTATGATTATGAATAGAAAAATAACCATGTTATTTCCCCTTGCTTTGTTAAATCTCTGCTTACCTTTAATTATTGAGTTTGTTAATTGTTTAGATCAAATTACATTTCTTTGGAACTAGAAATACAGTACATAGATTGTTTTACAATACATTTTTATGCCTGTGCTATAGAATAAAGTAAAACCCATGGTATTTAAGGAAGCTTACTGACAGGTCCACATGCGTAGGAATGCACTATTAAGATGCACCGTACTGAACACTCTTCATTTTGTATATAGGTATATTTAGAGTTTTTCAGAATAGATTGAGTTGTTTCCACATCTCCTCCAAACCACCAGAGGAACAGATTTCTGCTTCAAGGAACAGGTCTAATGTCATGGGAACATAGGGATGAAAAAGGGAAAAGGAAGGAAAGTAAGCTATAACTAATTAATTGGGCAGACAGGAAGATGAATGTGGAAAAAAAAATATATACACGCTTAGGGCATTTTTTGAGTTGGGCACAGGAACTGTAAGAATGTAATTAAAACATTCACAAAAATGCAATATAGACATGGGAAGTGTGAAGAAAGGGTGGTTAGGTCAGGCTGTAATCTACATCTAATTTGTATACAATCTTTTGCAATTTAGTTATATCCTGTTTCTGCAAGATTTTTTAAAAGTACCTAAATCATATTGAACAATGGTGGGTGCTCCCGGTTCTGTCCGGTTCTTGTGAACCGGTAGTAAAAATGGCGAGAGGCTCTGCCCATTGCGAACTGGTAGTAAAAGTAAGTAGAACCAGTGGTGGTTCGGATCAGATCACCTGATCCGGTAGCAATGGCAGCGGGTGCTTCAGGGAACCAGTATCAAAAATCCCTGTGCCTTCCCATGCCCAGCTGAGCCATATGATCATCAGAGAATTTTTTTTTACTTTTAAAAGTATTTTATCTATTTTATCTATCTTCAGCGAAAAAAATGCTTTTAAAAGTAAAAAAAAAAGCCTCTGATGATTGTGCGGCTCAGCTGGGATTATCAGAGGCTTTTAAAATCTTTTTCTTTTTTTTTTACAATCTCTTCGGTCTGAGAAGTTGTAGAAAAAATGATTTTAAAAGTTAAAAAAAAAAGTTGGCCACGCCCACCCAATCACATCACCCCCACCACCAAGCCACACCCACAGAACTGGTAGTAACAAATTTATGATATTGAAGCTGTGTACAAAGAAGATCATAAGAGAAGATATGGGTGAAGAGGAAAACCAGCAGTCCCACTTAGTCAATATAGTGTTGCTAAAAGCTATTCCATTCACCTTCAGAAATGTATGTGTATGTGACACACTTGTATATGTGCTGAGTGTATCCATATGCATATTTCCAAAGTATGCATTTTTAAAGATACTTTGTCTTAAAATATTGAGTTTATATGAATTTTGTAAAACTCAGACATGGACTTGAGAATTTAATGGAAATCTGTCGGTGAACATATTCTGATTTGTGCATGATTTTCATTATTTCATTTTTTTTAACGTTTATTTATACATTTTCACTTTACATACATAACTGCTTGGTGAACAGCATGTTGTCTGGATCATTTTGGTTATATAATAATACTTTTCCTGCTTCTAATTTCTACCTCTATTATCCAACCATTTGTAAAACAAGTCCCATGTTCAAAAATACTCTGTATCTTCTTTTTCTTTTATCTTTAATGTCAATCTGTTCATTTCTGCACAATCTGATTTTTTTAAAATTACATCTTCTTCTGTAGGTGTTTTCTCATTTTTTCAATACTGCGCAAATACCATTCTTGCTGCTGTCAGAACATGTAATATTATTTGGGCAAACCGGTAGCAACCCACCACTGATATATTCCCTTTATCATACTTTTCTGGTAGTATGCCTAACAAAAATGTTTCTGGCTTTTAATCTCTATGCTACTTTAACATTTTTTCAAACCATGTATTTATTTTTGCCCAGTATTTCTTTCCTTTTGCACATGTCCACCACATGTGATAATACATGCCCATTTTATTATTTTTGATGGTCTTCCTGTGTGTGCCAAAACAAAATGGCATGGCCAATGTTCACACGAAAAGTATGCCACACCCATATATTTTGTTTCATGATTGAAAATTATATATACTCTTGGTGGCCTTCTGTACCATGCATCTTACATGGTATTTAGTAACATTGGAATATAGTTCTTCACCTATATGAATCAAAATAGCTTTGCTGAAATGCACCTATTAACTAATTCATTTTGGATACAACCTGGCTGTATGCTAGACAATCTTCTATATTTTATGAGATGTGCATGCCAAGAATCTGGAATAAATCACAAATATATTGAAATGGGATTGTGAAGTACAAGCTGCAAATCAAGCCTGAAGCGGTTTAAATTAGTCCCTGTTGGGCAGGTGAGCATTGAAATTCTTACTACAAATTATTGGCATTTCTGTCTGCATCCTCCCCTCTTAACCCACTCTCCCCATCCCAGTTTTAAGCATCCTCATTAGCTGGTCATCATTTGTAATTTCTAGACACATAAAAAGTGGAAGCATTTGGTCTCTTTGTTTCTTTGTCCTTTGACTGATAGTGTATTAAAAGAAGGAAAACTCTGGACAGGATCCTCAATTCCTATTCTTTGAAGATTCTGACTTTAAGAATCTAATAATATTTATGTATTTGTTTATTTCCTTTCCCTTTTTATGCAGTGCTGATTCTACCATCCCTCAGGATCAGAATTGTGATCTCAGGACCAGAATTTTAACAGATAAAAGATCTCTCTCTTAATTAAATAACATTTTTCAGAATATTTCTACATAAAATTTAATGTTCTTTGTGAATCATGACACCCTGGTATTGCACTGCGTACTATAGTTACAATACTGTAGCCTTTAACATGACAGTATGCACTATTCATTTATTTGCATGTTCTGTATCCCTCCATTTCTCAAGAAACTCAAGGGCAACTTAAAGGTGGCTTTACTATCTTAATTTAATGACCCCATACTCTCTTGCGGGATGGAGTCTGAATAACTGAATGGAGCTGAGTGTTTACTGGCCGGATGCCCTTTCCTGTCGCCAATGTGGAGTTATATTCAGCAGATATATCCTTATCGTGCCCAGGGAGAGAAATATCTGCCTCTACCTAGGATCAATCTCACAAGTGGGTTTAATATATGAGCCTAGGAAAATATGCTGCTTTAAATAGTTCTGACTAGTGTTGTCTTCATATCTGTTATCTGCAGGACATTTTTAAAAATTGAATCTGAAATTTTACATCATCATTTTCTTCCAACCTAGCAGTTCGAAAGCATGTAAAAAATGCAAGTAGAAAAATAGGGACCAGCTTTGGTGGGAAGGTAACAATGTTCTGTGCGTCTTTGGCATTTAGTCATGCCAGTCACATGACCACAGAGATGTCTTTGGCCCTTCGGCTTTGAAACAGAGATGAGCACTGCCCCCTAGAGTTGGGAACAACTAGCATATATGCGTGAAGAGAACCTTTACCTTTTTATAAATAAGTATTGTTTATTATAAGTTTCTTGCTCATGAGACCAACTGAAAATTTTCTTTTTGAATTTGTAAAACAAACCATTATTTCTTTATTTTCAATCTTTGCATATTTGTAAACACCTTTTCTTCCAGTAGTTCTGCAGCTGATGGCCTTGGTTGCTCAGCCAACAGTTCTGAGTCTTGAAGCCCATTTGTCACCAGAGGTCCAGGAACTCTGATACTTAGCATGGTCCTTACTGATCTGAATGACAACAAATGCGGTATGCATTTTTGTAAATTACGTCTCACTATATTGCATATAGGAAAGACCCTCTCCATCTGATTTCTTTGATGAGATCTATCCAATATGGTTGAACATCTGGCATAGCTCTCATCCTTCTCAGAGCATGCAAGCCCTACAATCAAACTTAAGTCAATGCCTCATTGGGGGAATATTATTCCATATGACACATTAAGATATGATAAGTTCATACAACATGCTGAATCAAAGATCTGTGTTATATCTTATAGAAGAAATGCTGGAAATGTAAACAACATCAGGGAACGTACTACCACATGTGGTGGATGTGCCCCAAAGGAAAACAGTATTGGAGTAAAATTAGAATACAATTAGAAGAGGTAACCAAATATCATATAGAGATGAAGCCAGAAATATTTTTATTAGGAATACTCCCAGGAACTTACAAATTATAATTATAATATTATAATTATACATATTATAACAGCAGCAAGAATAATATATGCACAAAATTTGAAAAATAACAATATACCAACAGAAGACAAACTGATTAGAAAAGTTTTGGAGAGTGCAGAAATGGACAAACATAGAAGGGAAGTACAAGAAAAGGAAGAAATAGAATATTATATAGTGTGGGAGAAATAATATGAATGGTTAGAGGAGGGGGATAAAAGGCAGGGAAAGAGTAGATGAGGAAGATATAGGAGTGGAAATGTAGTAACAAACAAGAGGAAAGAAGAGATGCAGAACGTAGGAATGAAATTGTGTACACTGTTATCTATATGCATATATGTAAATAAATCAATATTAGAATTATATGTATAAAGGATAAATTGAAATAAGGGAGAAAAAATGGATATGTAAGAAATGTTTACCGATGCAAAATTGTTGAAAAGAAGAAAATTGTAAAAGATTCTTTTTTGTTTGTTTTAAGAAAAACCAAAACTGTTTAATAAAAATTATTTTAAAAAAAGAAGACGAAGAAAAAATGCATGCTTAATCCATGATGGGTTGCTTCCGTTTGCACCAGTTTAGGAGAACTGGTAGTAGCGGTGGTGGGAGGCTCCATTGACCCATGGGTAGTCATCAAATACGCTTTGCGCATGCACAGAAGCTTCTGTGAGCGAACCTGTAGCAAATGTAAGTAAAACCCACCACTGGCTTAATCAGTGGGGTAAGTAGCATGATGACATCCAGATGTGATGTATTATAACCCCTATAAGAGTCAACAAATTTGATCTATAACAAAGGAATAAAAGAATTGTCCATAATATCTAGAACACCTTAGCTACTAAATTTCTGTTGCATCCTACTTAAAATAATCCAGAAACTTGATCACAGAAAATTGCATCCTACTATTTACTTAAGCTACTCAGAAATTTGGAAGGGATGTGTGGAAGCATTGATTGAAAGTCCCATCAAAGCAATTGTATGAATAGAAATTGGATGCATCAAGTGGATCAGTTTAATGCAGAACTTTTTGTATCCTTGTATATTACTTTATAAATTCAAAAGAATTTTTTTCCTGCTTCTTGGGGATAGTTAGGCTACACAATGTTGCAGTTTCAATATTGACATTGGCATGAATAGCCAGTAAATTAATTTTACCACCAATCTGAATATCAGAATTGTAAGATTATCTGCATATCAGGGAAGAAAAGGAACCCATTTCTTTAGATTCAATGGATTTTATTACTTCTTTAATGTGAATAACTATAGACTTTTTACTTGTCTCTCTCGGGCTAATGGAGGGTGAGGTCATTTCTACACTAGTTATTTATAGTATTTTCTAGACTTGACTCAACATCATTATGCCAAAATGGCAATAATGCAGACAGGTGTTATATCATTTCTGATGCCAAGAAGACACTATGGTAGTGCACAAATGATCTTAGAATGTAATGCTGGACCTGCCAACACAATAAGTTCAAATACATATATCAGCACTCTGATAATTCTGACTTATTTGTTTATTTTTCATTTGTTTTATTACTATTGTTATTGTTTTCCATAGCATGTATATTTAAGAAGTATTCTTGGCTGAAACTTCACTTTTAATCTACCGACTGGGACAGATTTAAATCTCTTGGCAAAGAATAATGGTTGCTATGGGAAGATTTATAGGCGCTAGCAAAATATTGACTGCTGTTAAGAATAAGGGAGGTGACAAAACTATTAATTCTGCTTTTTTATTTTATTTTATTAGCAGTAATGATCTCTGCCTTCTTCCAATTGCGTTGACATTACAGCTAGGAAACACTTTGCATGATTGTGTTGCCAACTATTATTCTTTTTTCCTGATACATATGTCTGTGATCATGTATGTCATTTAAGTAAAGTTGCAACTGATTAATCACATTTAGCCTGTCCTGATGTGAAAGTGTTACTCTCCAAGAACAAATATCTACTGAAACATTTAAGAAAATAAATATGTTTAGAGAAATGGCACCAAGTAGATAGAAAGTGCAATTCAGCAGCAACTTATCTTAAAAGCAAGAGGCTTTAATAACTTTTTTTCCTAAGTTAGTGTTGTGTATTTTATCATCCCACCCCAACATGCTTTCCATTTTCCTCATTAATTACTGTGTTTGCTAGGCTGTGCGAAAGAAATTGTTGTTAAATTATGCATTACCGATTAATGAATCTTGTGCGTTTTGCTACTTCACCACAAGACACAGTGCCACAAGTCAATGAATAAATTGACTTCTTTGATTGGGGGAAAGACATTATCTATTTTTATTAGTGGCTGGAAGCTTCTTATTGACTTTTTATTTGAAAAATGAAAAAAAAAATCCTTGAGATTTATGGTTTGATGATTAGACAGGATAGATTATAAAAATAAGAGTATTATGATGTGATTTTAGAGACAGAGGTTGCATATTTATTTATTTATTTATTTATTTATTTATTTATTTATTTTAATGTATTTATTAATTATATTTCTATACTGCCCTTCTCCCTTAGGACTCATATATATGTATATATATATATATATGTATATGTATATGTATGTGTATGTGTATGTGTATGTGTATGTGTATGTGTATATGTATGTATGTATGTATGTATGTGTGTATATATATATATATATATATATATATATATATATATATATATATATATATATATATATATATTTTCCCTGAGGTTTTCGCGGGTGTTTGTATGTAGGTCTTTGGTTATTCGGGTCTTCTCCCGCATAAAATTGGAAGTGTCTTGGCGACATTTTGACGAGATCCCACTCGTCATCTTCAGGCTGGTGTCTTCAGCTTCATGTTTGTGCGAGCAAAACGTGATCAGAGATGTCGTCTCTCTATAAATACTGGTGGGGAGGTGTGGAGTGCTGGCTTTGTTGTTGTAAGCAGGTTGGTTGGCTGTGTTGTTATATTTTGATTAATAGATGGAGTCTACTAATCTGCAAACATCAACTACAAAAGAAGAAACAACCACTATTACACATTGCTCCTAGAAGCACAAGGCCAAAGACACCAGCCTGAAGATGACGAATGAGACTTTGTCAAAACGTCACCAAAGTTCCAATTTTATGCAGGAGAGAACCTGAAGAACCAAAGACCTACATACAAACACCCGCGAAAACCTCAGAAACACACACACACACACACACATATTCACATATACATATACATACATACATATATCTGCTGTGAGTAAAATTGGAAGCTACTTCTTTATAAATTTTTTCTTTTTCTTTCCTTTTCCTTTTTCTTTAACTTCCTTTTCTCACACTTTTTGCTTTTTCTTTGATTTCTTTGTTGTCTTTTTTCTACCTTAGAAGTTTGTCTTAGCTTGTATCTTCTGGTTTAAGAGCTTTAATAAAAATTATATACCCCAAAATGCTTGTATTGTAAGTAAATGATAAATGAGCCTATTTAGTTGTACTGCCTTTGAATAATCTGCAAGCATTTTTACAGCTTTTTGTGGAATAGAATTGTTTAAAATATCCTGTGCTAAAACTCCATGAAAGGTGTAAAGTTGATCATTTGGACCATAACTTATGGTCCAAAAACCATTGTTTCAAAATGATGTGCTGGGCTTGTACACATTGCATTTTTCTGCTAAAAATGGCAAGCTTTGGAATGATTCTTCCTTCTTTCTATCCAAATGAAGTGCCATATTTTTTGGAGTATAAGATTCTCTAGACTATGAGACACACCTACGTTTTTTGGGGAGAAAAACAAGAAAAAAAATCTGCCTCTGCCTTCTAGCATCCATCCGGTATTCATCTGGCCCATTCACCATGGCCCGTTCATTGCCGCTACCCATTCACCACCACCCATTCACCGCTATGGCCTTTTCACTGCCACTGCTGCAGCTCATTTGCAGCCATTGGGGCCCATTCACCATCACTGTGGCCTGTTTGCTGCAGCCTGTTCTTCACCACTGTGGCCCATTCACCATTGCTGCAGCCTATTCGCTGCTGCCATGGCCTGTTTGCTGAGGCCCATTCACTGAGGCCCATTTGCCACTGCTCATTTGCCATTGCCCATTTTCAATGGTCCATTCCCCACTGCCATGGCCCCTTCAACAAGGCCCATTTGCCACTGGCACGGCCGGTTTGGCACAGCTCATTCACCATCACCGTTGCCCATTTGGCATAGCCCATTCAATGCTGCCATTTGCTGTGACCCATTCAGTGGCAGTGGTACTGCCCTGTTGCCATCATCCATTCACCGCTGTCCGTTCTCCGCCACCCATTTGCCGCAGTCCATTTGCCGCCACTATGGCCCATTCACACCACCACCATGGCCCAGTCTAGAACAGCTGATCCATGCAGCATCCCTCCTCCCCCTTGCCACAACATTCGCTGTATAAGACACCCCATAATTTTCTCCAAAAAATATGGTAATAAGAAACCTGTGCTGAGAAATTGCAAATTTGGATTTCAGATTGAATGGGCTGCTTTTGAAAATGGCAATTCTCTATTTTTCAGTTCTTCGGGTACAGTATAATATCTTGATATGTTAAACGTAATGTATTCATGATAATACACATATCTCCACTATTCATAGACCCCAATATAGCATTTGAGGACTCCAAACTTCTAAACTTTTCAGTAGCAGCTCCAACTCTTATTATTAGTGTAATCCTTATTTGGTGTTATGTGCAAAGTGAAGTTATTTCTAATGGAGGAAAGAATATTTACATACACAAACACAGGCATATAGATAGTTAAGTTAATTCTGATCGTCCTTTCCCCCAAAAAAGACTGTTGTGCTTTTTTTAACAGAAAGCTAAATATATGACTGTCCAATAAAACTAATTATGACTGTTCTCACTTATATAAGTCAATAGTATTTAGGATACGGTCTGATTTGTTACGTAACAGTATATAATCCTCACTAAAATCAGAATATTTAAAAAGGGAAAATAGAAAACTGATCACTGTCCTCCCCCCCTCCAAAGAGAATATTTCTAATTCAGCATTACAGATTCTGCTAGAAATTGAATTCAAATTTTTGAAAAGCTGATCCTTCCCAAAAAAAAACAAAAAAAAACATCATCTGCCTCTGTAGATGGAGGCAATTTCTTTTTTCTTTTTCCTCATTGTAAAGCTTTAAAAAGCTGGCACATTACCAAAAGAATCTGCACTTGAATAAGCTCTTCAGCATCCCTTAAATTTACCGGAAGTCAAGAACAGATTTTATTTTAAATGTAAAAAAAAAAAATAAAGTACTTGGGCTTTAGGCAGATTGCTTCTGCAACATTGCCCATAGTTCATTTTCTTTAGCAACAATACAATTTGGCTGCAAGAGAAAGAAAACACATCCAGAGACTTTTTTTAAAAAGTGTTTGCTGGGTACAGAACAATAGAAAGCCAGTCAAATTTCAGCAGAGCAGAATTGCAATTCATCTTAAAAATATAATAAGCAGTAATATTAAAAATGCATGCCTATTTTCATCAGATACCTTCCAACAGACAGAGCAAAGGAGAAGAAAGTACGTCTGTAGAAAGAGAAAGCATGTGGAATGAGTGGTAAGGGGTGGATAGGAAGAAGTTACATATGTTACTGTCAATGTGTGCAATTAAGCATTTTATAGAATGCCTAGGAAATCTACAGCAGGCCAAAAATGGGACGTCGAAGTATGAAATGCTTAATATTTCACATGTTTCCTGGGTGTTCTATGCCAAAAGGCAAACTGGCAAAGTATAAAACACTCCCACTAAAATGCAATCTGATCTTCTTTGTTGCAACATGTAGGTCAATACTAATTTCTTTCTCTTTCTTGTTTTTAGTAAGGAAGTCCTGTACATTATTTTGCATTTCTTCTTTGATTTTCATAAATGTCTGTAACCCCAACTCTAACTCTTTTCATGACTCTTTCTTCATACTTTGCCTAAATAGTTCGTGTCATTCTGCATAATGCCTAGGTACCATATACAATGCCTTGGGAAAGTACAGAACACTCTCTACATGGGGCTTCCCTTGAAGAGCAGTTGGAGGCTCCAGCTGGTCCAGAATGCAGCTGCATGGGTGGTTATGGGGGTGACTCGGCGGTCCCATGTAACACTCCTCCTTCGTGAGCTGCATGGCTTCCGGTGGTCTTCTGAGTGCGATTTAAGGTGTTGGTGACCACCTTTAAAGTCTCCATGGCTTAGGACCAGGGTATATACGAGACCACCTTCTGCCACAAACAGCCTCCCACCTGCCAATACGCTCCCACAGAGAGGGGCTCCTCAGGGTGCCGTTGACCAACAATGTTGACTGGTGACACACAGGGGGAGACCTTTCTCTATGGGGGCACCGGCTCTCTGGAATGAGCTCCCCCTGCGCACCTTTCGCCGCGCCTTGAAGACTTTTCTGTTCCAGCAAGCCAGACTTACCTAATATGAATTTTAAGGGGTGTGTATATGTTTTAAATGTTTTAAATTTTTGAACCGAATTTATATATTGGATTTTAATTGGTTTTAAATTTTGTAATTCTATGTGTTTTAATATGGCTTTACACCGCCCTGAGTCCTTTGGGAGAAGGGCGGTATAGAAGTCTAATTATAAATAAATAAATAAATAAATAAATAAATAAATAAATAAATAAATAAATAAATAAATAAATAAATAAATAAATAAATAAATATCATTTTGGTCTGTAGAGATTCTGAGTCATCCAGGTCATGATTGTCCCAAAGTTGCTTTTTCAGGAGGTAACTGGATGAACACCTTTGAATGGTGTGGGATAGAGGTGGTATTCAGCAGGTTTCTGACCAGTTCTGGAGAACCAGTAGCAGAAATTTTAAGTAGTTTGGAGAACTGGTAAATATCATCTCTGACTTGCCTCACCCCCATCTATTCTCTGCCTCCTGAATCCCAGCTGATCGGGAGGAAATGGGGATTTGGCATTGGGGATTTCCCCTGGAGTGGGAAGGGAACCCCACTGCCATGCCCATAAGCCACGCCCACCAAGACATGCCACACCCACCAAGACATGCCCATAGAACTGATAGTAAAAAAATTTGAATCCCATACTGGTGTGGGAGTAGGAAAAAAAATGCAGGCTACAGGAACCAGGAGCCTTACTCAGGTGACCCTGAGGACACAGATAAACCTCCAAGTGCTTCAACAGCCCTCTAAAAGGATGCAAATGACAAGCTGTCTGCAAGGAATATAAATCCTTCCATTCTCCACTATCCTGTCAGAGCTGAAGAAGCTTCTTGGATGAGAAGCAAAACGTCTTCAAAGTAAAAAAGAAAAGAAAGGGGAGTGGTTGTCGTAGGAGACAACCATTCATATTTCTGAAGATTTTGTTCATTGTGTTTCGTGACACAAAGACTGCTTGCCAGAACTTAATTTGCAACCCTTCAGCTGGGAGCTCACGGCCTTGCAATTATCGCCAGGAACTGGTAAGATCTGTTACTGCAGTTAACTCCTTGCAGGACTGTTGCTTGGACTTTTCGGAGGGTAAATGCCATTAATTCACAAGAGGTAAATAAAGAGGGTGGGTGGTTTGTACAAGGAGTCTGTTTCTTGCTTCTGCTAAGGCTGGGTCAGAACAGTCTCCATGTAGCAACAAAAGTACTTATATTCTTTTCTTTGATCAAAGCAGTCAATTTTGCCATTTCTGCCAACTCCATCTACCAAAGTTTGTTTCGAGTGTTTAAATATAAAGGCCATCCTTGTCAAAGGTTCTGCAGCCAAAGATAATTGGGAGGCGAGAAGGAGAGTGTTTCAAATCTCCGAGATGACCTGGCTAGGTGTCTCAGTGGCTAAGACACTGAGGTTATCGATCAGAAAGGTCAGCAATTTGGAGGTTTGAATCCCTAGTATTGGTCTCCAGCGTGAGCAGGGGTTTAAGTAGTTTGAGTAAGGAGCCTTGAATAGTTCAGCAGACTAATGCATTGTAATTTAACTCCAGCTGTCTGCAATTAGTAAATTCGAATCTCCAGGCTCAAGGTTGACTCAGCCTTCAATCCTTTCTAAGGTAGGTAAATTGAGGACCCAGTTTGTGGGGGCAATAAGCTGACTTTGTAAAATATACAAAAGTATGAAGGCTATTGCTTAACGCATTGTAAGCTGCCCTGAGTCTCCGGAGAAGGGCAGCATATAAATCAAATAATAATAAAAAAAAGTCCCTTCCAACTCTGTTACTGTTATTTGCAATCCATGAAGTGCAGAGAAGGTGAGGCTTTGCCATGCTATGCCTGCCATCTTACAGATACTTCTGGCTTCATCTCTTCCCACTTCAAGAAAACTCACAAGCCACCTTCCATGAAAACTGTGGCAGAGTTTGCTATGCATCTCTTGAAGTAATTCTCCCAAAGCTTAGCATTTACTTATGCCCCCAAAAGAGATTCAGCAAGTGATCTTACTCATATCAGAAACAGATGGCCTAGGCAGAGATTGCCTAAGCAAAGTGTGCAGTTTTATTGCAGAAATTAATCCAAATAGTACTGAGTTTATTGTGCTTCCATATTATTTAGGCAAGTTAATCCCAAGAAAAACTGCCCAATTATCTTCCTTATCAGTAGGGAATCTCATTTCAAACTTTATTCTCAGCAGGTTTCAGTATCACAAGGAAATGCCATCCCAGCTTCCAATTTGAAACACAAAGAGTGTTGCAGAGTTGCAAATTCCCAACGTTCACAATTCATATTACTTTGCATACCTGAACCCAGCTTCAATCTATAACAGATCCCTAATGATGATATTTTAACTACAACTGAATCTAAATATTTATCCTTCTATGTAAATGTGCTCTAAATCAGACACTATCATAGGCTGCATTTCTCTATACAGATAAACATTTGAAGTTGAACTTTCATCTGAATGAAATAATCGAAATAAATCCCTCAAAATAATATAATTTGTTCACTCAAACTCCTATCAAACTATGTATCAGTATCACATGTCTGATTTACTTTGGTCATGTCATGCTTGCAATTTTTTTTTTTTTTTTTTTTTTTTTTTGAGAAATCAGTGATGTTAGGAATGATTAGTAGAACAAGTGGAAGAGACAAGCAAGGAACATGCTGGCTTGATAATATCAACATTGATATAAAGATGAATATCCAACAACTGAAAGAAACTGTTTCTTAACATGATAACATGAAGAGCTCTTGCCTTTAAAATTGCCGAGAGTTGGACATGATTGAATGGTAAAAATAACAACAGACTCCTATAAAGCTCTGATAAGTTTGATATGATCCCATAAAGCTCTGATAAGTTTCAATAGTGAAAATAATGTGAACATTCTGAAAATCTGAAAGGAAGTGAATATTTTCTTACAAGGATGTACACTTTCAACTCTTTCACATTCTTGCAATGGCAATGGCTTTTACCATTTGAATGCATATTAAAAATGGATTTGAAATAACATATTTTTTACAATCTGTACCACTGTGCTTCAAAATATACTGATGAATTTCAGAAAAATGGTATAGGGTTTCTCTTCTTAAAAACTTCTAGTGTTGAAGCATTTTACCAAGAGCCTTGGTGGCGCAGCAGACTAAAGTGCTGTTAACTAGCACCAGCTGCCTGCAATTACTGCAAGTTCCAGTCTCACCAGGCTCAAGGTTGACTCAGCCTTCCATCCTTTCGAGGTAGGTAAAATGAGGACCTGGATTGTGGGGGCAATATGCTGACTTTGTATAAAAAAGAACACCACTGGAAGGGGGGGGGCGGCAAAAGCCCTACTAAGCAGGTATATACAAAAATATGAAGGCTACTGCTTAACACATTGTAAGCTGCCCTGAGTCTCCGGAGAAGGGCGGCATATAACTCGAACCAATAAACAAACAAACAAACAAACAAACAAATAAATAAATAATTTACAATTTCTGGAGGCAAGTTGTTCCACTTATTAATTGTTCTAACTGTCAGGAAATTTCTCCTTAGTTCTAGGTTGCTTTTCTCCTTGATTAGTTTCCATCTGTTGCTTCTTGTCCTACTTCAGGTGCTTTGGAGAATAGCTTGACTCCCTCTTCTTTGTGGCAGCCCCTGAGATATAAGAACATTGCTATCATGCCACAATTCTGTGACATGATTTTGGAGAGCAATGCAGAGGTATGTTAAATGTGCAGGGTCTATTCAATGTCCTCATCTTATACTCTACTTCTGTTCACTAACCCAAAGCTTTTGTGTCAATTCTAAAAGATTTGGGAAATTTCTGAACTCCATAGATCAGGGGCCCCATCCCCTGGGCCATGGACCATTACTAGGCCTTCAGCCTTTTGGGACTGGACCACAGAAGTGGTAGGCAAGAACGCACGTATTCCCACTCATGCGAGCAATGGGTGAATGCATGTGCTCCATTCGCAGGAATGGCAGGTGAATATGCCTACTGCTGGTCCAAATGGAGTTGCATGCACATGCTTGCCCAGTGGGCATGCAGAACCATCCCCTTCCCCTTCCCCACTGATCCACAAAGCTGAAAACTCTACTATAAATATATCCAAGTATCCCTCTAATAAGAAATCTCTACAATGCTCAGTCAATTACAGTAAGAATAGAATTGTAAAAGGTAAAGGTTCCCTTTGCACATATGTGCCAGTTGTTACCAACTCTAGGGGACAGTGCTCATCTCCGTTTCAAAGCTGAAGAGCCAGCACTGTCCGAAGACATCTCCGTGGTCATGTGGCCAGCATGACTAAATGCCAAAGGCACATGGAACGCTGTTACCTTCCCACCAAAGGTGGTCCCTATTTTGTACTTGCATTTTTTATGTGCTTTCAAATTGCTAGGTTGGCAGAAGTTTGGACAAGTAACAGGAGCTCACCCCATTACGTGGCACTAGGGATTAAAACCACTGAATTGCCAACCTTTTGATCAACCACATCCCTTAGAATTTGGTAATACCAAACTCATGAGAAAAACCATGAGAAAAAGGAGTCAGACAGGAATGCTTTCTTTCTTCCTTTCTTTCTTTCTTTCTTTCTTTCTTTCTTTCTTTCTTTCCTTCCTTCCTTCCTTCCTTCCTTCCTTCCTTCCTTCCTTCCTTCCTTCCCTTCCCTTCCCTTCCCTTCCCTTCCCTTCCCTTCCCTTTCCTTTCCTTTCTTTTATACGCCATCCATCTCACTATCAAATGATCTTTCCGCCATCTCTACACCATGAATGAATTATACACACCATGGATATGGAAGGACTGAAGCCTGGTTATCAAAATCTGTGGAAAGAATGTCAGTGTCCTGAAACCTGCAGAAGACACTATCTTGACTGCAAAAAGGAGAAGAGCTAAGAATATTAATTACAAATGTAAATCAGGACGATGAAAAGACTGAGCTTTCTTTGAACCTCAGGAAAACAAAGATAATGACTACTGGCAAATTAGAAAAAAATTAAGATAAACGAGAGGCTAACAGTGCATGAAATGGAGGTACCAAATACGAAGCTGCAGGAATGTGTACCTGCAAGAACGGTGTAATACTGGGAGAAACAAGGCAGCTTGAGGTGTTTTTCAGTATAAAGTCACCTGCCGTCAGCTACAACTTGATATAAGATTCCATAACTACCATGATATGATCTTTTTTTTTTTGCAAATGTTTTATACAGTTTGTTTAATTCTTGCCTTTTTCTATGTTACAGAAAATTTATTTGTAAATGACAAAACAGATTGCTGTGTAAAAGGACTCTTAACTACAAATTAATTACAGCAGGGGTTCTGTTTTACAACTCATTAAAATCTCCTGAAGTAGGGCTCCTGGAGTTTTGCCTAAGCTATATCTCAGGAATTTTATATTTCCACATTTCTCATTTGCTATAAAAGATAAACCACAAGTTATCTACCAACCATGCTTAAAATTATTATAGTACATCTATCTTGTACTTTCTGTCATTTACTTCTAAATGGATCTCTATCCTTTGTTTATTTTAATTGCTTTGGTTTTTAAATCACCAAGTTATTCTCCTCTCCTTTTTTCTCAGGGTAAAAAAAAAAAAAGGAAAGAAAAAACACCTATAGTATTTTTGTATATTGCATTCTTTGAGATCTGTGTAAAATATTGAAATACTGAACTGCGTTTTCTGACTCCTATTATCCGAAGTGAACCTATTAATTTGCCATTAAGAGCAGCTGCATCTGGCTATTATAACATCATTTCTGTTGATTCATCATAATTGGTCTGCAATGAATAAGGAAAAGAAAATGCAAATGATCTCTTTCTATCAGAATATGGTCTAGAAAGGGCAACTTCTTAAATGAGGAGTATAATTTTCTTAAGCATACAGATCCATACAAAAAAAAAAAAAAAAAAAAAAGAACATCCTAAAATGCGTAATTTCCAGTTTCAATATTGTTTTAAGAAACCATTGAAATAATTGTCTAATCCACTTCCTGGATGCCTTTGCATTCTCCTGAAAATACTAAGATCAGGTATCGTTCTTGTGCCCCAGAACAACCTTCTGAACATCCCAGCTATACATCCCTCCCAGTGGTGAAATGTACTACCAGTTCTGTGGGCGTGGCTTGGTGGCGGGGTAATATGACTGAGTGGGTATGGCCAACTTTTTTTTTTTTACTTTTAAAACCATTGTAAAAAAATGCTTTTAAAGCCTCTGACAATCCCAGCTGACTTGCCTGATCGGCAGAGGCTTTCTTTCTTTTTTTAAAGCCTCTGACGATCCCAACTGACTTGCCTGATCGACAGAGGCTTCCTTTTTTTTTTTTAAGCCTCGGATGTTCCCAGCTGAGCCACGTGATCATCAGGGGCTTTTTTTTTTTTTTTTAACTTTTAAAAGCATTTTTTTCGCTACCGGATTGGGCAATCCGAACTGGGAGCATTTCACCCCTAATCCCTTCCAAGTTCTGTAAATTTTAGTAAACTCAGTATATTGATTCAGATCTTGTGTCCTTGAAATAGAATGGTTTCAGTTTTAGCATATCAGTTAATGAAAAGGGCAATCATGCTCTGCCTTGCTACAAATAATATGTATCAGGCAGAGGTGGGATTCATATAATTTACCTACCGGTTCACTCAGCACCAAAAATGTGAGTGTGCATGTGCCGGCACTCGTTTCGCTTGCGTGCCACTTCTGCACATGCGCCCAGCCCCAAAAACATGCTGTCAGGTTCCAAATCAGGATAAGAAAATAAATCACACACAACAGGGTGGATGTTGTTCTAAAGTTTTATCTTCTTAAATTTGGCATGCTCTGACAATCACCTAATGCAATTACAGTGAAATCAGCTCTAACCTTATCATGCTTTTCCTTCCCGTTTTAAACCTGGCACGCCCCACCACACAACTCCTCCCCCAATTTCCACCCCAAATCCCTGTGCTGATTCCTCTGGACAGTAATTCAGTGCAATTAGTTCTGGTTCGTTGGGGCCATTCTGATCAGGATAGGTCTGGTAAGCCTCCATTAATGCTTGCTAATGTAGCCAGCACCTCATTCACGCAAGTGCAGTCCTATCTGCCCTCAGCTGGAGGCCCTGTGAACAACTGAAGGAAGAGGATTCCACCGTCTGTATGCAGGAGATGGCAAGTGATGACAAGGCAAGATATCTGGGCAGAAACATGGGGCTGCATACTCTGTCTACCTCCGTTCCCACCAAAATGACAGCCCCAACGACATGGGCTGACATGCGGCCCCCCAGATGTGGCTGTCTGGAAGACAAAAGCAGAGAGGGTTACGGAACCCATCCATCCCCCCACCTAGGCTTTCCTGGTTCTTTTCTATAAAATCTAGCCACCAGTCAGTCCGCCGCTACATCATGGTGCAGAACCCAGGAGGCCTCTTCTAATGAGTATCCCTTCCAAAGCAAAAGGTACTGGAGGCGGCCTCTATATCGTCAAACATCTAAACTCTCCTCCACTTCATAATATTGTTCTCCACCTACATCCATAGGAGGAAGTGGGGTTCCTCGTATATTGGAAGTGCCCACTGGACGTAGGAGGCTACTCTGGAAAACTGGATGGGTGACCCCCCCGATGATGTGGGCTAACACATGCCTAAATAGGACAGCATAGAACTGGGGTGGGTGGGCGCACCCACCCATGATTTCCGCTACTGGTTTGCCTGAACTGGTCCAAACCAGCTGAATACCACCTCTGCAGTGGTGGGATTCAGCCAGTTCACACCACTTTGGGAGAACCGGTTGTTAACTTCCTGAGCAGTTGGCAAATTCCCTACTCCAACAAATTCAGTTGGTCTTAATTGTTCTTTATTTCATTTTGTATGCCACCACAAAGAACCTTATATGTTATATGTTATTTCAGGTTTAATAACAGAAAGTAAGAGTTGCTTGTATGCTGATCATTATATCATGTCTTATTAGTCAGGTGTAGGGCAATGGTGAATCCAATTTTTTTTAGTACCAGTTCTGTGGGCGTGGCTTGGTGGGCGTGGTGTGGCTTGGTGGGTGTGGCTTGGTGGATGTGGCAGGGGAAGGATACTGTAAAATCTCCATTCCCTCCCCACTTCTGGGGGAAGGATATTGCAAAAATCCATTCTACCCCACTCTGGGACCAGCCAGAAGTGGTGTTTACCAGTTCTCCGAACTACTCAAAATTTCCGCTACCGGTTCTCCAAACTGCTCAAAATTTCTGCTACCAGTTCTCCAGAACCTGTCAAAACATGCTGGATTTCACCACTGATATAGGGCAATTAGAGCATCATGAGTTGCCATAGGGGAGAGAGGGAGGGAGAGAGAGGGGGGAGAGAGAAGTTTTGCAGTAATGAACTGTCAGCTGAACGCCTTGAAAATTACTAAAGTCTCTAGAAAGATCAACATTAGCAAACCCCTTCCGTCCCATGTGTTTAGAAAACAATTATTTTTTTCTCCCCTATTGGCAGATGTCAGTCTGTGAGAAAGAAAACAATGCAAAGAAAATCCATCATTTGCTTTCTTTAAGTTCTTGTGCACTAAATCTATAAACACAGGCTACTTCACCAGTGTCATTATTGAGAAAGAATAAAATTTTATCTATCAGGCTGATAGAAAATACGCCAGCATCCTTTCTGGCTTATTTAAGGATGTTTTGATTGTGATGTGGTAAATTTCCTGCATATTTTCCTCTCTCATTAAACTAAATTTGCCGTAAAACTCCAGATTTGCCTTAAAAATTAGTTCAGAGAATGAATGATATTTTTGCTTCTAATCACATTAAATATGTGTGAGATGATCAAACTTTCAAAGTCTTTTCTGCAGTTGTCTGTAACTCCTCTCACTTCCTAATTCTCCAATAAACCCCAAGGGAATAGATCAGTGATGGATTGCCCCCCATTCGGACCAGTTCATAAGAACCAGTAGTAAAACCAGGGGGAGGCCCCGCCCACCACCCCAGATGTCGTCATTGGCAATCTGTGCATGCGTAGAATCAAGGCGCGCACGCGAGTGAAGCAAGTGAGCGCACGTGATCCCATTACGAACCAGTAGTAAAGGTAAGTAGAACCCACCCCTGGAATAGACAAAACAAAACAAACCCCAACTGTTGGATGAAATATCCCTACTGGTTCAGTTCCAAGCTGGGAGAAAGACATTGGAAACACAGAGGCTGATTGTAAAGATGGTTTATTGATAAAGCAGAACCACATGTGATTCTGGACAGCTGACAAAATGGAGTTGAGAGTGGGTTGTTTTTTATACCTTCTTTGGGCTTTGTATTTGAGATTCCTGTTCCTGTGCAAGAATATGTCCTTTAATATTATATTGGCTGTTGTCAGATTCCAATGGGGTCATGTAGGGATTATGTAGAGGTCATAGCTGGCTCTATAGGCAAAAGCGGAAATGCAAATCCTAGGTGCTTGTCTGAGCTAATTTTGTCAACCTTTTGTTTGTTGCTCATCTGAGTCAGATCAGTCTTTCTGATTGGATTACCAAATCTGCATTTTTAAAAGCTGGCCTCCACAGTTTCTGCCTGGGGCAGGAAAACTGGGGCTGGTTTCTGAATAGCCTTGCCCAATCTTTCTTAATGGGCACAAAATATCTACTGGAGGCTATTAAGAAAGACTGGGTCTGCTTTCTATCATTAAGAGCATCTTTCTCCATTTCTCCTTTAGGGAAATATAATATTTTGTCTCTTTAATATTTCCCAAAATATTTCATTCTTCTGGAGGTGGGGGGAGGGAGTAGGTTCTGACTTTCTACACTATCATGTTAGAATCTTTTCTATTGGAGTTTTCATTACCTTTGAGTAAAAGATAGAGAACTTCTTTATTCCCTGAAAAAATAAAATACAACCTGAGACACCATCTACCACTTTAGATGTTCATAAACTTAGTGGGCCATTTCAAAAGACCAATTTTAACTAACTTCATTTTTTCATGATATAGCAAGCATTCATCAGTTTTTGTTATTCAGAATTATTAATTTTCTTTAACAACATCAAAAATAGTATGGAAGACAATCTAGATCCTTTCATAGACTGTTAAAATTGTCCAGTTAGAATTTTCTGGACAGTATAAGGTTAATTCCATCCTTGCCTTTCCCCATTTAAAGCAACATTTGTAGCATACAACATGCTACTTTTTGTCCCATAATGTTTTATATTATAATGATTAATCCTCACAAAATTGTGAAATCTGATGATTCTGCATGTGGTTGGTTAAGATGATAGAAATGGCCAAATTGACTTTTTTGATTAGAGAAAAGACAATATCTGAATTTATTGCTGAATGGAAAATCCTTATGGATTTTTTTGCATAAAACAGAAGGGGAAAGAAAGCACTTTTGCTCTAAGGTTTTGGTGATTAGTTATGATTAGATAGAACAAATTACAGAAAGAGGACAGTCATGCTGTAACTTAGAGAAAGAGATAACTTTACAATTGTATTTATAACAGGAATGAAGAAAGTCACTTCTTTATATTTTTTATTGCCTATTTCTCTTCTATCTTTATTTTGTGCTTTAACTTTGTCTGTTATACCATGATTTTCTCATTCTATTATAGTTTGAATTGATTTTTGCTCTTGTTTTTAAAACTTTCAATAAAATTATACGAAAAAGAAAGAAAGAAAGAAGAAAGAAAGAAAGAAAGAAAGAAAGAAAGAAAGAAAGAAAGAAAAAGTCACCAGACCTAAGTTCAAAACTGAAATGTTTTAGAAGCTATTTTAGAGTTTCATTTTTTTTTTTTCTGTATCATTTTGTTCCAGAGGTGGAACAATTTTGTTTCAGCAGGTTCTGACCAGTTCTGGAGAACAGGTAGCGAAAATTTTGAGTAGTTCGGAGAACCGATAGTAAATAATTCTGTCTATTCTCTGCCTCCCTAGTCCCTGCTGATTGGAAGGAAAGGGGGAATTTGCAGTATCCTTCTCCTGGAGTGGGGTGGTAATGGAGATTTTACAGTATCCTTCCCCTGCCATGCCCACCAAGCCCACCAAGCCATGCCACACCCACCAAGCCACGCCTGCAAAACCGGTAGTTAAAATTTTTGAAATCCACCACTGCTTTGTTCATACTGACAAAATGCTTTTATATTTTTGATTATGATGCTTATGGACTGCAATGAACTGAAGCTGTTTTTCCCTCTTTTGGTTGAATGTGGAAATAAGAAAAGCAAATACCAAGGTGTCTCTTTCTACAGGTGGAGTGAAAATGCTCCTTACTTCCATTTATATGATCTTCATTTCTGACCTGCTATATGTATGATATTTAAACTGTGGGTCTGTTGTGAAGCAGTTCTGTAGAAGGGGAAAAAGGCAAATAACAAAACAATGAACTTTGGAGACGTGCTAGTTAACAGCCTTTCAGCTTCTGAAAGTTTTTCTTGTACTCAGTTTGCTTAACTTGACTTTCATAGATTTGTCTCCTCAACATGGAAATTAAAGCCATGCTAGAAAAACAACTCAATAGCTAAAGTACATATCACTTTTTTTGTAAAATTACAGTAACAGAATCTTGCACATTGAAAAGTACTTCTTCCCTCTCGTTAGTATAACAAGGTAAAGGTTGCCGACGCATGTATGTGCTAGTCATTCCTGACTCCAGGGGGCTGTGCTCATCTCTGTTTCAAAGCCGATGAGCCAGCACTGTCCAAAGACATCTCCGTGGTCATGTGGCCAGCATGACTAAACGCCAAAGGCGCATGGAACGCTGTTACCTTCCCACCAAAGGTGGTCCCTATTTTTCTATTTGCATTTTTTATATGCTTTCGAATTGCTAGGTTGGCAGAAGCTGGGACATGTAACGGAAGCTCACCCCATTATGGTGCACTAGGTATACGAACCGCTGAACTGCTGACCTTTCGATCGACAAGCTCAGTGTCTTAGCCACTGAGCCACCGTACCCCTTTACCTCATTAGTATGCTTTCCAGAAAACTAGGAGGATCCCTTCTGAGATACTTCCAATTCCTCCTTTACTTCTGTGACCTGAAACACCCTTTTCATGATAGTTGTCTCTAAGCTGTGCTTCTTCTTCCTGCCTCCTAAGGTCATTCTCACAGCCTTTTACATGACCAAGTAAACCTTGTGAATTCAGAGAGGGCCACAATACACAAAAACAAGTGTTTGTTTGCATTTCACGGTATTAATGAGGAATCAAGTTTTATCAGCTTTCTAAGCAGTGGCTAAATATGAGATTAGAAGTCTGCAGTTCAGTTCCTTATTCTTCATCTGACTTTGAGTTGGTCACAATTCCTTAACCCACCTGACTCAAAGAATTAATGTAATGATGAATTGAAGAGAAGAATACATTAATAATAAGGACTGTAAAAATATTCTTCTTATGCAAATCAATGAAAAGGAATGTCTGACGATACAGATCTCAGGCCTTCCCATCTTTGTTCATGATGATGAAACAAGAGTCCAAGATGGCAGTTGTGACCATGTGTTTGGTGGAGTGGAGTTTTAAGTGCATGATTGGACCTACCGTTTTAGTTCATTGCTCCCTCAACCTATAGAGCCTTGGTGGCGCAGCAGATTAAAGTACTGTTAAGTAACACCAGCTGCCTGCAATTACTGCAAATTCGAATCTCAGCAGGCTCAAGGTTGACTCAGCCTTCCATCCTTTCGAGGTAGGTAAAATGAGGACCCAGATTGTGGGGGCAATAAGCTGACTTTGTATAAAAAAGAACACCGCTTGGTGGTGGTGGGGGGGGGGGCAAAAGCCCTACTAAGCAGGTATATACAAAAGTATGAAGGTTATTGCTTAATGCATTGTAAGCCGACCTGAGTCTCTGGAGAAGGGCAGCATATAAATTGAACCAATGAATGAATGAATGAATGAATGAATGAATGAATGAATGAATGAATGAATGAATAAATAAATAAATAAATAAAAAAAATATAGATGCCTCTGTTTCTTTGAGGAAACCCTCTACAGCTCCAGTCATGTACTATGACCTGGGTGCAAAAAATACAATTTAGAAGCTAAGTGCAGCCCATTATAACCTTGAGTAAAGGATGATTAGTATCATCCTTTAGTATCATCCTTTAGTATCAATATTTTCACTTTGGAGGAAGAAAATGTTAAAGCTTGTAGAGTTCTTCTGGAACAAGACATTCTACAAGGCTTATGATGCATATTTCATTTTTAAAAAAAACTCTGTCCCAACACATGCCCCCCAAAAGAGGTATTTAGTTTTGGTATATAGCAGTGATGGTGAACCTTTTCGGCATTGATTGCCAAAAAGGGAGAGCGCACGCATGTGCTTGTCTGGGCCGCAATCCAGAAGAGGAGCTGCCCAGGGAGCATACGCATGCCCAAAAATGTATTCCGGTTTTGAAAATCTATTCCCTGTTGCCTGACATGCACGCTGGCCAGTTAGTCTTCCGGGTTTCTGGCGTGCATGCATGGTGCGATGATCAGCTGGCCGGAGCGCATGCTCATGCAGGAAAATGCATGAGGAAAATGACCAACTCTTCCAGTTTCTGGCACTGCAAAAGATAATTGCGCACGTATGTGTGCCAGAAACCCGGAAGAGGAACGGGCGACGCTGTGCATGCTAGGCAACATGGCTCCGCGTGCCACTTTGGGCATGCATGCCATAGGTTCACCATTATGCCTATATAGCCGTGTTGGCGAACCTATGGCACGCATGCCAAAAGTGGCACGCAGAGCCATTTTTCCAGGCACGCGAGCTGTCACCGAGCTCACTTGAAATTGCACATGTGCACATGTCGCAGCTGGTGTTCAGGCCTCTGGTGTGCATGTGCACAATTCAGGAGACCCAGCTGGTCTTCAGAGTTCTCCTGCGCATGCATGCATTTTTTGCGCATGCATGCAAGATGACTGGTGTGCAGTGTGTGCATGTGCAGACAGCACTTGCGTGCGTGCATTTTACGCATGAAAGCTGCACGCATGAGCATATGGTGAGATATGGTGAGTCAGAATGAAGTTCATCGTTCTTAAAAGATATACAGGCTTGCTAAGTTTTTATTGCTTCAATTTTGCTACATAACTTCTCAGTAACAGAAACCAGATATGTTAGCTTCCCTTGCAAATTTGCCTCCTCTAATCTCATTCTCACTCACTAGCTTTCAAATGCTGACATGAGTAATTTTGAACTAGACGTGATCAGGGAAAACAGTGATGATAACCAGCCTTGGCAGATGTCAGTATTGAAACTGATAAATCGCAGGTGCATTCAGCATACTAGCTGGGAAAGTTTCTTGTGAATATCCTACTAAACCAGAGAGACTAGAGCTCAGTCTGATTATCTGAAAATTGTAGGCTCCCAACTTCCTGATTCTTTTGGGGTGATTTGGAAAACCGCTTGTGTGTTACACTGCATTTATAGGCCAATTTCAAATGAACTTCTTTTAACTACTTGTTTGGGGAAATTCAAGATTGGTAGCTTGTGGCTATTTTAAGTTGACATCCAGGAGCATCTCTAGAGCCACAAGTTGTAGTTCAACAATATTGGAGGTGCTACATCATCACATAGCTCAAGAAGCTTAACCATTTAAATTAACTTTTTCTAATCTTGTTTGAATCAGGGATTTTTAATTCCTTGGTTAACCTCATAGTAGTCCAAGTAATAAAATTTGATATATCTTTTTGCCAATTTTAAAATGTTCCACAGCTTGAAATATCAACTTTTGTGTAAATGATGCAACATAGGTCAATCACTGCTGCTCAAAGGATCTATTAAGTATAATGGTATTGTTCTGTATGATTTATGCAAGATTACTATAGGAAGTTCATGAATAAGTAAAGCTTAATTTGGAAACTCCAGCTCATTCTAATTTCTTTCACATACCTCCAAATCTTCCTAGCACCTCTGAGCTGTTGCTTTTTGTGGAGTAGATACCAAACTTCTTGATTTCACCAATGTCACTAAAAATTTGGTTTATTTCCCTGTAGCTCAATAATATCAATAACACTTAGACTATATACTGTACCTTGGTGCTTTATAGCACTCCGTGGGTGCTTTACAATGTCAGTATATTGCCCCCAACAAACTGGGTCCTTATTTTACCAACCTCAGAAGGATGGAAAGTTGAGTCAACCTTGAGTTGGTCTGGATCAAACTCCTGGCAGTGAGCAGTGAGTTAGTCTGCAATACTGCATTCTAACTACTGTACCACCACGACTCCTAATACATCTATTTAATAGATATAATCATTTTAATTTCTTTCATTTCACAAAGAGAAAACACTGCAGTGAGCAGCGTACATTCATAACAATTTAAAGGAATAACTTAATCCTATTCAATTTACTTAGGATGGGAAATGATCAGTTAGTAAAAGTATACCAGGAGATTTTGTTAAGCATCCTGTAATTCCCTAAGACCAATTCAAGTTTCTGTTTGATTTGAAATGTGTACATTCTGTTTGATTTGAAATGTATCCATTTTCCAAAAGAATATCGTCTCAAGGAGCATTCACAGAATATTATTCTATAATATTCAGATTTGACACGAACACTTTAAGATGTATATTTGCATACTGTATATGCATACTAGTTAATTTCTTTAGTAATATTGTCAATCTGAATAATTCCCTTTCCACATTAATCTAGTCACCTTATTTAAATGGGGGATGAGATTCTTCCTAGGTATATGTGCTTATACTATAAAACTAATGCAATTAAGGTAATAGGAATTAAGTTCCATTAGATTCTAAAAAAATTATCCTTCTTGTCCTGTCTCATACTAAGGCTAAAGCATTATGTGCTGTCTGCATTTGTCTTAGCTTCTAAAAGAAATTTACACTTGATATGAGCCGAGGTGGCACAGTGGTTAGAGTGCAGTACTGCAGCTATTTCAGCTGACTGCTAGTTTAGCAGATCAGCGGATCAAATCTCACCGGCTCAAGGTTGACTCAGCCTTCCATTCTTCCGAGGTAGGTAAAAACCCAGATTGTTGGGGGCACTATGCTATTTAGTATACTGTCTTTGGTGTAAGCTGCCCAGAGTCTTCGGAGAGTGGGCGGCATAGAAATATGAATAATAATAATAATAATAATAATAATAATAATAATAATAATAATAATAATAATAGATTTGTGAATGAGGCCACAGAGTTTTGGTCAAAAATCTCATCATATTATATGTGAACCAGTACAAAGTATCACTTATGTGTTTCTTAATCTGATAATCTAATCTAATCTAATCTAATCTAATCTAATCTAATCTAATCTAATCTAATCTAATCTAATCTAATCTAATCTAATCTAATCTACCTACCATTTTAAGGGTTTAATGGAGAAGCTGGGTAATTTAACAAAGTTAGAAGGACCTTGGAGGTCTTCTAGTCCCAGTTTAGGCAGAAATCCCTGTCCCATTTTAGATAAAGGGCTGTCCAATCTCTTCTTTAAAAAGATGGTGGGGTTTTTTTGCCTGCCCTGTGTCCCTTCACTGTTAAACTCAGGCTTAGGCTATTGGGATTAGTGTTCAACAGTGAAAGGACACAGGGCAGGGGAAAAAAAAAACATCCTGCAGAAAGCACAGCTCCACAACACAGTCCAAGAAGGCTCCAAACCCAATTGCACTACTCAGGTGACCCTGAGGTCAAAAGCAAACCTCCAAGTGGCCTCAACGACTCTCTAAAAGGATGCAAATGACCAGCTGTCTGCAAGGAATATAAATCCTTCCATTTCCCCAACGTCCAGTCAGAGCTGAAGAAGCTACTTGGAAGTGAAGCAAAACATCTTCAAAGAAAAACAAGGAAGTCCAGTTGCTTCTTGCAAAGGAATCTTTGGGACAACCATGACCTGCATGACTGAGAATCTCCATGGGCATTTATTCCAAGTGTGGTCTTACCGAAATCTTATCAAATGGTACTAAGAATTCATGTGATCTTGATTCTATCCCTCTGTTAATGAAACCTAGAATTACATGTTAGGTTTATTTTAGGTTTAGGTTTATTTAATTTATATACCGCCCTACTCCCGAAGGACTCAGGGCGATGAACAGCCAACAATAAAATACATGTATACAAAATTTAAAAACCCAGATAAAATCAAATTAAATAGATTTGGCCCAGACAGATTAAAACACCCCAAACAATTTAAAACAGATTAAAATTTAAATGCTAAAAGAAGAAGAAGGGTTAGGCCAGGCCCGCCTGGTGAAATAAAAAGGTCTTAAGAGCACGGCGGAAGGTGCGTAGATCCGGGATCCTCCGTATCTCCAGGGGGAGCTCATTCCAGATAGTAGGTGCCCCACAGAGAAAGCTCTCCCCCTAGGGGCCACCAGTCAACATTGTTTGGCCGACGGCACCCGGAGGAGCTTCTCTCTATGAGAGCATACTAGGTGGTTGCTGCATACTGTTGGCTTATACTTAAGTCCACTAGGACTCCAAGGTCCCTATCATAGTTACTGCTGTTCATAATCATAAGTTTATTTGTCAAGCATATATAACAGGTAAAAGTATAAACATAATTTGAATACATGAAAAGAGTAAGTAAAAAAGAATATTAGGATAGGGACGGTAGGCACGCTGGTGCACTTATGCACGCCCCTTACAGACCTCTTAGGAATGGGGTGAGGTCAACGGTAGACAGTTTAAGGTTAAAGTTTTGGGGGTTTGGGGAAGAAACTACAGGTAGAGTCAGGTAGTGCATTCCAGGCATTGACCACTCTGTTACTGAAGTCATATTTTCTGCAATCGAGTTTGGAAAGGTGTACCTTGAGTTTGTATCTATTATTTGCTTGTGTATTGTTGTGGTTGAAGCTGAAGTAGTCATTGACAGGAAGGACATTGTGGCAGATAATTTTACATACTCTGCTTAGGCCAGATTGAAGTCGGTGTAGTTCTAAACTGTCTAAGCCCAAAATTTGGAGTCTGGTGGCATTGAGCCAGGTTTCATCTCATCTGTACCTGTACATTTGGTTTTTCTTGCCTAAATGTAAAACCTTACTCTTGTCTCCACTGAATTTCATTTTGTTGGATAGTGCCCAGTGTTTAAGCCTGCTGAGATGCATCTGGAACTTTAGCCTATCTTCTGGGTTGTTGGCTATTCCTACCAGATTGGTTTAGGGTAAGTGACAGTCTTTCTTAGCCCTAGGAAGGAAAAATTAGTAAGCCCCTTCTGAAAATATTGCTGAGTGCAACTTTCAGAGACTTACTGAAGCAGTCTTCAAGAGTCAAAACAGACACGGAAGCACACATTTTTTGTCTTTTTTGTTTCATAACACTTATTCTAAGTGTAGCTTTATTTCAAGAATTACATTTTCTACATATATAAAAAGAAGTTTATATTCTTAATCTTCAAAAAAGCTGAGAAATGCCACTGCAGTATTTCTTCCAGCATTTCTGTAAATTGGAAATTGACACATAAAACAACTAAAGATTCCTCTCCATGGCTGAAATCGTAAATTATGAGTTGTTCGTAAACAAAGGTTAAACACGAGGGGATAGAGACTATATTTTATTTTGTATTTAGTGTTAAAATGTTGGTGGGTAGTTCCCCCCTAATAAAACTAATCTGACATTATTTACAAGGATGGTGCTACTGTATCTCTCAGTAACTAATAAAATGTTTCTGCTGGGGAAAATGAAGTACCTGTATAAGAAGGGTCTCTGTATAACAAGATTATTCCAGTGATAGTTAGCATTTTTTTAGGTTCAGTCAACTCTGTATCAAATGATAGGCACATTTTAGTACACACGATTTGAGATGATGCAATGCAATATCTTGGAAACAGGGTTTTCACCAGTGATAAAATGTAAAATTTGTTACTATCGGTTCTGTGGGGCTGGCTTAGTGGGGGTGGTAATGTGACTGGGTGGGCATGGCTAACTTTTTTTTTTTTACTTTTAAAACCATTTTTTTCTACAACCTCTTCACCCGAAGAGGTTGTAAAAAAATGCTTTTAAAAGCCTCTGACAATCCCAGCTGAGCCGCGTGATCATCAGAGGGTTTTTTTTTAACTTTTAAAAGCATTCTTTTAGCCAAAGAGGTTGTAGAAAAAATGCTTTTAATTTTTTTTTAAAAAAAGTCTCTGATGATTGTGCGGCTCACCTGGCCATGTGGTGGTGGTGGGGACAGGGATTTTTGTTACTGGTTCTCCAAACCACCCACTGCCATCACTACCAGATTGGGCGATCCAGTTCAAACAGGGAGCATTTCACTCCTGGTTTTCACTCACTTTAAGTGTGTCGAACTATAGTGATTACCTATTTCATGTCTTAATTTTTTTTACAAAAAAAAATGTTTGTAGTTTTGGTTTTTGTTTCTTCAAAATTTCATTAGTACTGTATATAAATTGTATGGTTACCATGTTTTTGAGAACATATTAGAAATCTTAGACAGAATATGGCAGCTTGGAATTCATTTTACCAAGATTGAGTCAAGGCAACATATTTTGGTTCTGTTTCAGACTTAATATCTTTAATAGAATGGCGGTGCACTTTGGGACTCAGCAGAGTGACCATCATGCCATAAACCCAGAAAAGGCTACTTGTATCGAAACACACAATCTCATTTGGCTTTTACTCAATTGGGTCTTTCTTGGTAACAGCACAATGATGATACCATAAAATATCAATCTAGTCAAGTCTTGGAGTTTGCTTGAATCAGATAAATTTTATTTGCTAGATATCTTCTTAACCATCTTTCTCTAGGAAGTTTGGGCCAACAATGGCTGAAATAAAGATGTGGAAGTAATTTTTATTCAGTATATTTATTACTTCTATATACAGGTGAAACTCAAAAAATTAGAATATCATGCAAAAGTTCATTTATTTCAGTAATGCAATAATGAAACTTAAAAGGTGAAATGAATATATGAGATAAACTCATTACATGCAAAGCGAGATAGTTCAAGCTTGATTTGTCATAATCTTGATAATTATGTCTTACAGCTCATGAAACCCCCAAATTCACAATCTCAGAAAATTAGAATATACATGAAATCAATAAAACAAGGATTGTACATAGAACAATATCGGACCTCTGAAAAGTATAAGCATGCATATGTACTCAGTATTTGGTTTGGGCCCCTTTTGCATCAATTACTGCCTCAATGCTTCATGGCATGGATGCTATCAGCCTGTGGCACTGCTGAGGTATTATGGAAGACCAGGATGCTTCAATAGTGGCCTTCAGCTCTTCTGCATTGTTCGGTCTCATGTCTCTCATCTTTCTCTTGGCAATGCCAATGCAGATGATTATCAGTTGGATCAACCTCCTGAAGATCAGCTGTTTCAGACTGCAGGGATTGACGTAGCCTATTACCGCCTCCGCACAACCTATTTTCTGGGGGGATGGTGGGTGGGCAGGGCTACATTCGGTGTATAAGATGCACCCAAATTTTCACCCTTTTTTATGGGGGGAAGAACTGTGTCTTATACCCGGAAAAATATGGTAGTTTTTCCGTGTCTGCAGAGATACTGTAACTGATGCTGGTTAATTTTCCAGTCACGAGAGTGCAATTTATCCATGGTTAATTCTTATATCCAAGGTTAATTCTTATATCTCAATGCCGGCAGATCATCTATTGAATGCTCTGATTTGTTGTCTGATTCCCACCTTGTACCCACTTCCCCACCACTCAGTCAGAACTGAAGAAGCTTCTTGGATGAGAAATGAAACAACAAGAAAACAAGAAAGCCCAATTGCCTTTTGGAAAAACACATTTGGGAAAATACTTTTGCTTGTTTCTAGGTGTTTGCTGATCTGTTGCTTGATTATCTTTTCTACAATCTTCCCCAGGTATCAATATCAGTGGCAAGACTCCAAGCATCAAGCTTGCAATTCATTAGAATCGGAGCATGGACAAACAGGTTAATTGTCCATAGTTTCAGGATCCTTTTTTTTTTCTTTTTAAAGATTGGAAGCACATCAGCTCTGGTTCCCCAGGGTATCAGGATCTTTGAAAAATATTTAACAGATTAACAGAGTTGGAAGGGACCTTATAGGTCATCTAGTCCAACCCCCACCCCACCCCTACTCAAGCATGAGACCTTACACCATTTCTGACAAATGGCAGTCCAATCTTTTCTTGAAAGTCTCAAATGATGAAGCTCCCACAACTTCCGAACACAAGCTGTTCCAATGGTTGATTGTTCTCACTATCAGAAAGTTCCTCCTCATTTCTAGGTTGAATCTCTCCTTGGTCAGTTTCCATCCATTATTCCTTGTTTGACCTTCAGGTGTTTTGGAAAATAGCTTGACCTCTTCCTCTCTGTGGCAAAGATTAGAACAGTGCTATCATGTCTCCCCTGGTCCTTCTCTTCACTAGACTAGCCATGCCCAGTTCCTGCAACCATTCTTCATATGTTTTAGCCTCCAATCCCCTAATCATCTTAGTTGTTCTTCTCTGCACTTTTTCTAGAGTCTCAACATCTTTTTTATAGTGTGGTGACCAAAACTGGATGCAATACTCTAGGTGTGGTCTTAGTAAGGCTTTATAGATTGATATTGATAAGGAGCCTGTGTAGCGTAGGGGGCTAATGCCTCCTACTAAAGGCAGCAATTAACACCAGCTGCCTGTAATTTCTCTGAGTTCAATCCTAGCCAGGCTCAAGGTCGACTCAGCCTTCAATCCTTTCTAAGGTAGGTAAATTGAGGACCCAGTTTGTGGGGGCAATAAGCTGACTTTGTATAAATATACAAAAGTATGAAGGCTATTGCTTAACGCATTGTAAGCCGCCCTGAGTCTCCGGAGAAGGGCGGCATATAAATCAAATTAAAAATAAAATAAAATAAAAAATAAATAAATATTAGTACCTCGCTTGATCTTGATTGTATCCCTCTGTTAATGCAATTTAGGATTGCATTGGCTTTTTTGGCTGCCACTGCATATATGGTTCATATATCATATATATCTCATATATACCAATAGTTCCAAGGTCAGGTCTGGAAATTTCTTCAGAACTCTGAGATATAATCCATCTTGTCCTACAGATTTGAACTCATCTAAAGTGAATAGGTGTTGTTACAGAACACACACCTTGCTTTGGCTAAACCTAATACTACACCTGAGTCTGATATTATCCAAACATAGGAAGAAACATATAAACTATTCTGGACTGCAGAGATAAGAGACAAATGTAATAGAGAAAAGAACACATACCGTATTTTTCGGAGTATAAAACGCGCAGATTATAAAACGTACCTACCATTTTTGGTGAGAAAAACAAGAAAAAGAAATCTGCCTCTGCCTCCCAGCAATTTTACCTCATTGCAGCAAACATCAAACAGCCTGCTTTACTTTCATTTTCATTTTCAGCATAGCTTGTTTAGCACAAGGGGAAAAAGTTTGCTCCAGCAACTTACCTCCTTGCAGCAAGTAACAGAGACCCGCACAAAACAGCTGAGAGCAAAACAGCTGAGAGTTGGGAGGCCATCCAATCAACTTTGCTCATTAGGATGTGCTGAAGCTGAAAGGAGCTTCTTCTTCTTTCTGCTTGCTGCAAGGAGGTAACTGCTGGGAGGCAGAGGCCAAAGCGTGGGGGCAAGTGGGTGGGTGGGGCTACATCCGGTGTATAAGACGCACCTAAATTTTCACCCTCTTTTAGGGGGGAAAAAGGTGCATCTTATTTTCCGAAAAATACGGTACTTCTTTGCAAAAAGAAACATTGGAATTTCTAAATGTTAAACCTGTGCTTCTTTAACTGAGCTATGGTATTTCAGTTGCAGATCACAGTTTCATTTATTATCCACATGCAAATATTACGGAAAGATATAGATATGGCACCTTGGTCTACCTACTCATTAGGTGAGCTTTCATTTCTCAGGTGAGCACTGCCAACTGCAATGCAAATAAAGATGCTCCTAAACATTTCCGTAAGGATGAGTAAGCGTGTGGGAGGACAGGACACGTTTGACAAGGCCCCTTTTTCTCAAACATGCCCCTTCACATTTTCCCCCCTAAACCTGAAGGGAAGAGTTATTAAAAACAAATTAAATGTAAGTGCTATTAAACTTTTAAGGCTGACACATTTGACATTTATTTCAACATCCCCATAGGTTTCTTCAGAAATGCTAGTTATTATTCTACCATGTACATTCTTTCAAAACTACCTTTTCATAACCATGATTTAAAAAAAAAAAGTTGTTTCCTTAAAGGTGGAGAGCATCTAGTACACTATGACAATGAATCGGAATGAAACACTTCTGATGGGGCGAATGCTTATTAAAATGAATCACAGATACCTCTCTGTCATTTGAAGTGTGCTTTAATCAGTGGTATCAGATAGGCTGTTGTATAGGGCATTGTGGAGGAAAAAGTGATGAAATTGGGAGACATTACCATAGATATATATCAAGGACTTGCAAGGCCTCAACAGGGGAATTATATATAATTTTGCACACCCTGCTTTACAAGAAACATTGAAAGATACAAGATAGGGCAAAAGAAATAGATAATGGGCTTCTGGAATCAGAACTATGAGTCTTGGAGAAAATTAGGTTTATATTCATCCTGAATGGAAGAAGAAGAGATAAAACTGGATTGATGCATATAAAAGGATAAGAGATGTGGAGAGATTGTTATGAAAGTGTTCCAGTGAGTAATCATCACCAGGGGAGAAAATTGGATTCCTAAAAGTGAAAAGTCCAGAGGAGAATATTGTTTTTTTAAAAAAATGCAGAAAAGTTATCTTTCAGTGCAACTTTTAATATGACAGAATCAGATGAGTCTATTAATGAAAAGTCTCAAATGTATTCACAGAGTCATATCAATTCCAGGAAATTATTCATTTCTTCTTCACCCAGGGAACAATTACCTTGGAGAACTTATTGCTTTGTAAGAAAGAAGTGGCGAGCTGTTCAGGCAGCTTAATAGAAAGGTAAGACAAACAAAATAGGGTTAATGCAGTTGGGGGTATTAAACTTTGACGAATAGAGGGCCTTTTCATATGTGGAGTTTAATACTTTCTGAACTCTAAACAAAGTAGAGTTTTGTGAAAAGCTACAGCAAGCTCAGGGTTTTAGAGGAGAGGGAAAGGAGGGAGCGAAGGAGAAAGGAAGGAAGGAAGGAAGTCCCGAGCTTACTGAGAATATTTGTTTGAGATATTCAATTAGTGTAATTCTTTTGAAATTGCTTCTTCATCTTGTATCTTATCTTCCACTGATTTATAAAGTAAAAGTACCTATTATCAGTAATACTCCAAAATAAGATGATATCCTCTAGTTAGAATTAATTACTTTGAAGAGTCAAAAAAGTTCTTAATGTATTCCTTAACTTTGGTTTAATCCTTCCCTGAAGAAAACAAGGATTCCAAAACATTCAACTGTGATTGGATCATACCAAAGATATTTATATTTAACTAGGCTTATTCGGCATTTTTTAGGTTTGAAGAAAGGCCTGGTGTAAATAGTGAGATTTAACCAGGGGTGGGCTGCTGGGGGTTTGCAGGGGTTCGGGAGAACCTCTAGTTAAGATTCTGTGCAGTTTGGAGAACCCACAAATCCCACTCCTGGTTGACTCTGCCCCACCCACCCCACCCCACCCGTCCTAGGAGTCCCCACTTGGCCCATTTTGGATGCAGGTAAGTGCAGGGCATGCATAGGGGCTCGAAAAGGGAGGGTGAAAAACAGGCCTACTGGAAATTCAGGAAGATTGGAAATGGGCCTGTTTCCGGCCTCCAGAGTGCCTCCGGAGCCTGGGGACGCTGTTTTCACCCTTCTGGAGGCTTGAGGAGCCTGGGGAGGGCAAAATCACCCCCTGCTGTGGTGCAGGAGGCCAACTAGGCCACGCCCACCATGGCCATGCCCACCCAGCAACCGGGCAGAGAAGCCCTTGCTAAAAATTTTGAAGCCCACCCCTAGACTTAACCTAAAATTCAGATATAGACTAACTACAAAGAGGACAATGGTATCCACATCTATGAAAATACAGGTAGAAGGGCATATATTAAATCAAACAGAAGAGCTTTCCAAAAGTGTGACATTTCAGAAGTCTCTTTTTATGTGCTAATTTTGTCTTCTATGGGTGCATTTGTATTACCTACATCTTGCTTTGTTTACGATTAGTGGCCATAATCTATCATCCATCTTCCTTCCTTCCTTCCTTTATGCCTGCCTGCCTGCTTTCCTGCCTTTTTTCTTTCTTTCTCTTCTCTCCCTTCTTTCTTTCTCTCTCCTCATTTCATTTGAATTTCTGCCCCATTATGTCACTTTTTAAGAAACATGGCCAATAAACATTAATGATTACATGCTTCCAAAGCTTCTAAATAAAATGTTTTCATATGCTTTCATGAGTTCTTAACAGAACTGCAGCTCTTAAAAAGAACCATGGATAGTTTGAAATGGATTGACATGATAGTTGGTTCTGGCTTAGTGTTAAATCGGGGGCGCAAGAAAGGACAGGACATGCAGTAGAGTCTAACACTTTTATTAGCTCCGTAAATTGCAATGGCAATCATAGCCGTGGCAGCTCCTTTTATAGCTAGGAGCTGTCCGCAGCTTCAACCACTGACGGTCCTATGAATTTCCCGCTCTTGTCCCTGATTGGTTTGTTCAAATCTGCCATTCAATACTCAACACCTAGCTTTGAAATAAAAGTTGTTAAAACGTTAATTAGATTTCTGTAGAGCAAGATTAGGCAAATTGTTTGCCATACCTTGGCAAACACACAAAAGGAAAGCACACAGGTTAACATAATTTTATTTAGAATTTATATGATGAGGTCACACATTCAGCCAGATGTTTATCCATCTATCAATTCCTTCCCAAGAACCTGCAATAATAAGAAGTTGTTTGAGGGCATTAAAGAGGCTGTTGCAGATGTAAGCTGTTTCAAGCAAAGCTGCCTTTTGCAATTGATTGATGGTGACTTTGTCAATTATTATTATCATTTGTTGTGCAGTCAACCAGATGTTTAGGCTGTATTTGGCATTTCTATCCACCTATTAAATCCTTCCAAAGGACCTAGGATAGGCAGATGTTGATGTTTGATAATGTTAAAGATATCATCACAAGAGGAAAGCTGTCCCAAATTATTATTTTATCCCACTAACTCTAAACTGACTTCAGAGCAGTATATACAGTTTCTGCATTTCAGTCTTCACATAACCTTCTGATGTATGTGGGTGTGTGTAAGACAGAAAGAGCCCATGCATCTTATGGTTGTCAAATGTGTTGTGCAATACACAAATCATTTTTTTCCATGAGATGTATTTTTAGAACAGGTTGGAAAAGAGAATGACTGAAGACACAAATACCTATGTGGCAAGCTACTTTTCATCAATTATTAATAGCTTTTTCACTGTTCCTAACTGGTCGTTCCTAACTGGCTTTTCAATAGCATGAGGATAATAATAAAAATGCTACTTGTAGCATTTTGCATTACTGTTTTGTTTTTACATCCATTTGTGTCACACCCACTTCAAAAACTCTACACAGCTATTGTGACTGTTTCCATTTCTATACTACTCTTCCTAAAAAGCACAAAGGAGTTTATATTAAAATCCCGTTAGTAGAGTGCAATGACTACTTGTTCCCCTCTTCCCAAATCTCTCCAGCTACATCTTTAGAGCTGCTAGAGAAAAAACTGTTATCTAGCTATTGCTGGAAAAAGATAGATGGTTGGAGAGGGCAGGGATGTAGAAAAAGAGAGGAGAGGCCATAATGTGAAGCATAGTTAAACTAAAAACAGCCTTGGGAAAGCTTTGCTAGGATAGCTGCTTTAAACATCTGCCTACTTCCAATATGTTCGTTGTTAATATTTGTAAGTAAGACTATACATATATACACATTTATGCTTTGTGTGTATGTGTGAGCAAGAGAAAGAGAACGCAAAAGCAGAAGTGTTTAGAAACTGGGGAAAAGCATCTGAAAAACATCACAATAAGAAGCCAATTTTCTTTCATGAGATGCAAAATAGTCTTTGAATGCTTCTTGGTTATATTGTTATTGTCATCATCATCATGTAAACAATGAAGGAAGCTCTTTATAAATAGGAAAAAAATAAAGGAGAAAAATGTGCCCTCTCTTACAGATGCCATCATTTGCTTGCTTTTGATTTGGCTTCTAAAGCAATTTTCTTTAACTTAGCGCTTTACAGATGTCTTGGAGCACTCAGAATTCCCAGTTAGCATGACCAAATGGACATGCTGAGTACCATTTCAAGGATTTTGTTTTGCTTTACAAGCCCATGCCCTAAATGTCCAATTATCATTAGTGGTACTTTCTCACACTTCAGTGGATATAAGGATGAAGGAATCCTGCAAAATCTCTTTTTTTCTCTCCCTGGAATCAGTAGAAGAAACCATTCTTTTGAAAAATTAAGAATCATTTAGGTATGCTTTCCCCTAGCCCCCAGAAGATAAAATGATACACAGTCCAGAAAAGGCTCATTTCCCAGCATGGGTGTCCACAGGGAAGAAGGGGAAAGATGAAATTAATGTTTGAGGTTGTTGTTACTCCATTGTGACACTGTACACATATTTATAAGGGGTGGAGCTTATGACATGCAATTGTAATTGTTCTTTAATCATTCTGATGAAACTATTATTTTGCAGATACTTTCAACACCCTACCTCTCTTCCCCTCCCCCCCCCCAGCCAACTTGTATGCAACCACAACACAAATATGCTGCCATGTTTTCATCTCATTTCTTCGTCACAAACAGGGGTGGGCTGCTGGAGGTTCACAGGGGTTTGGGAGAACCTTTAGCTAAGATTCTGTGCAGTTTGGAGAACCCCCCAAATCCCACTCCTGGCTGGCCCCACTCACCCCTATGTCCCTATGCAGCCATAGGGACGTAGGATGCAGGTAAGTGCAGGGTGCATACGGAGGCTCAGGAAGGGCGAAAAAATGGACCTACCGGAAGTTCAAGAAGACCAGAAACGGGCCCTTTTCTAGCCTCTGGAGGGCCTCCTGAGCCTGGGGAGCCGGGAAGTCTCGAATAAAGCCTCCCAACCCCGGAGAGGGTAAAAACGCCCCCCCCACCTTGGTGCAGGAGGCCAACTAGGCCACACCCACTATAGCGACATCCACTCAGCAACTGGGCAGAGAACCCCTTGCTAAGATTTTTGAAGCCCACTCCTAGTCACAAATCATTCTCAGTGGTGCCAGCGTTAAAGCAGGATTTTATTTTCATCCATTGCAGTGGCTTGAAAGAGAGGTAGGCTATAAATCAACAATGGGGATAAATGTCAAGGACAGTTTTCTGCAAGGATGGGTAGCGAGCAACTGCTGAGTTGATCTGCAACCTTCAATCAACAGAAAAAATGGCATGAAAGTTGTTGATCCCATTGCAGCTGAAACCAACATTTATTTATTTATTTATTTATTTATTTATTTATTTATTTATTTATTTATTTATTTATTTATTTAATTTTTATACCACCCTTCTCCCGAAGGACTCAGGACGGTGTACAGCCACAATAAAACAATATGAGGTATAAAATTTAAAAACAAATTAAAGCAAATTAAATATTTTGACCCTTCAGTTAAAAACCCTCAAATTTAAAACACCCATCCAATTTCTTCTTAAGCCAGTCCAGCCTGTTGAAATAACAGAGTCTTAAGGGCATGGTGAAAGGTACGCAGATCGGGAATCATACGTATCCCCGGGGGCAATTCATTCCAGAGGGCGGGTGCCCCCACAGAGAAGGCTCTCCCCTGATGGTCACCAGTCTACCTTGTCTAACCAACGGCACATGGAGGAGTCCCTCTCTGTGGGAGTGTGTTGGTCGGTGGGAGGCCATCAGTGGCAGAAGGCGATCCCGTAAGTATCTGGGTCCTAAGCCATGGAGCGCTTTGAAGATGGTAACCAGCACCTTGAATTGCACCCGGAAGACCACTGGGAGCCAGTGCAGCTCGCGCAGGAGAGGTGTCGCGTGGGTGTCTCGAGTCGCTCCCATAATCACCCTTATATGAAATAAGATTCGACCTGTTCAGTGTTTGGATGGGAAATCTCTCAGATATCCTAAAGAGGGGTGTGGTTCACTAAGATTAGCCATTAGAACCAAGGGGATTTTAGGTTGACCCTGTGACTTTTCTTAATATCCCTTAATGCTTCTTAAATATTCTTCTTTTGATTATAATTTTCTTTTTACTTTATTATAGCAACAAATAGGAAGGCACTTATGGATCAGAAAAGGACTAAGCTTCAGTGGTTCAAGTCCTACCACCACGTGATGAGGTGAACTCCAGTTCTTGTCCCAGCTCCTGCCAATCTAGCAGTTTGAAAGCATATAAAAGTGCAAGCAGATAAATAGGTACCACTTATGGTGAAAAGTAAGTATTTCATGTTTTGTCGTATGCTCTGTGCTGTAGCATGATGTCATGCTGGTCACATGAGCATGGAATTGTCCTCAGATAGGTGCTGGCTCAATGGCTAACACAAACAGAGGAGCACCAGCAGAGTAAAACCAGTAGGCACCCTCTCTCTCTCTCTCTCTCTCTCTCTCTCTCTCTCTCTCTCTCTCTCTCTCTCTCTCTCTCTCTCTCTCTCTCTCTCTGTGTCTGTCTGTCTGTCTGTCTGTCTCTCTCTTACTCTGAAGATAATTATGTTGATTTTCCCTTACTATTGATAGCATTTATCTCTTCCTCATGCCCAAGAACAGCACTTAAAGATGCACTTATTTCTCTGTCATGCAAACTACAAGCACTACTACTTTTATATTACAAAAACGCAATTCTACAAACATGTTCAAGTTGCAGAATGTGATACATGTTTCATTTCACATCAGTGCTGTAGTAGACTGATATTTTTTTCTTTCTTACTTTTTATTGTTATCAGTGAAACATCTTTACTATTGTTACTGATGTAATTTTTTATAGAGGAGCACAAATGCTACTTTACAATTGTTAGGTGATCAAATGATGTGACTAAAGTAATGAATAGTTCCTCTCATCATTTGTTAAATTTTAGGTTTTTTTGACTGAAACAGGGTGGGGTTTTTTTTGGTTTTTTTCTTTGGAACAGGATCATGTACCACATTAAAAGTAATAGGAGCAAATCTAATTGTGTGTTCCTTAAAATAAATTAAAGGAGAGTAGTTTGTTTTTTTTTTTTAAAAAAATCACAATTTGCTTTGAGCAAGCATTTTATTCTGCTTTTGACTTCTTATTAAAAAGATGTTGCTCTGGAGGTAAGATGCTGAAAACTAGCAGAGTATTCCCACAAGTAATAGCATATGGAGCCTGAATCCAAGCAGCTGACTGATGTTTATTTTAAAAGGTTCTCTTGAACTAATCCATTATACATTGCTTCATTTTTTAGCATCTGATTTCTGTCCAACGATGCACGGTGTTTAGCTGAATTATTTAAAACAAAATACAGTACCTGACTACAATGTGAAACATTCTCACGGTGTGTTGCTATATAATTATTAGTTGTTTTGCTTTGTACTTTTAAGAATTTACAGTTGCATGAAATACGAAAAGTTGCAGGCTGGAGTTAGGGAGTCCATACTTACAGTTAACATTCAGAGTAAAATTTTAATATGTGAGGGAGGGAATCAGCACATGAAACATTGTACTGTATTTTGAGTCAGTCAAATGCAACTTGCCATAAGCTACTCTTCTTCTAAAGGAGAATATTTGTACCTGAGGGTTGAAAGGAGGGTCCTTGATGCTCTCTGAGCTTGCTTATTTTCTTGCAGATGTTTCATTACCCTAACTAGTAAGCAATACTGTTTGCTCTCAGTTTATATTCTGGTGACTTGCCTGTCTGCGTGGGTAGGGAATGGTCTTAGAGATTCTTTGGTTGGGCTGTTTATTGATGGCTCTTGGGCAGTTTCTTGATTGTGGTATTGCTTATTTGATTGTTCGTCTGAAGTTCACCTTGGGGTGAAATTCAGCAAACCAAAAGACCCAGCAACCCCAAAAGAAAATAAAAACAGGATTCATCTACAATATACAATGTAAGAACTGCAATAGGGGACTGGAGACTAAAATATATGAAGAACGGTTACAGGAACTGGGCATGGCTAGTCTAGTGAGGAGAAGGACCGGGGTGACATGACAGTAGCATTCCAAAATTTGAGGGGCTTTGACAGAGAGGAGGGGGTCAACCTATTTTCTAAAACATCTGAAGGCCAGGCAAGGAATAATGGATGAAAGCTGATCAAGGAGAGATTCAACCTAGAAACAAGGAGAAATTTCCTGACAGTGAGAACAAGCAACCAATGGAACAGAAGTTGCCTTCAGAAGTTGTGGGAGCTCCATCACTTGAGACTTTCAAGAAAAGATTGGACTGCCATTTGTCAGAAATGGTGTAGGGTCTCCTACTTAGGCAGGGAGTTGGACTAGATAACCTATAAGGTCCCTTCCAACTCTGTTAAATTTGTTAAAACTTCAAATGAACATTTCTGTAGAGTTTTAAACAGGAAAAGATCTAACCTGTTTGTAGGTGGCAATGCTTTTTCCTCTCTCTTGGGTGGAATATGTAGTTGTCAGTCACCTGATCTTGTGCCAGGTTAATTGGCCTTTCTCTAAAGGTATACCTCACCTCCAGTTTCAAGTCAGAAAGAATAACCTTTCCCTTTTCTTTTCCTTTTTTCTACATCTGCTATGAAGGGCATCCTTATGATTATACCTTCTGCTTACCTTTAAGTGACACCACGGTGACAGGTTGTGGTTACATCCCTCTTTTGCACTGTGATGCTTTTAGTAGAGTTTCTGGAATACAATGACTTTCATTCTATGTATTATGTATAGTTTTATCATAAGAAGTAAAACACAAAAGAGGAACAAGGTGAAACAAAACAAAAGCATACATTCAACACTAACAACAATGAAACAGGAAAAAAAGTGTGCAAAAAAAGTGACCAAATAAATTTAATATTTAATATTAAAAGTTTTATTTAATATTAAATTTCAGCTGGCCTCTGAAAAGAAAGAAAAAATGGTACACACACACACACACACACACACATCCATCCATCCATCCATCCATCCATGCAATAAAGGAGAATATGTATAGCTCAGTGTTGAAATGAGGGATTCCTGGTGCTCTCTGAGCTTGTTTGTTTGCATTACCCTAACTAGGTAACATCAGTGCTCACTGCCCTGATTATGTTACCTAGTTAGGGTAATGAAACATTTGCAAGAAAATAAGCAAACTCAGAGAGCACCAAATACCCTTCATATATATCCCTCTGTTAACCTTCTGTTGTATTTAATGTGCAGAAAGTCCACAAACAGTTTCTGGTCTCTTATAAAGCTGTCTAGTCGATTATCTCTAATCAAAACAATTAATTTCACTGTCTCTGCTAATTCAGTCAATTTCAAAATCCATTGTTCAATGGAATACAATGACATTCAATCTTAGCAAGGAGATATTGGTCTAAGATACACATGTGGTTGGAAACAATGATCAAAAGACATGTAGACTTTAAACCAGAGATATTTTTATTAGGGATTTTACCAGAAATATATAACAAAGAATTTAATTGTGAATATTCTCACAGCAGCTAGAATTGTATTTGCTAAAAATTGGAAAGAAGAAATGATACCTTTGGATGAAGAAATTAGTAGGAAAATGTTGGACTGTGCCAAAATGAGCAAACTGACATTTGAAATAAGAGAGCAGGAAGAGAAACAATATTATTTGATATGGGATTTATTTTACCACTGGGTAGATAACAAAAAATGGTGATATGTAAGGAAATGTCTAAATACTTAAATGATGATACAATTGATATATTTTATGTAAGATTAAAATTTGGATATGTAGTAATATTATGAAAAGATGAGAGGACACTAGGGATGCAAACCGACCAACGTATTGTCTGTACTTGATTGAATGAATGATGTCTTTTTTAATTTTTTAAATTTTTTTGTTTTAAAATAAAAAATGATTTGGAAAAAAAAATGATGTTCAATCTTCTCTGCCTATGCAGACCTAGGTTGCTACTATGTGTGCTTCATCTTGCAATGAATATACAAAAGCAATGAGCAATCATGCAGTAATGAATGTGCCATTGCTCCTTGAGGAAACCATTATACTCCACACTGTATACTGGAGAAGGGAGGAAATATTTGAAAAGCTTGGCAATTGGAGGAACAGTGAGATTCAACAAGACCTTACCAAGTGAGAAGATCAAGTGGACCCAGTTTGTGGCGGCAATAAGCTGACTTTGTATAAAAAATATACAAAAGTATGAAGGCTATTGCTTAACACATTGTAAGCCACCCTGAGTCTCTTGAGAAGGGCGGCATATAAATCTAATTTAAAAAAAGTGAGGTACTAATACCACTCTATAAAGCCTTAGTAAGACCACATCTAGAATACTGCATCCAGTCTTGGTCACCACACTATAAAAAAGATATTGAGAGTCTAGAAAAAGGGCAGAGAAGAGCAACTAAGATGATTAGGGGACTGGAGGCTAAAACATATGATGGATGGTTGCAGCAACTGGGCATGGCTAGTCTAATGAAGAGAAGGACCAGAGGAGATATGATAGGTGTGGCGCAGTGGTTAGAGTGCTGTACTGCAGCTACTTCAGCTGACTGCTAATTCAGCAAATCAGAAGATCAAATCTCATTGGCTCAAGGTTGACTCACCTTCCATTCTTCCAAGGTGGGTAAAATGAGGATCCAGATTGTTGGGGGCAATATGCTATTTAGTATACTGTCAATTGTTGTAAGCCACCCAGAGTCCTCCGAGAGTGGGCAGCATAGAAATATGGTTAATAAAATAAAATAAATAATAAATAGCACTGTTCTAATCTTTGCCAGAGAGGAGGGGGTCAAGCTGTTTTCCAAAGCACCTGAAGGCCAGACAAGGAATAATGGATGGAAACTGACCAAGGAAAGATTCAACCTAGAAATGAGGAAGAACTTTCTGACAGTGAGAACAATCAACCAATGGAACAGCTTGCCTTCAGAAGTTGTGGAAACTTCATCCCTGGAGGCTTTCAAGAGGAGATTGGACTGCCATTTGTCAGGGATATTATAGGGTCTCTTGCTTGAGTTGGGGGTTGGACTAGATGATCTACAAGGTCCCTTCCAACTCTATTAATCTATAAATCTATGAACCCTAACTATCCAAGAGAGTTGCAGATCTAAAAGAAAGGTGATGTACTCATAGCACCAAGAACACAGCCCCTTTCCTCTCCATCAAGAGGAAACTCTTGTCCAATTACCATGTCTGTCTGTGCTCAGCTAACCCCAAAGAACCTGCCCCACGTATCCAAGTGAATACTAGTAAGTTTAGCTAACAGATGTTGTGAGGAATCCTTGCAGTTGATCTTTCAACTCAGACTTTTTAGCAAGTACTGAGCCACCTTGAATATGTCTGCTGAATGGCAATCCAGGGATGAATAAGTACAGCAAAATATCTCAATTTAGTTATTCACACCACCATAATATAATACTTAACCAAGCCTCTTCCTCATGTTCAGTCACTCTTCATTATCTCAGTTTATGCGATCATAAATTACTGTCAAGCCTGAGTTTTGAATGAAAAATATGAGATTAGTAAAAAGTATCATACTGGAATTTGTGCTAAAGCTACCTGAATGTCTAGAATGGGCATTTCAGATTAGTCCTCTCTTCCTCTCTCTTTTTAATCTGTGTTTGCATTTCAGATACAGAACCTTTTGTTAATGAAATGTGTTAATTAATTGCCTGTATGAATGCTGAAGGTGATACTCTTTTGATAGGACCGTTCCTGTTAAAAGCCATAACAGAACTGTGTTTTAGTACAAAGATAGAAAGACATCTTTAAAAATGAATAAAGATAAATGATGTGCATTTTAATCCTCAAGAGACTGCTTGATGTTCAAGTGTGTATGGAAGGCTAATAGTTTAACAAAAACAACAATGCCCAAAAAGTGATTTTGAATGGACAAACCACTCCATTCAAAGGCTGATTTAGAATTCCTTGCTACTGCCAGTAGCTTTTGCCGCACATCTACACGGTGTATAAAGTTAGCACCCACCCCACCTAGAAGAATGAAATATTTTCAGAAATATTAAAAAGGCAGAATATTATATTTCCCTGAATGAGAAATTGAGAAACATGCTCTTGGAGACAGAAACTCGGAACCTCAGCTTCCTACACCCCCCCCCCCCAAATAGATACTGAGCTGGGACAACTTTAGAAATGCAGATTTGGTAATCCATTACTGCCTGAACAAAGGTAGGGCAAAGCCATTCAGCCAAAATAGGAATTGCCTTTCATTGCATCACCCAGCAAGCTTCAATCAAGCCTAGGACTCAGACAATCTACAAATGTAGCAGTGACCCCCTACAACAACCAATATAATACATTTCTTGCACACGAATAGGAAGCTCAAGAGCCAGGCACAAGAGAGGGTATATATACCTCTCTCTCTCTCTCAATTCCATGTGGTCAGCTGCCCAAGACTCAAACCCATATGGTCCTGTTCACCAATAAACCATCTTTCCAAATAGCCTCCATATTTCCAGTGTCTTTCTCCCCACTTGGAACTAAACCAGATGGATATTTCTTCCAACAACGGCAAAGGTTGGATGGGTAAGTAGAAATGATGGAGGGCTGCAGACAGGCTGATGCAAACACCTCCTGAATCCCAACTGTGCATTGTGTGAGTCCTGTATGCTGATTGGTTAATCCAACTTCCTGTTCTGTGTTTTGCTGTTCAAAGGCCCCCTAGCAAGAAAGTTAAAATTTACTGACGTATAGAAGGAATGTCTATGTAATCATCCCTGAATTACAGATGCATACTTTCCCTCTCTGCAATGAAGAAATCTGTTCCAGTTTTAAGAAGACAGCTGATCTGTTATTAAACTTGATACCTTGCAAATAATGTTTTCTTTGCTTCATGAAGCCACCAAGGAACAAAAAAATAGCCCTCTGGCATGCTTCACCTTTCAGCCTTGCCATTCACTTGTTTGTTAACTTGTCAAAGATACATCCATAGTGTCCCTCTTTGCTATTGATATTGTGTGGAAATGCAGCTGCCAAATATTCATAGATCAAAGAAAGGAAACTACCCAGGCAGACAAGAGCAAATAAAAATGCCATTCATTTGTACGCCATTATGTTTGGAGAAAACAACAACAACAATCCAACAACAACTGATCATCAACTTTCTTTGGAATTGTTCTGGGTATTGTTGCAGGTTAAAAACAAGGATACAAATAAAGGATTTGTGGAATATTTTGGGATAACCTTCATGTCTCCCAAACTGTAATAGAAATATATCCATTCATAGAAACATTCACTAGAGTAGGGTAGGGTAGGGTAGGGTAGGGTAGGGTAGGGTAGGGTAGGGTAGGGTAGAATAGAATAGAATAGAATAGAATAGAATAGAATAGAATAGAATAGAATAGAATAGAATAGAATAGAATAGAATAGAATAGAATAGAATAGAATAGAACAGACTCTGTTCTGACCCTTCCAACTTTGTATTCTGTTATTTAATCTGTTAATGTTTTTTTTAAAAAAATACCATGTTGTCATGTCATCTCCTTTCCCTACAGCCTGTAGCTGCAAAACTTTTTAAATAGTATTTTCCCTCTTCTCTCCCTCTTCCCTTGGTGCAATTTTCCTTCCTTCCTTCCTTCCTTCCTTCCTTCCTTCCTTCCTTCCTTCCTTCCTTCCTTCCTTCCTTCCTTCCTTCCTTCTTTCTTTCTTTCTTTCTTTCTTTCTTTCTTTCTTTCTGTGGTGGTAATGCTTTATAGATGCTGTGGTTGCTGCTGCAACCAGGGACATGGTATATGCTAAGATCTCTTCCCCTCTAAGATATCCCCTCTCCTCTGATCATTAGTAACTCTCCTCCATAGAGATTTTGGCTTCAGCTGCAGGAGAGAAGAGAAACTTAGGTTTTGCTGATTAGTCTGCCCACACAATACCTGTGCAGAATTTTCCAAAACACTTGTCAAATCTTACACGAGCTTTTTATAAACATATATTTAGAGTTCTCTTTTGAAAGAATGTTTTAGATCTGTTTTAACACGGACGTTAATAGTTGTGGGGAGGTGATGTTGTTTGTTTTTAAGGATTAATCTGTGAGGTCTTTGGTGCTCTTTGAGCTTGGTGGCTTTCTTGCAGATGTTTCATTACCAAATTAGGTAACATCATCAATACTAGAAGTGGCCTTTCAACCTGTTGAGAAAAAGAGGTAGACCAAAGCAGGCCCATCTCATCTGCTTCCTGTTTGGCATTCCCAGCCATCCAGAGGCCATACCCATCCTTTTAAAAGATGTAACAATATTCATAAATGTCTTATTTGGCTCCACACTAGCTTCTTTAGCTGTGATTGCATCCATAGCCAGTCAAGTTCAATCAGCTTACTCAACTCAAACCTTCAACATAAAAAGGGAATGGTAACTGAGAAGGTGTTGGGGTGATCAGGAGAAGAAGGAAAGACTGCAAGCTGAGGCAAGACTGGAAACCAATACCTGAATAACTTTAGCAATAACAGGAAATGCTCAAACTCAGTAATCATCTACTTTATATAACGTCTTGTTCTTCAGGCTACAATTTAGTACCGTGATTCCCCGAAAATAAGACCTTGTCTTATACTTTTTTGAACCCCAAAATAAGCACTTGGCCTTATTTTCGGGGAAGCCTTATTACTTTGGGGAGAGTGTAGGAAACCAGAGGAAATGGCGGGGACCAGCTGCTCATGCATTTAAATATTTTTGGGGACGGCTTATTTTCGGGGGGGGGGTATTTTAATGCATGCACTCAAAAGCCCAATTGGGCTTATTGTCAGGGGATGTCTTATTTTAGGGGAAACAGGGTAGTAACTCTGCCGCATGGTTTGAAGGGAGCCAAATGTGAACAAATGACTCCCTGTAGGAAAAAAAGACTGCAGAAAATCCAAAAGTGCCTGGATCGGAGGTGGATGTCACATAATGTTACAACTGGTTCGCCCAGCACCAAAAATGTGAGTGTGTGCAGCTTCAAAAACATGGCAATTTGCTCTCGCGTGTGCCTTCTGCTCATGCGCATGGCTCAAAAAGCATGGTGATATGGGACGGTATAGTGCTACGGCAGGTGGGCAAGCCCACCTACTGGTCGCAACTACCAGTTCATCCGAACCGGTCTGAACCAGTAGCAGCCCACCTCTGGGTTGGGTGTAAAGCAGATACTAAGTCCCACTTTAAACTTTAAGACCCTCATGGAAAAGGCTGATCAAGCCAAAGTCTAAGGATTTGGTTACCTGGTAAAGAAGGCCAAGGGGGCCTTCTTGGGGGAATGAACTTGTGGGACTGTTCAGGAAATATAGAATGCATGGTAACCTTAAAAGACAATAGAAAAAAGAGCAAAATCCTGTATTGGGTAAAGCTTGAAACTTTGTAAAAAGCCTTCAACCAGCCTATTGGGTCTCCAAGTCATAGCCAAAAGACACACAGGTTCAAATTCAAGATTTTGAATTGTATGACTGTACCTTTGTTGCTCGTATCCTTACAATTTATATTGATATAGTTTCCTGATTGCTTATTTGTACCCTATGACTATCATTAAGTGTTGTACCTTATGAATCTTGATGAACGTATCTTTTCTTTTATGTACACTGAGAGCATATGCACCAAGACAAATTCCTTGTGTCTTCAATCACGCTTGGCCAATAAAAAATTCTGTTCTGTTCTGTTCTGTTCTGTTCTGTTCTGTTCTGTTCTACTTTCTCTACCTGGTTCTCCTCATTTTCTTCTCCAAGCTTGACCCAAAAAAATATTAGGCCATCTTATATTTTAGGGAGAATTTAAACTTCCCTTGTTTCACTGAATATTCTTGTTTAAATTCATAACTTCTCTGTTCCTCTGGGTTCTTAGTGAAGCAAACATAGCAAAATCAGCCACTTGCAAGGAGAAGGTTCAATCCAAGGGATAGGCAGGGGATTCCAGCTGATGCCCTTTTACCATCCATAGCAAATATTAAATCTGCTTCTTCTGGGAATGCTTCGAGGAGCTTTGTAAATCGGTACATTATACAACAGTGAGAAAAACCTTCAAGTGTAACCTACATGCTGAGCAATGGTTTTTCTGTCCAACATTTTAAAGCCAAGCAGCCTCAGACTGATTTACATTTTTCTTCCTCTCTCAGGATTTCGTTGATACAATGGCAAAAAAGTGGAGAAACCCACTGACTTTTCAAAGAAATTATTTATAACTATGTGCAGCGTTTGTATTGATGATACGATAACTTGATGGGGGAGAGGTGAAGCAATTTTATAGAGCGGAATACACCCTCTCTGAATAATCCTTTCCTCCAATAAATCAGAGGTGATTGTTTCTATAGACAAAACAGCACCAACTCAACCGTATACAGGTAGATAAGAACAAATATATTAGTTTCCCTTTCACCCTAACCTTCATTCTTCCATCCTCTATATCCTGCATCTTAATAATTTGTGAAGGTTGGTAAATTCTTATATACTTACATAAAAGAATCAGAGAAACTGATCCATCTTCACAAGCGAAATCCAATTGTTACTGTAAAATAAGAGCGCACAATTTGGATTTAGTGATTTGAAGGCAATTTAATCCAAACCCTCTTCATATTATATTAAGTGCTTTCAAATTCCTTTGGAAAGACCTGTTTCTTGTCTACTTTTCTGACTATGATTTCTGACTCATTGCCAATTTTTCTGTTGACTTTGCTAGTCAAAAGAAAACTGTGAAGCTTGTGGATGGCGATCAAATGATCATAGGACACTACAATTATGAACCCAAATGATGATAGCAGTAGAAATACACTCAGACTTATATACCGCTTCACTGTGCTTTACAGACCTCTCTAAGAAGTTTACAGAGTCAGCATATTGCTCCTAACAATCTGGATTCTCATTTTACTGACATCAGAAGGATGGAAGGCTGAGTCAACCTTGAGCCGGTGAGGATTGAATTCCTGGCAATCAGCAGAATTAACCTGCAATACTGCATTCTAACCACTGTGCCACCATGGCTCAGTAATGATCATGTTATCATGGAAACACTGTGCTCATTATAAGTTCAAACACTGGCCATAAAATGATTTGCCAATCCTGTCACATATTCTAGCAGTTGCTAAACCAAACAATTAGTAACCAAGGATTACCTGGAGACTAAAACTTGTGAAGAATGGTTGCAAGAATTGGTATGTCTAGTTTAATGAAGAGAGAGAGACTAGAGGCGACACAATAGCAGTGTTCCAATATCTAAGGGGAGGTCACAAAGAAGAGGGGGGTCAACCAATTCTCCAAAGCATCTGAAGGCAGGACAAGAAGCAATGGATAGAAACTAATCAAGGATAGAACCAACCTAGAACTAAGGAGAAATTTCCCATCAGAACAATTAATCAGTGGAACTACTTGCCTCCAGAAGTTTTGGGTGCTCCAACATTGGAGATTTTTAAGATGAAATTGAACAACCATTTTTTTGAAATGGTCTCCTGATAGTACAAGGGGTTGGACTAGAAGACTTTCAAGGTCCCTTTCAACTCCATTATTCTTTCAAAAATCCCATTGTCTTGATAATACCCCCTAAAGGGGTGTAGTGGCTCAGTCGCTTGTTGATCGAAAGGTCAGCAGTTCAGCAGTTCAAATCCCTAGTGCTGTGTAACGGGGTGAGCTCCCATTACTTGTCCCAGCTTCTGCCAACCTAGCAGTTTGAAAGCATGCAAAATATGCAAGTAGAAAAATAAAAAGTAAAAAAAAAAAACTTTTCAATGCGCTAGATTCTGTTACTGTAATCTTACAATAAAAGTGATATGTGCGAGGGGAGCCTTTAGCTTTGTTAGATAGAGTGAATGAAGAGACAGAGACAAGGCTCAGACAACTGTTCTTTATTGTAGCTCTGTAACATCCAGCGAAATCCTGTCTGACAGCTTGCCCTTATATAGGGAGCTGTCTGGCTTCTTATCCAATCAGGTTCAACTATTTTTCCCGCTTGTTCAGTGGACCTGAGTGAAGCCTGTTGCTTCACTGCTAGTATCTAACAACCTTATTTCCTTCTAGTTGTAGCCTCACAGCTTACTCGACCTCACTAGATATTTGATGTGCTGTATCCAATCAAATAATGACTCTTGTCCATACCCAATTAGATGCCTTGCTGCTCTATTCAATCACATGTGTGTTTTAATTTGCATAATCCTTTATGGATGGCCTATAGTCCCCCTCTTTTTAGGCCTGTCTTTGCCTCCAGCACTATCAATAAAACAAATTATGTTTCCATGTAATTGTGTCCTTGTTTCTGGTTCAGGCATACCTCTGCAATAAATCAACTCTAGTAACATTTTTCAATCTGAAATCACATTTCTATTAAATGCAGAAATGTACTGGCTTTGCTTGCTCCACATTTTTTCATTAAAGAAGCAAACACAACTACAAAGATCAACATGCTATCTCTTTACCTGTTTTATTAATTGAGACAGAATTAGGATTATAGCCAGGTTAGATATTACGTTTTTCAGTAACAGCTTTTCAGTTTAAGATTACAGTCGAATGTTCATTGCAGGTTTCTAGTGTGAGATATTAAATAAAATCCTAGCAGCCGCCTTTTCATATTTCTTTGTTTTGCTTTTCCTAATTTTCTCAGTGCAGAAATGAGTTATCAGACTCACAAGTAGGTTTATGACATGTGTTCTCTTCTGCCTACATCAGTTTATGCAATATTACTATTACTATTAATACTAATAGCAATATATCAGTAATATTAGTAATAATATTTATTAATTAGTAAATATTTACTATTTACTAATTAGTAAATATTAGTAATAATATTACTATTATTATATAAACAATAATATTATTTTACATATCATATAATTACATTATATATTATATAATTACATGGGCTATCACATCACAACTGTCAGTTCTTTCCCTGGCATTGGCCATCATACTCATCAAGGTCTTCCCAACTTATACAGGTAGTCCTCAATATACAACGACAATGGAGGCCAAAATTTCTATTGCTGAGACGTTAAGTGAGTTTGGCTCCAGTTTATGACATTTCTTGCACAGTTATTAAGTGAATAACTCAAGTTGTTAAGTTAGTAATACGGTGGTTATGTGAATCTGGCTTCTCCATTGATCTTGCTTAGCGAAAGGTCACAAAAGGAAATCACAGGACTATAGGACACTGCAACTGTCATAAATATGAGTCAATTGCTAAGTATCTGAATTTTGATTAGGTGACCATAGACATGCTGCTTCACGGGGTGAAAAATGGTCATGTCACTTTTTCCAGTGCTGTTGTAACTTTTAAACAGTCACTAATTGAACTGCTGTAAGTGGACGATTGTCTGTAAAGTATCAGCCCTGCTGTATGGCCTTTTGTAACTGACGGATAGAAATGTCACTGTGCAGATTTTCTAAGAGCCATCTAAGATGTTTTGGTATGGTACCCATTGTGCTGATCACGACAGCTGGTTTATGCTGCCATTTTTCTTCAGAGCTTGATATTTTGTGATCTTCTGCCATTCTTTGTCTTCTGTTCTATTACCCCCTGAAATTGCCTCATTAATTATCCACTTTCTTCTCTTCAACCACCACTAAATCTGGTGAATTATTATTATTGCTAAAGTAAAGAGCTTGTTGTATTATGCAAAGTTAACATACTAACTTCCATAATAACAACAGCAATAGCACTTAGATTTATATACCACTTCATAGTGCTTTACAGCAATAACACTTATATACTGCTTCACAGTACTTTTCAGCCCTCTCTAAGAGGTTTACAGAGTCAGCATATTGCCCCCAACAATCTGGGTCCTCATTTTACTCTCCTTGGAAGGATGGAAGCCTGAGTCAACCTTGAGCCTGGTGAGATTTGAACTGCTAAATTGCAGGCAGCCAGCAGGTAGCAGAAGTAGCCTGCAGTACTGCACTCTAACCACTGAGCAACAATGGCTCATTTATAGTCCTTTCTAAGCAGTTTACAGAGTCATCATTTTGACCCCAACAATCTAGGCCCTCATTTTACTGACTTCGAAGGATGGAAGGATGAGTCAACCTTGAGCCTATCCGGATCAAACTGCTGGCAGTCAGAAGAATTAGCCTGCAATACTGCATTCTAACCACTGAGCCACCATGGCTCTAAAATTGAATTGAAAATTTTAGCCCTGTTCCTTGCGATGCAACCATTGCAATGCTAGCCATGTTTTATATGGCCTTTGGTGATTGGGGACAAAAAAAAAAGTTTGGCCTTCAGTTTTAAAATTGTTACTTGCCTTTTTTATATGTTGACAACTTTTTACTTTAGTACCAATTGTATGAGCCATGAACTGGCATTTACAAATAAATTTTTGCTAATATAATCAATTGTGAACCTGTGGACAGCATATATCAACCATGTCTATTGATTTCCTACTGATTAAGAAATAAAGCTTTTGAAAATCAAGCATAATCTCTGGTGCTTGATATTTACTATATAATCATGCATTTAGTATATAATCATGAAGTTTTCATACTAACAATTATAATTTATATTACTACCCATTTTAAGTTACAGCCATGAGATTTCCTGGCCAACCTTGCATAGAATAGAATAGAATAGAATAGAATAGAATAGAATAGAATAGAATAGAATAGAATAGAATAGAATAGAATAGAATAGAATAGAATAGAATAGAATTTTTTATTGGCCAAGTGTGATTGGACACACAAGGAATTTGTCTTAGTTAGCTCTCAGTGTACATAAAAGAAAAGATAGCTTCATCAAGAATCATAAGATACAACACTTAATGGTAGTCATAGGGAACAAATAAGCAATCAAATCATATTAGGAAACAATCAGTATAAATTGTAAGGATACCAGCAACAAGGTTACAATCATACAGTCATAAGTGGAAGGAGATGGATCATAGGAACGATGAGAAGATTAATAGTAATGCAGACATAGTAACTAGTTTGACAGTGTTGAGGGAATTATTTGTTTAGCAGAGTGATGGTGTTTTGGAAAAAACTTAGCTTCTAAGTGTAATCATACATGGTCAAGGCAGTAGCTAAGGCCAGTGGTCTTCTGTGATCATGACTAATGAACCTATTTACTTACAATTTAATGCCAGTGATTCAGTTAAGACTCATGCATAAATTTGGCAACAGTACTTGTTAAGCAACTCTATACTGCTATTCTTTTCAGCAAATATGACTGCTCAACTCAAAAAATCAGGGTTTAAACAATTTGGTTTAGCCTGTGTCAGCCTTGACATAGACTAACTGACCAACAAAGCAATGTACAGTCTATTAAAGTCTAAAAAGTATGTATCTATAGGCCACTTTTGAAAAAAAGTGTCATTTTAGCTACTGCAGAAAGAAATATAGAGAAACGTTTTCTAAATGAACAAGCTAGGAATAATTAAGCTTCCCTGCCCTATGTGTTCTTGGTCCAAATCAGGTACTGAACAATTATTACTGATTTTCACTTGATGTTCTGAAACTCAGATTCTAATGTGTTTCTTTTCACTTGAATTTTAAATTTCATGTCATTTCTCTAAAGGTGAACCATCTGAGAATGCTTAGATGTTAATCCAGAGCAAAGAATGAAATGAATAGCAGTGGCATTTCAGTTGGTTATCAGTTACGAGTAAGCATTTTAGCTCACTGAAAACCTAGCCCTATGCATAACACCAATTCAACTTTTCCCAGTTGGATACACAAAATCTAAACATGTTGCAGGATTCTTCTAAAAGTCTCTCTTAACAAATATAGCCAATATAAGAGCCGCGGTGGCGCGATAGTTAGAATGCAGTACTGAAGGCTACTTCTGCTGCCTGCCAGCTGCTTGTAATTTGGCAGTTAGAATCCCACCAGGTTCAAGGTTGACTCAGCCACTCATCCTTCTGAGGTGGGTACCATGAGGACCCAGATTGTTGGGGGCAGTATGCTGACTCTGTAAACCACTTAGAGAGGACTGTGAAGCACTGTGAAGCAGTGTATAAATCTAAGGACTATTGCTTGGGAAGGGAGGGAGGAATCAAGCAAGCTGTAGTGGCACAGTGGTTAGAATACAGTATTGCAGGCTGATTCTGCCAACTGCCAAGAGTTCGATTCTGATAGCTCAAGGCTGACTCAGCCTTCCGTCCTTCCAAGGTTGGTAAAATGAGGACCCAGATTGTTGGGGGCAATAGGCTGACTCTGTAAACCATTTATAGAGGGCTGTAAAGCACCGTGAATTGGTATATAAATCTAAGTGCTATTGCTATTGCTGTATTTCGTCTGGTGTTTTTGATCTTTGAATCATGGGCATGGATCCATGTGCACATTGCTTTAATTAAAATGAAATATATTGATAATTGTATTTTCCCCCTATGCAACGTTACAAACCAAGGAAATTGGTTCATTATAAATCAGAGGAAGGGCTTGATGTATTGCATTTACGATCACGCTGATAAGAGCTTCTTTTTTTTTCTATAGCAACACTGATAAAGTTAATCATCTGGATGTTAACAAAGTTTCAGGTGGGAGATTTATTAGAAATATTAAAAAGAAAGAAAGAAAGAAAGAAAGAAGGAAGGAAGGAAGGAAGGAAGGAAGGAAGGAAGGAAGGAAGGAAGGAAAGAAAGAAGAAAGAAAGAAAGAAAGAAAGAAAGAAAGAAAGAAAGAAAGAAAGAAAGAAAGAAAGAAAGCTTCAATGGGCAGCCATTGATTACAGGATTTCATTCTATTAAGCAGTTTTATATTGGCAGATGATGGCTGTATAAATTAAAATAAATTATATCATATGTCTGGGGCATTCTGAGATGTGTCAATGTGTGTCTGTGTTCATGTATGTGTGTGTTAAATTTAGAAAATTATTTTTCCCCATTCTTGTAGAGATAGTCCTCAGCTTACAACAGTTCATTTAGTGACCATTTGAAGTCACAATGGCACTGGAAAAAGCAACTTGTGACTGTTTGTTGTGGCCCGTACGTGGCCTGTGCAGCTAGTAGCTGATTTAGACAGCGAGGAGGCTGGTGTGGTGCTATGCCAGCAGCCTGTGCAGCTGGCACTCGAGTCGGACAATGAGGAGGCTTGAGAAGATGTGGTGCTAGAGGCAAGAATTCAGCCAGGGCCTTCAGAACCTCCAGAAGCTCCCTTAAGTGAAGAGGATGAAGAGGAGGAGCCTCTTCTCGATGCACAGGCATGCAGAGCTGCCAAAAGGTAGGAGTGGCTCCTCAGGAGGAGGTCTCCTCGAGAATAAGGCTTGGGGCTATTTGCCCACTCCCTTAGCCTATTTAAGGAGGAATGCCAACTGAAGCAATTTGCAGGGAACAACTGCATTCACATACCTTCCTGTCTTGTCTTGCTTATCTTATCAGCTTTCTGCAAATTGCTTCTGGGCATTCTGCCAACCATAGTAAGCTTTCAGTTATTTTTCTTTGAATTCTTGGTGGCTGTTAATGCAGTTAATTAACAGCTGTTGTTGTAAAAGGCTGGTTTATTTAGTAAACTAAGGTTTGAACGGACTTTGTGCTGCATTCTTTGGGGTCCGTAGCTGGGGCAAAATAGTGTTTTACACACTTATAACCATTGCAGCAGCCTCAAGATCATCTAATTAAAATTCAGAGCCTTGCCAACTAACTCGTATTTATGACTATTGCAGTGTCCCTGGGTCATGTGATCCCCTTTTGCGACCTTCTGACAAGCAAAGACAATGGGGAAGCCAGATTCACTTCACAACCTAACAGCTTCACAATCCTGTTACTAACTGAACAACTGCTGTGATTCACTTAACAGCTGTGGTAAGAAAGGTTGTAAGATGGGGGCAAAACTCACTTAGCAAATGCTTCACTTAGTCACTAAAAGTTTGAGCTCAATTGTGGTCATAAGTCAAGGACTACCTGTACACATTTACATGTGGGTGTGCTTCAGTCTACTTCATCACTCCTGAATGATAAAAAGTTGGAAATCATGGAGAAGGTTTGCTGGATAAGGTGATATGATAAATGGTAAAGAGAAATATAGCAGTTCAACCTATTGCCGAGAGAGAGAGAGAGAGAGAGAGAGAGAGAGAGAGAGAGAGAGAGAGAGAGAGAGAGAGAGAGAGAGATGTATACACACACACACACATATACATATATACAGAGAGAGAGAGAGAGAGAGATACAGAGAGTGAGAGACAGACAGACAGACAGAGACAGAGACAGAGACAGACAGACAGAGAGATAGAGACACACACATATGTATATATACACACATACATACATATACAGAGAGACAGAGAGAGACAGAGAGTGAGTGAGACACACACACACAGAGAGAGAGAGAGAGAGAGAGAGAGAGAGAGAGAGAGAGAGAGAGAGAGAGAGAGAGAGAGAGAGAAACACAAATGTGCAGAGGTGATTGTGAGTTTTCAACACTGATTGAGCTCATTATGAGCACAGCTATTTCCTGTGCATGTAGTTTGGTCCTGCAGTTATTATAATTGCAGTTCTAATCATCATGACTATTATTTTTAACCCACCCAATAATCTCACTTCTTTAGGCTGATTATGGCTCTGCTTGTTTCTTTATCCATTTGCCAAAATATTAAAACAAGCTGTAGCCGATGAATGAAAAAAATTACCTACCAACTGGCAGGTAAGCAGGGACAGACCGTAATGCACTTCTTTTAACATGAGCCCTCTTTTTGCTGGTAACATCACAAAAATGGAGTCAGACGGTTCTTCCTTCTATGGTTCCAGAGGAACTGGATAAACCATCCAAATCTCAGAATGACCCTCAAGCAGGTTTTCAGTTTTGCTTCTCATTTCACATACGTGGGTTTCTTCCTTTCAAGGGGGATGAGGCATTCAGGAATGCTGCAGAATAACTTTTTGTTGTTGGTATTTATTTATTTATTTATTTAGACAAACATGTATAAGATAACAGATATAAGTATAAACACAATTATGAATACAGGATAAGGATACGAATAAATGGGGACAGTAGGACAGGGACGGTAGGCACCTTGGTGTGCTTATTCTCAATAGTAGACAGTCTAAGGTTAAAGTTATGGGGCAGGGGCTGGGGATGTAGCCACAGAGTCAGGTAGAACATTCCAGGCATTGACCGCTCTGTTGCTGAAGTCATATTTTCTGCAATCGAGTTTGGAGCGGTTTACCTTAAGTTTGTATCTATTGTTTGCCCGTGTATTATTGCGGTTGAAGCTGAAGTAGTCATTGACAGGTAAGACATTGTAGCAGATAATTTTGTGTACTACGCTTAGGTCAGACCGAAGGGGGCGTAGTTCTAAGTTGTCTAAGCCCAGAATTGGCATAATTCTGGTGGCATAAGGTATTCTGTTGTGAGCAGACGAGTGGAGGATTCTTCTCGTGAAATACCTCTGGACTCGCTCAATTCTATTAATGCCCGATATACAGTGCGGATTCCAGGCAGATGAGCTGTATTTGAGAATTGGTCTAGCAAGTATTTTGTATAATATATTATTTTGTATAATTATAGTTTGTATGGTGGGTGCCGAAAAGGTGTGTACTTTTTAAAATAAAGTTTCATCCATTCTAAGGAGAAATCTACACATCACAGGCAATCCTGGTGCTCTCTGAGCTTGGTTTTTTTCTTGTGGATGTTTCATTACCCAAACTTGGTAACATCTTCAGTGCTAGACTAGCGACCAAGTTCAGAGAACACCAAGAACATCCCATTTCCACCTTGAGCTACAAAATGTTCTCCTTTATTGTTAACAACTTAGGACTGGCAAAAAAGAGACCCAGTTGGTAACCACTACAGGGGAGGCGGGGGGAAGCTTTAAACTAATCTAAAGCTTCTATATCCCGCACATTTGGAACAGATGCTGATATAACAATTCATGCATAAAATTTTCATGGCTCTTATGACACATCCAAAAGCTTCACCCATTACATTTTCAGTTTTATGTGGCATTTTTATACGCCATTTTTTAAAAGAATCTCTGTACAAATGTTACAAGAACAATTCTGGTTATGATGAAACATATCCTTCTGCCTATTTAGTGACGCTCTTGAAGGATTTCATAGGTCATGAAATTTGCAGCCTTAAGAGCTCTTTGACTGTAGCAATCAATATACTGTCTACGAAAATTACCCTGCATCTTAGAAGCTAAATTAATGGTTTCATTACCATGGTTAAAAAAATAATAATAATAACCCCACAGGCAAAAACCCATTACCCTGTTGCAGTGCAACTTTCTCTTCCTTTGAAGGCCTTTTACTTTTCCCTGTATTTCCTGTAGAATAGTAAAAATGATTTTACTTATTCTTGAAAAAGAGTAAATGTATAAATCCTCAGCTGCTGGAATATTTGAAAGACATACAGCTGATTATTTATATCACTGATGTCAATGCACACACCTTACATTTCTAGAGCTACAATTTCAAAATTCAATGTAGGACACAAGACAAGATAAAACACTGATTACAGGCCTGAAATGGGTCTCAATGGGAAAGAGCAGATTGAAGTTGAACCCAGGCAGGCAAAATTGTTTTTACAGAAAAGTAGAATAACAGAATTGGAAGGAATCTTGGAAGACTCCTAGTCCAACCCCCTATTCAAACAGGACACGCGATACCAATGATGGCTAACCTTTTCTGGACCAAGTGCCCAAAGCACGGGCATTAATGCGTGCGTGCATGTCCAAACCCTCAAAATGCAATGCGTGTGCAGCCCCTGTGCATGCCCCATACATATGTGGCAAAGACACAAAGAACAGCTGGCTGGTGGGAAGCATGTGCACATGCACGGCACAGCTGAATTGGGTTGATGGTCTGCGTGCCCACAGAGAGGGTGCTGCGTGCCACCTCTGGCACGCATGCCATAGGCTCGCCATCATGGCACTATACCATTGCAGACAAGTGACTGTCTACTCTGTTCTTAAAATCCTCAAGTGATGGAATACCCACAACTTCTGGATGCAAGTTGTTCCACTGATTAATTGTTCTCACTCTTAGGAAATTTCTCCTTAGTTCTAACTTGCTTTTCTTCTTGATTAGTTTCCATCCATTGTTTCTTGTCTTGCCTTCTGTTGCTTTGGAAAATAGATTGATCCCTCCCCTTCTTTGTGGCAGCCCCTCAAATATCAGAACACTACTAGGATGCTATTCTTTCTTTTCCTTCTTTTCTCTGGAGTAGATAGCCTCCAGCCCCCTAATGATCTTTGTTGCTCTTTTCTGCACTCTTTCCAGAGTCTCTACATCTTTTTTATAATACGGCGACCCAAACTGTATGCAGCATTCTAACTTACTAAGGCTTTATCAAGTGGTACTAATACTTCATGTAACACAGTATATTTCAAGTTTTCCACAGTAATCATCAGAGTAGATCACAGTACATCACAGTTTTCGGCAGATACCACTGTTATCTCTGAAAGGTAAGCTTTATCTGGGAAGGAGCAGAATAGTGATTTGAGAGTCCTTGTAGACTCATGGCTCCTGCTTGAACTCCAGGGTGTAGAATGTGGCTGCATAAATTTTTGAGCAGCTTTGGCTAGTGCACCAATTGTAGCCTTACTTGGTACAGGAGGACATGACTACAATCACTCATCCTTGCTTGGACTACTGCAAAACATTTTATATGGGGCTTTAAAGATTTTAAATAGCATTTAGAAATTACAACTGGCCCAGAATGCAAAGGTCCAGAAGCTCAAACACCGGGGTGTCAAACTCGATTTCATTGAGGGCCGCATCAGGATGGTGTTTGACTTCCGTGGGCTGGGGTGGGCATGGCCAGAATGGGCGTGGCCAGCTCAACATCACTTGTGTTGGGGGCGCCTGTGGTAGCCCGAGTGCTCTGCCAGTAAAAATGGGCTCCCGAGCTCCATTTTCACTGGCAGCAGCATTGTGGGCCGGTCCTTCACTGTTTCTGGGGCAACCCCGCAGGCCAGATTTAAGTACACCTCACGCTGGATCCAGCCCCATGGACCTTGAGTTTGACACCCCTCACCTAGTGTGATCTTAGTTGATCCAAGTGACAACTGATTTGATTTAGGTACTAAGTCTCATCATATTGTTCATAAGGCAAAACATTTCAGGGAGCACACTTCTCTGAGGGATGATTTTTATTTAAATGTATATGCCACCAAGTCAACATTCTACATTTTCTTCAGGGAAGTAATTCCACATTTGCCTCAAACATTTGGAAGAAATAGAATCAGCTGGCAATTCTCCTAATGCCAACTATATTACTCACTTTTATCAAGAACACAGCCAGATGCAGGGCAAATTTGTTTAGCTATATCATGACATTTAAAGTGTCATTTTCACACCAGAATGGAATAATAAGCAAGAAAGTACCTAGCTCTATAACACCTTTAATAAAAAATGCCAGCAAGCAATAGAAAATATCCCACCCACCCCCCACCCCCATTGGAAATACATATAGTTGGCCAGCAAACCTTTCCCATTACGTGAAGCTGACACAAAAATGCATACTGTGGTTTTGTGTTATATTGTTACTTATTCGACTGGAAATGTTTATACTAGAGTTTCTCTACCAAAACACAGTTAATGAAATAGAATAGATAACAGGAAAAAAATGGTAATTTAACTATAGTACATTAGTGGGTAAACATTTCATTAAGGCTTGACTGTAGAAGTGAACACCAAATCAGGACAAAAAGTGGTGGTAAGTCCAAATTGCAAATATACCTTGAATCAGCAAGAGCCATGTTTAAAAGTGGAATTGGCAGGAACCAAGCTCATTATCGACAAAGAGGCACAACCATAAACTATCCTCCATTTTACAACAGTGGTTGATATGAAAAAGAAAATTAACTACTTTGCAGTCTCTATTGAGACAAATTTCTTGGATGGAAAGCAAGTGAAGTGACTCTTCTTCAGTTCATCACGATGTTTTTTGACAGGATGTAAGTACCGCAATTTTCTGGCAGGCTATGCCGGAATATGCTGTGTTCCCTAGAAAATTTATAGCTTTTCTTCTATAGACTATCTATAGTCTATAAATCAGAGGTGTCAAACTCAAGGCCCAGGAACAGTAGTGGGTTTCAAAAATTTTTTACTACCGGTTCTGTGGGTGTGGCTTGATGGGCATGGCATGGCATGGCTTGGTGAGAATGGTGTGGCTTGGTGGGCGTGGCAGGAGAAGGATACTGTAAAATTTCCATTCCCTCCTCAATCCAGGGGAAGGTTACTGCAAAATCCCAATTTCCTCCCAATCAACTGGGACTAGGGAGGCAGAGAATAGATGGAGGCAGGGCCAGTCAAAGGTGGTATTTACAGGTTCTCCGAACTACTCTAAATTTCTGCTACTGGTTCTCTAGAACTGGTCAGAACTTGCTGAAACCCACCTCTGCCCGGGGGTTGCTTAGATCTGGTCTATGGGGCCACCCTGGAAACAGCAAAGGACTGGCCTATGGTGCCTCTGCCAGTAAAAGGTCGACTCAGCCTTCCATCCTTTCTAAGGTGGGTAAATTGAGGACCCAGTTTGTGGGGGCAATAAGGTGACTTTGTATAAATATACAAAAGTATGAAGGCTATTGCTTAACGCATTGTAAGCCACCCTGAGTCTCCGGAGAAGGGCAGCATATAAATTAAATTTTTTTTAAAAAAATTGAGTTTGGAAGGGCCTCAGGGAGCTCCATTTTCACTGGCAGAGGCTTGCAGGAGGCTGTTGCAGCCAAAAACGGAGCCCATTTTCCCTGGCAGAGTGCTTGGGCCACCACAGGCACCCCCGACACCAGTGACGTCAAGCTAGCGATGCCCACCCTGGCCACGCCCACCCTGGCTACCCAAGTTCAAACACAATCCTAATGTGGCCCTCAATGAAATTGAGTTTGACATCCCTGCTATAGACTGAAGCACTAAGCATCTGGCAAGACTTTTGAGAAGGATGTGGAATTCATTACCAGCTTAGATGCCTACACATAAGCAAGAATCCATCCTTTCAAACACACTAAGCCAAAATAACAACTTCAGGTGCAAATAACACTTTCCCTGCTTGAAATTTTTAAGTTCCATAGAGGGCTGCACAGCAGTGCAGTTCTCTCTCACAACTGCTAAGATTTTCTGCAGAACTGGAACAATTTCAATTAAGCAACCTGGATACTTCCCTAAGAATTTGGTGGCTACACATTGGGGAAAAAGATAAACGAGCAAACATGAGGTTTTGGATGTGGCTGATTCTGTCACCTGTCTTCCTTTATATCACAAAACACATTAAGAAAAGGAGAATGGAAATGGATGAGGAGCAAGCTATTTTTGAGCATTCTTAACATATGTGCAGAGTGCTAAAGGAAAACTGCAAATAAAACATGAATATGTACACAGTCCTGCAATTGTTCAAAACATCTGCCAAACCTCAACATCCTGAAATTCAGTTGTAGACATGTATCTGTTATTTTCTTAAGGGGTTAGGTAGGGATAGGAAGGGTAAAAAAAGAAAAGCAAAGGAGTAGTATGAAATTCACAAGCACTTTTTTTTTTTGCTTCAGGTTTCAGATTAATTTAGAGTTTGCCCATGCTGTTGTTCCCCAAATTTAATCTCAAAGATATAGTAATAGCAATAGCACTTAGACATATATACCACTTTACAGTGCTTTACAGCCCTCTCTAAGTGGTTTACAGAGTCAGCATATTGTCCTCAACAATCTGGGTCCTCATGTTACCCACCTCGGAAGGATGGAAGGCTGAGTCAACATTGAGCCAGGTGAGATTTGAACTGCCAAATTGCAGGCAGCTGGCATGCAGCAGAAGTAGCCTGCAGTACTGCACTCTTAACCACTGAGCCACCATGGCTCATCTATATTTATATCTATACTTGTATCTTTGTTTTATGAAATTATTGAACTGAAAATGCAGCAAACACTTCTTGAAGAACAATGACACGTGACGTTTTGCCTTGAAAGGGCTCAGTAGTATCAGCTAAACGAAAAGGAGACTTCTGTGAAATATGCAGATACTTTATCTCTCTACTTTCTGACTTTGGGCCCTTTTCATGTTTAGAACTGCTGTAATTTATGTTGCTTTAAAAGATGGAGTGGCTGTTCAGGAAAAGAGCAGGAAGGTATTTATTAACTGTATTAATTGTTATGAAATTCATATGCTATCCAACTTCCAATTTCTGTTTATTAACTGCATTAATCATTATTAAATTAATATGCTATCCAACTTCCAATTATGCTCATGCTAGATTACATATATACATTTAGACTTTGGTTGTTTTCAACATCTTTTCCCATCATTGGAACTATTCAGGGGTAGTACTCACCTTCGCAAATGTGAGTGTGCACGCCTCCTCCACACATGCGCAGAGCTTCTGGGCATCTACAGAGGGTAAAAAATGGGATGTGATGACATCCAGGTGGGTGCCTTGCAAGATGAATGAATGAATGAATGAATGAGTGAGTGAGTGAGTGAGTGAGTGAGTGAGTGAGTGAGTGAGTGAGTGAGTGAGTGAATGAGTGAATGAGCGAATGAGCAAATGAATGAATGAGCGAATGAATGAATGAGCGAATGAATGAGCAAATGAATGAATGAGCAAATGAATGAATGAGCGAATGAATGAATGTTCTCCTGTATAACCCTGTATAACATCTTATAACTAATGTGATGAATTCTGGAGCCCCAGTCAGATCATACCAATAACAAATAGAAGCCACATAAGTCTCAGTGAAACACTTCTTTCTTCAGGAAGTCATATTGTCACGGCAGCAAATAACCAACAGACCATGAAGATAGCACAATTGTATACAGCATGGAACACTTTTCTTCTAGAACTGTACTTATGAATGTCCCCATGACTGAGAAATGCAATTGTGCAAAGTTTGGTCTTCTTTGCATGTGCAATAGAGTACTGTACATGCAAGCATCTTTTTTGTAGACAGTTCTGTTGTACTCACAAACAACCACTTATTCCTTGACATCATAGCACCATGATGGTGAACCTATGGCACACGTGCCTGAGGTGGCACGCAGAGCCATCTTTCTAGGCACGCTAGCTGTTGCCTGACTCACCTGCAGCTGAGTATGCACGCATGCCGCAGCTGGTGTCTGGGCCTCCGGTGCGCATGCATGAAATTCAGGGGACCCAGCTGATCTTCGGAGCTCTCCTGCGCATGTGTGCACATTTGAGCATGCGTGTGAGAATATTTGCGTGCAGCATGTGCATGTTTAGATGGCATTCATGTACGTGCATTGCATTTATGAAAACCACATGCATGCACAAATGGTGCGACTGCATGCACAGCACACTGGGGGAAGCTGCGTGAAACCTGCGCATATGCCCAGATGGTGCAATTGCGTGCACAGTGCACGGCAGGGCTGCATGAAAGCTGTGTGCATGTGCAGATGGTGTGGTTGCATGTCCAGCGCACAAGGAGGAGCCACACATTAGCATGGATAGCGCACAGAAAGCACGTGAAACGCGTATCTGTTCAGCACTCAGTGAGTAAAAGGTTCACCATTACTGTCGTAGCATAATTTAGGGAAACAATGTAATTGTTGCTTTATGGAGATGTTTATACTATATGTACTTGTACCATCAGGTGGTTTGTACCAGGTGTAGGTTCTACTTACCTTTACTACCGGTTCGCAATGGGGCCGGTTCACAACTACTGCTTCACTCATGCACATGCATGCTCTTCTGCGCATGTGTAGAAGCGTCCTGATGATGTCGGGATCGGTGGGTGGAGCCTCCCACTGGTTTTACTACCGGTTCTATAGAACCGGTCCAATCCGGGCACAACCCACCACTGGATTGTACCATCACTTGGTTACACCACACTGTTGCTGTACTTACTTGTTTGGGGAAGAAATAGAGATTGATAAATGATGCTAGAAGAAATTTAGCAGCATGTTCTGCTAGAGAAATGAGGTAATGAAGGCAGCAGGTTTCTTTAGGATCATTCTTGTTTCCCATTTCTGCACGACACGATTTCTGAAGTAAACAATGTCTATGGCTTATTTCCAACCGTCCTATATTATGTTTCTCCTTCCTCCCAGTTTGCCAAAACTGCCAGGATGAAAAAGAAATGATTATTTGGCATCCCAACAAATGCACAATGTTTTAAAAGGAAAGAATGTGACAAAACTAAGAAGCAAGTAATGTGCACACTTCTAACCTGAAGCAAGATATAAGAAATTATCTGTTAGAGTTACAGAACATTAAAAAAAATAAAATAAAAGTTTTCTTAGCTGCCTATCTTTGCCCTTTCAGCAGTCAAGCTGTCACTCTTTGTGGAGTAAATAGGTAATTGAAAGTAAATGTATTTTCCTTCTAAAGTTCATTTGAAGCCTCCAGGGATACAAGAAAGGAGGGGGGGAAATGATAAAGAAGCCAACTTCCACCTTATGTATATGTAGCCCTTGAATTTTCACTGACATTTCTGCTAAAAGCACTCCCAAGACATTCCCTATGGTTATAGCAAAAAGGAAGATCATATGCAAAGTAGGGAGAAAAATATGCTATGACTACATATATTTTTTGAAAGTGCTCCTTCAAAGGTTGGTGCACATAAACACTATTGCTGAGGTAGATTTCTGGTAGAGAGTAAGGTTGTAGGGATAGGTGTTGACCCAAATCAAATTAATGGTTCAATTTAGTTCATCAATTTGATCTTATTCGATGATTTGGAAAATCAAGTCCGTTTGTTTTGACACTTCCATTTTCTCTGACTGGAGTGAATCTGATGCAGAGACAACCAGCTAATCAGAGAAGGCATCAGAGTTTTGTTAAGCACAATAAGCATGGGATTGATATTATAATGTCACCTTGAAAGATGCTGCATTATTAAGCATCATAGGAACAACATTAGAAACATATAAACTGGGTAGCTATTTCTTCCATCCAGGGATATGATACAATACATGATACACAATTCACAATACACGATAGCAATAGCACTTAGAGTTATATAGTGCTTCATGGTGCTTTACCACCCTCTCTAAGCAGTTTACAGAGTCAGCATACTGAGCCCCAACAATCTGGGTCCTCATTTTACTAACCTTGGAAGGATGGAAGGCTGAGTCAACCTTGAGCCAGGTGAGATTCAATCTGCTAAACTGCTGGCAGCCGGTGATCAGCAGAAGTAGCCGGCAGTATTGTACTCTAACCACTGCACCACCATGGCTCATACACAATGCATAATATATGTTGTATGATATATGTTTATGATATATTTATTGAGATTATTTAAGCTTGTATATATAAACATGCGGAGGGATGAGGTGGTTCAGTGGCTAAGGTGCTAAGCTTGTCGATCAAAAGGTCGGCAGTTCAGCAGTTCGAATCCCTAGTGCCGTGTAACGGGGTGAGCTCCCGCTACTTGTCCCAGCTTCTGCCAAGCTAGCAGTTCGAAAGCATGCAAAAAATGCAAGTAGAAAAATAGGGACCACCTTGGGTGGGAAAGTAACAGCGTTCCGTGCACCTTTGACATTTAGTCATGCTGGCCACATGACCACGGTGACATCTTCAAACAGCTCTGGTTCTTCGGCTTTGAAACGGAGATGAGCACTGCCCCCTAGAGTCAGGAACAAGTAGCACATATGTGTGAGGGGAACCTTTACCTTTACCTTTTATATAAAATTGTATATATATTTAAACTTGTATATATATGTTTATTTTATAATAACTATAAATGGCTCCCAATCAAAAGTTATTAAAAATATAAAACTAAACACATTAAAAACAAAAAACTGGCACCAAGTCAAACATCTGAAGGGACAGTCACCTAATTCTATCCCATCGCTTGGGGGGAAAGCCAAGTCTTCAAAATGTTGTGAAAGACTAAGAGGATAGAAACCTGATGAATATCAAGGGCAGATTGCTCCATAGGGCAGGAGCTACCACTGAAAAGGCATACTTCTTCCATCAGATAAACTATCAGATATGGCTTTTATGGTCAAACATCACCATGGCTTAAAAAAGCCTAGAGATCTTTATGGTTAACTATATTAATATGGACTCTGGATTATACTATCTGAGCAGGGGTGGGTTCTAATTTTTTTTACTACTGGTTCTGTGGGTGTGGCTTATGTTGTGCGCATGGCTCCATGGTCATGTGACAATTCTTTAGGATTTAGCAAAGGTACTGGTCTACCAGGCTTTTAACTGCTTGCAGAGCTGTACCGGTCTTCTCATTTATTTTTGCAGGCACTAGTCTACTCATTTATTTTTGCAGGCACTGGTCTGCTCGTTTGTTTTTGGAGGCACCGGTCTACCACCAAACTGCCTTTTATCACTGATCAGCTGTAGGGTGGCCCTTTGAAGCCCATGGCAAGAATTTAAACAGTTTTTTTCCTTATAGCCGATCAGTTGGGACTTAGGAGGCAACAATAGTTTGGGGGTGGGGCCAAATAAAAGGTAAGAATAACATAGGGGGGGCAGAACCAGTTTGGTGACATATTGTCACTGCTACCAGCTTGACAGAACCAGGTGGAACCGGGAGGAACCCATCACTGCATCTGAGGATCAATAGATATTTATCAAGTTTAAAGGTGTGGACGCTTCATTTTTCCATATGAAGGCAACTTCATTGATCTGACAATCTCCAAATTTACTCTTCTTCCTTTTCCTGGTAGAGAACCATTATATGAAATTTATTCACTTTATATCTCTATCTATGCAATAATACAATTTTGTTGCCCACCCTTATCTAAATTCCAGGAATCATGTCTTTATTTATATTCTATTTTATTTCTCCAAAGAATTGTGTTGAAAATGCCATCATATCACTTTCATTTGATTTTTTTTTTTTTTGGTTGATGTTACAAAAATGGAACTTTAATTTAAAAAGGTGGAAGTTTTACAAACTTTGTGAGATTTATACTCTTTAATGCTAAGATTGCTCCCTGTAATATCATACTTAAATTCCAGCCTGGGCTAGAGAATGATCTTAGCGGAATGAACAATTTCACACTGAGAACTTCATTTGAATTTCTTGAATTTAGGAGAAAATATTCCCTGCTCTGGTTTAATGGATATTCAGTGGGGAAAATGAAAACATATTGACATAATGTTTGTACTTTCTAAAATAAAATTTATATACATGTATAAAATAAGTTATCCAGGGGAAAATGTCTACTTTTGTGATGGGGTTTATCAACACATTGAGACTTGGTTCACACGTCACTCTATGCTACAATTTATCAAACCATGTTTTCTTTAATAAGCCATCATTATATATTTATAGAATCTAGAAAGAAAAATGAATAGTTTAGCATAGCCCCATGATGGCGAACCTGTGGCACATGTGCCACAGGTGGCATGTGAAGCCATATTGGTGGGAATGCGAGCTCAGCTCTGGCACACATGTGTTTGCTGGCCAACTGATTTTCAGGCCTTCTGGGGCCACAGGAAGTCATGAAACAGGCAGTTTCTGGCCTCTGGAGGGCCTCTGGGCAGGTGGGGAAGGCCATTTTCGCCCTCTCCAGGCTTCTAGAAAGACTCTGGAGCTTGGGGAGAGTGAAAAATAGGCCTTCCGATCCCACTGGAAGTCGGCAAATGGGCCATTTCCGATCTCTGGGGGAGGGGGTTGGAGAAGGCCATTTTTGCCCTCCCCAGGCTCCTAGAAAGCCTCTGGAGCCTGTGGTGGGCAAAAAATGGGCCTATTGGGCCCACCAGGCCATCACCTGACAAAAGCGGAGGGGGGGGTGTCACACGCAGATGCATGGGGGTGGGGCACATAGAATCATGGGTATGGGCATGTGCGCGCAAGACACACACCCCCGCGCTCTCCCTGCTTTTGGCATGTGATGGCAAAAAGGTTAGCCATCACTGGCATAGCCCATTTAGTCAAAATCAAATGGAACCCACTTTTTTTCCCTTGATTTTCAGTTGAATCATTATGAGATTTAATATTTAGACAGTATATATAAAATTATCTTGTTACTAGCTCCTTCTTTTTCTCCTTTTCTTCTTTTTAAAAAAAAAAAACTAAAAAAAACCCCCCTTTAATATTGGGAATATTTTTTTTAAAAGAAGAAATAATTTGTTTCAAGGTTGAACATCAATAGCCAAGCTTGCACTTTGACATATGAATTGTATTACGAATTTGTGATAAGGTGAAAATTACCTTTATGCCCATGTTAACTAAATTAATACTCATCACAGAACATATAAGAGTGTTCTGAACTATACAATCTCCTATTGGGATATTTATAAATGCCTTCAGTATATTACTGTATTTTTCGGAGTATAAGACGCACCTTTTTCCCCCAAAAAAGAGGGTGAAAATCTGGGTGCATCTTATACTCCGAATGTAGTCCTGCCTGGCTTCTCAAACAGAGGTTTCAGAGGCTGAAAAAAGCATCAGAAACGAAGCTTCAAAAAAGAAACCCCCAAACAGAGCTTCAGAAAAGAAGTCTCAAATTTCACCAGGATTGCTGCTATGTAATCCCTTGACATATTATTTGGAACAGGCAGATTTCCCACAGTCCCATTTTGTTTAAAGAGTTAATGACAATGCAGAAGTTCTAATTCAGCTCACAATCATTGGGAGCAAAGAGATTATGCTCCCAGAAAGTGCTTTATAATCTGTAACGGTGGTGGGTTCCACTTACCTTTGCTACCGGTTCACAATTTTGACCATGTGCATGCACAGCTTCTGTGCATACACAGATTATCTGTGATGATATCCGGGTGGGTGGGAGGAGCCTCCCGCCACCGCCGCTACTGGTTCACATGAACTGGGGCAAACTGGTAGAAACTTCCTTAGAATGTGTAAGTGTGGAGATCTGCGTTTGAAAGGGGGATCCACCCCACATTTTGTAAACTGCAGTGTGATGCCAAATAAATTAACTTTGTTATTATACTGAGATATATTAATAAGGCAAAATGGCTTTAATTGAATCCAGCTAATTAGCATCCTGTTTCACCATGAAGGAATTATTAGAAACACGAGTTTCTTTCAAACAGCCTTGAGTAAACCTGAATAATATTATGTTGTTAATAACCCAATCGAACAATGATATTGTTGCATTGTGACAGCTAAGACAGTGAGCCATTGCATCTTTGGTTCAAATTTAATTCTGCCTTGAACTCTTGGAGGCTTGGGATCAGTTAGCAAATGCAGATAATGAATTATTGTGGCTAAATCTACGGTAAATTATTTAAATCTACTATAGAAAAGGTCTATTTGATTTGGGAATATTTTCCTAGAAGGGCATATTATCCTCTCTCTCATTCTCTCTTTCTCTTTTGACATTTGTACATTAGGAGTAAAGTACAAATATAAATACATGAAACATATTTCCCAAGATTAGTACACATTCTTCCCTCCAGCAAGCCTTCAGATACCATTTAGGCAGAGTTTGATCCAAATAAAATAACTCTCAAGTGGTACATTTTTCAACTATATCCTCTTCTTTGCCTTACAGATCAGCTTGGCAGCTCCCTGTAAGATTTGTCACTATCAATATTAATAAATTTGCCTTTTGTTGTCCTCTGCTCATTGGGATTTGATTTTATTTATTGCCGTTTATATTGTTTTGCGTAATTTTATATCACATTTCTTAACAAGATTAACCTGAAAAATGTAACATATAAGCCTTTAAAGAAACATTCTCTTAGTTGTAAAACTTTTTTATATATCTTTTCCTTTTCCCCCTCCCAGTTTAAGGAACCAGCTGAGTTCAAATTTTTAAAAAGATTAAAATTCAAAAATGAGCGAATGAAATTATAATTATCTGCTGTTCTGAAAATTGCATATTCACTTATGTATAAAATGAGGCAGAGAAGCATAAAATAACTTAATTTCTAATTTCAAGAACTATTAACTATTAGGAAACTAGCCTGGGGAATACACTTTAAGGTAGGGGTAAACAGTGTGATGGGATTTAAATAATTTAACAACCGGTTCTTTGCCCTAATGATTTCTTCCAACCACCAGTTCACCAAACTGCTCAGAATGTTAACAACCGGTTCTCCCGAACTGGCTGAATCCCAGCATTGGGTAAACAGTAACAATAACAGAGTTGGAAGGGACACCTTGGGGGTCATCTAGCCCAACCCCCTGCCCACACAGGTATTCTAGCAGACAATATTTACAATTGAGCTTATAGTCTTCTGAAAAGTTCCCTCGCCAAAGAAAAAGCAAAAATATCTTTGGGCCCAGAAAATCTGGGAAGGTATTCAAAGTAGCCATCACCAATTTTTTCATGAAATGCTTCCAGCTTCTTTCTTCAACTGCCACTGTATTGCATTATCTCCACGAATGGACCACCTCTTCAAAAAAAACAAAAACAAAAACACACACACCTTGTTATAATCTTAGTTGTTTTAAAATGCAGCTGAGTTTTATGATCTCTAGCTTTTGGTTGTAAAATCTAAACAAGGAAACGGTGTGGAGAAAACAAAGCAAATTGGGCTGTAACGTTGAGATATTTTCATTTGGCACTTCTTTTTTTGTAGCAGCAGCAGCTGTTATTCATTATGCACTAGTAAAGAGCATAATGTTCTACAATGCATATTTGATTTCTATTGTAGATATTTCCATGAATTATGTTCCTTTCTCTGGACAATCTGATTAAATCAGCCTACTTAACGTTGAACTTCCTACCCTGTTTCCCCAAAAATAAGACATCCCCTGATAATAAGCCCAATCGGGCTTTTGAACGCATGTGCTAAAATAAACCTCCCCCAAAAAATAATTAAACGCAGAACTGGAAATCAGGTAAGACGGCAAGAGGAGCCCCAACTTGCTCCACGTGCCCCAAAATCATAAGACCTCCCCAAAAATAAGGCCAAGCACTTATTTCGGGGTTCAAAAAATATAAGACAGGGTCTTATTTTCAGGAAAATATGGTACTTAAAGAATGAGATATAATATACTCTTAAATATATACTTTATTTTTTAAAAAAAGTTTAATTGCATATCATAATGCTATAATTTAGTGTATAGATCTGTGATGGCGAACCTATGATACGTGTGACACAGGTGGCATGCAGAGCCATAATAGTGGACATGCAAGCGTTGCCCTAGCTCAGCTCCAATGCTCATCCGTGTACTGACCAGCTGGTTTTCGGGCATTCTGGTCCCACCAGAAGTCAGCAAACGGGCCATTTCTGGCCTCTGGAGGGCCTCTGGGGGGTTGTTTTTGCCCTCCCCAGGCTCCAAGAAAGTCTCTGATTGCTATATATGATTGTTTAACAGTGGAAGTCAGGGGGGGAAGGGGGAGGGATGGGGGGGAAGGGAGGGGGTGGTTGTTGGGGTGTGGGATTGGGGGGGGAAGGGATATCAAAAATTGTATTGTAAAACTTTTTCAATAAAAAAAAAAAGCCTCTGTGTGTGCGACACCCCCCCCCCCGCTCCCCCTGCTTTCAGCACGCAATGGCAAAAAGGTTAGCCATCACTGGTATAGATGCTAAAAAAGCTAAATACAAGTTTTTTTTTATAGAGTTGCAAAATTCCTAGTAACTTGCCAGGCTGGCCTACTTCGATGAAATAATATATCACATAATTGGTACTTCTAAAGATTCCATTGGAATCTAGACTTTTTTTCTAGATCCGTCTTTGTTTTGCTAAATTTCAAAACCATTCCTATCAGGTTTTGCTCCACTGCCTCTCCAGAGTTTACAGAGAGATAGAATCAAATCAGGTGAAGTATTAGCATTGCTTTATAAAGCTTTTGTAAGACCACACTTGGAATACTGCATCCAGTTTTGGTGTCCATATTATATATGTGTGTGTGTGTGTGTGTGTGTGTGTGTGTGTTTTCTGAGGTTTTCGCGGGTGTTTGTTTGTAGGTCTTTGGTTATTCGGGTCTTCTCCCGCGTAAAATTGGAAGTATCTTGGCGACGTTTTGACGAAGTCTCATTTGTCATCTTCAGGCTGGTGTTCTCGGCTTCGTGCTTCCAGGAGCAAAAATTAAAGCCGAGAACACCAGCCTGAAGATGACGAATGAGACTTCGTCAAAACGTCGCCAAGATACTTCCAATTTTACGTGGGAGAAGACCCGAATAACCAAAGACATATATAGATAGATAGATAGATAGATAGATAGATAGATAGATAGATAGATATAGATAGATATAGATATAGATATAGATATAGATATAGATATAGATATAGATATAGATATATATATATATATAGAGAGAGAGAGGGAGGGAGGGAGGGAGGGAGGGAGGGAGGGAGAGAGAGAGAGAGAGAGAGAGAGAGAGGGAGAGAGAGAGAGAGAGAGACTCTGGAAAGAGTGCAGAAAAGAGCAACAATGATGATTAGGGGGCTAGAGGCTAAAATATATGAAGAATGATTCGTATCAAAATGAAGAGGGGATCAACTTATTTTCTAAAGCCCCCAAAAGCAAGGCAAGAAGAAACGCATGAAAACTAATTGAAGAGAAAAGCAACCTGGAACTAAGGAGAAATTTCCTAAGAGTTAGAGCAATCAACCAATGGAAACATTTGCCTTCAGAAGTGTGGGTGCTCCATCACTGGAGGCTTTTAAGAACAGATTGGACAACTATTTCTCTGAATAGGATATAGCAGTGATGGCTAACCTTTTTGCCATAGCGTGCCAAAACCGGGGGGAGCTTGGGTGGGCCGCATGTGCATGTTCCCACACCCATAAATCAATGCGCCCCACCCCTGTGCATGTGTGCACGATCCCCCCTCTGTGCTCCACCCCAGGATGGCACAGTGGGCCAGGTAGGCCCATTTTTCATCCTCCCCAGGCTCCAGAAGCTTTCTAGGAGCCTGGGGAGGGCAAAAATGGCCTCCCCCACACCTCCCGGAGGCCCTCCAGAGGCCAGAAACGGCCTGTTTGTTGACTTTCAATGGGACTGGAAGGCCTGGAAATTAGCTGGCTGGCACACACATGTGTGCTGGAGCTGAACTAGGGCAACCCTCACATGCCCACTGATATGGTTCTCCATGCCACCTGTGGCACGTGTGCCATAGGTTCACCATCACGGGGGTATAGGGTCTCCTATACTTGTGCAGGGGGTTGGACTACAAGACCTCCAAGGTCCCTTCCAACTCTGTAAAATTGCTATTCTGAATCTCTTTCTTAGAGTCTGTCACTTGTTTGCATTTAGTTTCTGCTTCTGATTTAACTATATTCATTTTATTGACTGATCCTATAAATAGTCAGTATTTGTAAAGCAAATTTGGCAGCCTATTTTCTACAAATGGTATTGGCATCTGAGAAGGCAAGCCAAATTTCAAGTGGAGAGAAATTACAAACTTGGGGGAAAATATTTGTTTTTCAGATCAACAGAAAATCCTTGAGGGGTTCTTGGTGCTCTAAAAATTCTTTAAGACCATCCCCACCAATGCTGAAAGGGCAAGCCACTAGAATACAGCCTGACAGCAAACCGCACTCCTAAGCACTGAGGAGTTACTTGCTACTTAGTTTGGGTAATGAAACATTTGCAAGAAAATAAGCACCAAGGTCCCCTCATTTCAACCTTAAACTACAAGTATTCTCCATTATTGGAGAAAATCCTTGCTTCACATTAGATTTCCAAGAATTTATTTATATCTTTATTTAGAAGGAGTGAAATTGGCGAGATTATAAAGTGATCTTGCTTTGTTTTAAAGAATCACCTAGTTTTACTCTGCTACCATGAATGAATTTAGTGGAATAAAAGTACAACATGACTATTCAAAAGTGTTTCCTTGGCCACATGATACATTTAGTACATTAGCTGTACTTGCTCTACAGTTTGTACACAGTGTTATATAGAATAGGGTATTTTACTATTTTGTTTATTTAAACCTGGACTGATAAAATCTTGAATAAATCATTTTATACCAGCAAAGAATCACAATAAATTGCAATTTGTTATTGCAGTAGCTGCAGTAAAAAGCTATAGATTTTTGTTATTGTCTGAGCACTATAAAATATGTGATCTTTTACTATCAACATTGTAATTTCTTCCCAATGCATCAAGAACTGGAGGACAGTATTATGCCTAAATTGAAGAATCTGAAGTACCTGTAAAACATCACCAAAAAATGAAATATAGTAGTCAGAGTGGAAACTTATGAAGGCTTGGAAAAGAATGGTGAGATTTTTATATTTTAGAAGAAGTCACAGCAATGTATATTGTACACTGACAAAAAAAAAATCTATTAGCCTAGACATGGATACTATAAAGGAGAATATTTGTAGCTTAGAGGTGAAATGAAACGTCCTTGGTGCTCTCTGAGCTCGGTTGTTTTCTTGAAGATGTTTCATTAGATCATCTAACGGCTGTGAGAAGGGGGGCTTTAGCACAGATTCGCCTAGTGTGCCAGTTGTGGCCTTTCCTAGACAGGGATGCCCTTCGTACAGTCACTCAAACTCTCATTGTCTCTTGATTGGATTACTGCAACGCCCTCTACACGGGGCTGCCCTTGGGGTGCACCCAGAGGCTCCAGCTAGTCCAAAATGCAGCCGCGCGGGTTGTTATGGGAGCTTCCCATTACTCCCGGGCAACATCTCTCCTGCGCGAGCTGCACTGGCTGTTGGTGGCCTTCCGCGTCCGCTTCAAAGTGCTGGTACTTACCTATAAAGCCCTACATGGCATGGGCCCGAGGTACTTGCAGGACCACCTCCTACCGGCTTCCCACCATCCTGTGCGTTCGCATAGAACTGCTCTCCTCCGGATGCCATCAGCTAGACAATGTCGTCTGGCGACCCCCAGGATGAGGGCATTCTCTGTGGCTGCACCGGCCCTCTGGAATGGGTTGCCCACCGAGTTCCGGGCAGCTCCCAATCTCCACATGTTCCACACCGGCCTGAAGACATGGCTTTTTCATCAAATTCCCTGACCGTTTATGGGGTTTTAAACTTGGGAATTTAAAATTTCAATTAGATTTTAACCTTGTATTGTTGTTATGATTGTTCGTGTTTAGTTGTGTAAGCTGCCCCGAGTCCTACGGGAGAAGGGCGGCATATAAATTTTAATAATAAAATAAAATAAATTACCCAAACTAGGTAACATCATCAGTGCTAATAAGGTTTGAGGTTTGCTCTCAATTTATATTCTTTTATATTCAAAATATAAATTGAGAGCAAATCCCATTCCTTTCTAGCACTGATGACGTTACCTAGTTTGGCTAATGAAAGGTCTTGAAGAAAACAACCAAGTTCGGAGAGCGTCATGGCTACTACAAATTAGCACACACAAGTTGCTGCATGGTTAGCACATCTTTGAAAAAAAAAACATTTAGCTTATATACCACAGAAAAATATTGTCAGCACTTCAAGCTGCATTTTACTCTAGTGCTGACATAAGAAGGAAAAGTGGAGGCGTCTGGAAAGGGACGGTTGACTTTTCACCTACTTATTTTCCCTAGGAGATGGGAGGGGAGGGGAGAATTCCTTTGAACTGAAGCAGTTCAAGCAACTGAAGCAGTAGATTAGGGGTAGAGTGACTTGGAAGATGGCCAATAAGTGCAGAGGAAAAGGAGGGTTGTTGGGCCAGAAGTCAGTGTTGGCTACGATGAGTCGGAGAGAATGTCGTGCTTAATAAATGGGAATTTTTTCATTAAAGACTTCGTTTGAAATGCAATTTATTTGAGACGACCTCAGAACCTGACAAGTATACCTTTTCATGTCAACCTCTCAATTACTATTTTATTAAAGGATCATCTTAGCTTTTATAAATTAGCATTAGAAACATATATCTGATAAGTACAAAGTATTAGAGTATGGATAGATGGTCATCTATGTATTAGTGCACAAGTGTCAAACTCAAGGCCTGGAGGCTGAATCTGGCCTGTGAGGTGTTCAGTTCTGGCTCAAGGGACCACCCTGGAAACAACAAACAACTGGCCCATGGTGCCTCTGCCAGAAAAAAACAGAGCCTGGGGGACACGTGCAGCCCATACAAGCTCCATTTTCATTGGCAGAGAGCTGCAAGAAGCCATCGTGGCTGAAAACAGGAGCCCATTTTTGCTGGCAGAGTGCTCAGGCCACCATGAGCACTCTCAACATGAGTGGCATCAAATTGGCCCTACCCACCCTGGACATGTCCAACCCAGCCCTCAAGGTCAAAAACAACCCTGATGTGGTTCTTAATGAAATCTAGTTTGACACCCCTGTTTTAGAGCATGCACTGCATTTGGCTGAATTTTAGGGAATGTAATAATTCAGGAAACACATTCAATCTCTCAAGCCAATCCCTTGTGTTTCTGTTCCAGATGTTTTGTATTGCTTAGGTTCTGTTTGATTTCTATGGAATTCCACAGCAATGCAGATGCGGGCAATGTGTCCATGACAACACAAAACAACTAAATCTAAATCTTTCACAATTTTTTCTAATATATCGTAATGAAGAAGGAAAAAAGTAAGCATGAGATACAGTGACAGGGATATTTTCCCTTGTGGATCAGGATACTATTAGTCAACCAAATCACAAAATTTTGGAAGCTAAGCAGCATTTGTGGGATTGTGAGGATTTCATTTTTTTTTTTTTTGGATGGATTATCTTACCTAGTGGGGTAATGAAATGTTTACAAATAAACACCAATCTCAGAAAACACCAAGGACTCTGTAATCCAACCCTACACATCTTCTCTTTTTTTAGATAAAACATACCTCAAGTAGTTGGGTTATTCAGATTTTTTAAAAAGAAAAAAGCAAACTAGAGATACGTATCAATTTTTCTCTCATTGAGCAACTGAGAGTGATTTTCCCATTCACCCCTTAATCCAATTTACACACTGTTTTTGGATGACAGAGTTATGAACTCTAACTTTAGCCGAAGCAAGAGAGGCTAGTAGATCACTAGATCTCATTCTGAGTTATTTTTTTCCCCAAGTTTTTTATTTTTTTCACTTTTTATAAAAATGTCAAATCAATGTGTGAACAGTGTGGCACCTGGGCACCATACATTCCAAAACAAATGAAATTGATCAGATTAAACATAATTATTACATTCAATCAACTTATGTATTTCTAATAAAATACACATCTATGTTAGGTTACAGTCTATCATTATTCAATTATTCCACATTTTCTCATTCCTTTCATTTTATAAAATAAAAATGTATACATTAATATTCTCCTTATTTCTATCACTTATTCTAGCTTTTAATCATTTCACCCTTTATTACAAAACTTTTTCTTTCTTTCCTGTTTAACTTCTAATCATGTCACCTGCCTAAAGAAAAAAAAAGAAAAAAGAATAGAGAGAGGGAGAAGGGTAGAAGCAACTCAATACAGCAACAAAAAAAATGAAAGGAGTCATCCATCCATCATCTCTTGCCCACTTCATACTTTAATAGCTATGCTTTAAAAGAAAGAGGGAAAAGTGAATCAGTTGTTCTGAGTTATTTTTGTTTTATAAATAATTTTATGCACATTTGGAATCAAAAACTAACAACAGATTAGTGAAATCCCTAGGCTTTTTGGTAGCTAATCAATCAACAAACTGTATCCTAGGCTAATCTAAAGACCCAACAACCCAAGAACAAAAACAGGAATCACATGCAAGCACTATGTGAGACAAAAAAACACATTTGTGGCTTTATATTAATTAAGCCTCAGATAGCTCAACCGGCTGAATAGCCTGTTATTAACATCCAGCTGTCTGCAATTATTGCAAGTTCGAGGCTCAAGGTTGACTCAGCCTTCCATCCTTTCTAAGGTAGGTAAATTGAGGACCCAGTTTGTGGGGGCAATAAGCTGACTTTGTATTAAAAAAAATATACAAAAGTATGAAGGCTATTGCTTAACGCCTTGTAAGCCGCCCTGAGTCTCAGGAGAAGGGCGGCATATAAATCTAATTTAAAAAAAAAATGCAAATTAAATGGAATCTCCCATCTTCCCTGTATCTGTGCCCTTTAGCATTAAAACAAACAGGTTTTTTTCCCCTGAAATTCTAATTGGGAAAACTTGGAATAAGAAATTTAATTTCAAAGGTGCCATCATTTTAACAGCTGAAATTTGACCCAATGTATTTCTTATGCTACTATTCAGTTCAATTCCATTTTGAGGTGTTTTTTTTTCAAACAGGAAAAAGATTATTTTAAAATAATGCATTAATATTCTATTAACATTAATTCCTAAATATTTCAAAGATGTACCATATATACACTGATATATTTTATTTACTAGATAACTCTTTGGAAAAGAACATTAGCTGACACTTCTGCTTTCACTCATGGCTTATGCTAACCACCCTAAGGCATGTGTCTAGGGGCAAAATAATCATTTAATAGATCAAATAATTATCTAGGGATTCTTTTCCATGAACAAAAACAATGTTGGGTTTTAAAGCTTTCTACTTCTCTGATGGAGCACATACCTGAAATAATTAAAGTCTTTTCTGCTAAGATCTGAGCATTCAGTTAGACTGTACAGGTCATTTCTTTCCTTGCAAGAGTTTAATCCAACTTTTTGAGATCTATTTTTCAAGTACTTGGCTGCATTCTAAATGTGGTGCTTTACTGTAAAACTGGTCCACTTAAAATAGAAACTTCTGCCTGGATTTTCATTTTCTCCTATAGGCTTAAGCTCTCCTTTTTTAAAAAGCTGGTTTGGCACCTTTAATTATTACCAGTTTCCAGTCTTCCTGATACCCTGTTTCCCTGAAAATAAGACATCCCCTGATAATAAGCCCAATCAGGCTTTTGAGTGTGTGCGTTAAAATAAACCTCCCCCCCCAAAAAAATAAGCCCTCCCTGAAAATATTTAAATGCAGAATTGGAAATCAGGTAAAATGGCAAGAGGAGCCCCATCTTGCTCCACACACCCCAAAATAATAAGACCTCACTGAAAATAAGGCCAAGCGCTTATTTCGGGGTTCAAAAAATATAAGACAGGGTCTTATTTTGGGGAAAAACATGGTATCAAGCAACCCATGCAAATTTATGCACACTAGTTGGTTTCGAACCACAGTTTTAGATTCACAAACAGATTTATCAGTTCCAACTAGAAACATCTTCTTGAGCCATTGTGCACACATTCTCCAACCAGCCAAATATCTAAGCCTAGTAGTATCAAACTTGCGTTGTCATGGCAGCGTCATGTGATGTATCATGGCTTTTCCCCCCTTTGCTAAAACAGGCATTGGCATGGCCAGCGCATGATGCATCTGGCCCAGTGGCCATGAGTTTGATACCCATGCCTTAGCCGCATAACATTTTTAAAATTTAGAAGAAACAAAATAGAAATTTGTTCAGATTCAATGACCTCCCAGCAACTTTACTATACTTTACTTTATTTAGATTTATATACCGCCCTTCTCCTTACAGACTCAGGGCAGTGCACAGCCAATTAAAAAACAAACATACAAAAGTTAAAATTTCATAAAATAACAATACAAATGGCCATAGATTAAAACTAACTTCAAATTAAAATAAAACTCTAAAATGATAAAATACTATAGGAATCAGGCTAAGCCGGCGAGCTGAAAAAGATGGGTTTTTAAAGCCCGCCAGAAGGTCGGGAGGTCAGAGATTGTTCTTAACTCTGGAGGCAGATCATTCCAGAGGGTGGGTGCGGCCACAGAGAAGGCTCTCCCCCTGGGGGTCGCCAGCCGGCATTGTCTGGCTGATGGCACCTGAGGAGGCCCTCTCTGTGGGAGCGAACCGGCCGGTGGGAGGCAATTGTTATTGAAGTGAAATACCAAAAACATTCCTTTTGAATAGAGATTCTCCATTCTTTATTAAGGGACACAATGGGTCAGCTGTTAAAAATGCTGACCTTCTCAGCTGGAAAGCTGACAGCCAAGTTTTAAGACCTGAGCACCAAACAAGACGGTGAGAACTTGCCCCAGCTCCTGCATTCAAAAGTGAGTAGATAAATAGGTATCACTTTGGTGAGAAGGTAACAACATTCTGTGTGCCTTGGCACATTCCGTATTTTTCAGAATATAAAATGCACTGGAGTATAAGACACACCTTAGTTTTTGGAGAGGAAATAAGAAAAAAGTGGATAGGCAGGTGGATTGGCCTCCCAGAATACCCCCCAATCAGCTGTTCCCAGAGGTGAATTTTAGCAACAGGTTCCTTGGTTGTAAACTCTGTGCCTTTCTTTCTTTCTTTCTTTCTTTCTTTCTTTCTTTCTTTCTTTCTTTCTTTCTTTCTTTCTTTCTTTCTTTCTTTCTTTTTTTTTTTTTTGCTTTTTTTCTGCCTCTGAAACTTCTGAAACTCAATTTCAGAAAAAAAAAAAAACTTTTTTTCCCTGCCTCTGAAAGCCTCCAAAACAGAGCTTCAGGAAAAAAAGCCTCTGAAGCTTTTTTGGGGGGCTTCTTTTCTGAAGCTTCATTTCTGATATTTTTTCAGCCTCTGAAACCTCCGTTTGAGAAACTGCACAGAGTTACATTCGGAGTATAAGACGCACCCAGATTTTCACCCTCTTTTTTAGGGGAAAAAGGTGTGTTTTATGTCTTGTTGAAAAATATGGTAATCATGCTGGCCACATGACAATGGAAACACCTTTGGACAATCCTGGCTCCCTCAACTAAGAAGTGTAGATGAGTACCACACCTTTAGAGCCAGACACAACCTTTACCTTTATTCTTTACTAAATATCTTGATCATTCGGATTTGTTTGATCTCATTACCACATCAATCTGATTTTACTTTTTTGACTACTGCTAAGTACTGCCAATGGTGGGATCCTGCCAGTTTAACAATTGATTCGGTGATCATGTACTGCGCATGTGCGGTTTTATGAAAACTTACCTTCCGTGTTACTACTGGGGAGTAATCCGCTCTGCCACACGAATCAGCTGAGAAGATATAGGTTAGTAAAGCATGGGGGCAGGCGGGCGGGCGGGCCCACTTGATCGTCAGAGCCAACTGGTTTGCTCCCACTGATTGTCAGAGCTACCAGTTCACCATTACTGGTCCAAACCGGTAGAATCCCACCCCTGAGTACTGCTCTATAGTTTTGGTATTGGTATACCATGGTATTTTAACATTTCTGGAATTGATGTATAATAATGACTACTTAACTGACATCTGACATGCGGCCGCGCGGGGGATTATGGGAGCAAGGGGGCACTCCCATGTGACACCTCTCCTGCGTGAGCTGCATTGGCTTCCGGTGGTCTTCCGGGTGCGCTTCAAGGTGTTGGTGACCACCTTTAAAGCGCTCCATGGCATAGGGCCTGGGTACTTGCGGGACCGCCTTCTGCTACCGATAGCCTCCCACCGGCCAGTTCGCTCCCACAGAGAGGGACTCCTCAGGGTGCCATCAGCCAGACAATGTCGGCTGGTGACACCCAGGGGGAGAGCCTTCTCTGTGGCAGCACCAGCCCTCTGGAACGATTTGCCCCCGGAGATCCGTACGATACCTGATCTCCGGGCTTTCCGCCGTGCCCTAAAAACTTTTTTATTTTGTCAAGCTGGGCTGGCGTAACCCCCCCCCCCTTTTTTTAAGCTTAAAGTTTTATGGGTTTTAAATTTTAATTGCCTATTGGGTTTTTTAAATTTATTGGGCCAAAATTATTTAATTCTTTTATTAATATTTTAAATTTTGTATTGGAGTGCTTTTTATTCTTGGCTGTACACCGCCCTGAGTCCACTAGGAGAAGGGCGGTATATAAATTTAATAAATAATAATAATAATAATAATCTTCAGTTGGGCAATCTGTTATTGATTTAATTATTCCCTGAAATGTATTGATTGAAGTAGCCACTTCAATTATTTGTATTATAATATTTTGTTTATGAAATAAACCAAATCTGTATCAAACTTTGTTGCTACTTCTTCACTCAGACTCCACAACATTCTGCTAACTCTCACTGGCAAAGATGTACAAAACAATTATTATATTCGAGAGGCGTAAACAAATTTTCATAGAAATATAGATGGCAATAGTGTGATAAATCTGTTCCCTGCTTTTCCCAGTAATGACTATAAATATATAATGTGTTGTCACATCACTATATGATAATTTCTGTCATTTGTTTCAATGGTCACAAGTGAGGTAGAACTGAGACTTGGAAATTCCCATCATAATTATATATTGCCAAAATAAAAGTGTTAGAGACAGACTGGTATATTTTTGGCATATTTTTAAATTCCAGCCAAGTTAATAATAATAATAAAAAAAGCAAAGAGGATCAGAAATTCTATGATTGATATGGTTCTTCAGATCATCTATCGCTAAAAGGCCAGGCAATCCTAAAGTTGAGATTTCATGAGAACCCACTAAATGGCCATTTAAAAAGGCATAAAACCATTCTGATGTGCAATGCGAAGGCAGACAACATCTATTTATTTATGCCTGGGATGCTAGAAACAAATTACAGAACAGATGGCTGGCAATGCCATGACAGTGATAGAAGCAAAAAAAAAAAAACTGTTTTAGGAAAGGAAGGTAAATTGTAATCTCCCTCCTACCCATTCAATTAAAAAATTAATAGCTAGTGAAACAAGTTAGATGATATTTATAGTGCTGCTCAGTATAATATGGTTTACCAGGCCCTACAGCTCTTCTTCATTCAGATTCATTTAATTAGCTTTAGTTTTCAGTCTCCAAAAGTTGTGTTTTCTAATCATTTCTAATAGAGAAGGCTGAAGACAAGGGCCATTTAAGATTTATTATATCTAACAGTTTTGCAGGGAGGCAGTGTGGGTAAAGCATGGGAGTTATGGAGAAAAATCTCTTAAAAATCAGAAGTTAAAAAATATTGTATCGTATTTTATTCTATTTTTTCAACAGAATTCTTTGGCAATTTTTTTAATCATATTCAATTTTACATGCTCAGCTTGCCTCAAGATAATTGCTATCTTCCTGTCTGCAATAAAATAGTGGCTCTTCCCCCCCCCCCCCCCCCAGCAAAGCCATTTTTGAGTTTTAAAACAATTTCTGTTTTAAGAGATAAATTCCCTGTGGATTATAATATGTTTTGAAGTAGGGAAATTATCTAGAACGATATGTATGCATCCTTAGGAAACAAATATATAATCACAAGATTTTCTGCCTATTATGGCTAAGAGATTGTTTTATATACCTATCGACACAGGAAATTCTGACAGTCATACGAAAATGTTGTTTGGGAGATTCAAGTTGCATGGCCTTCTATGAATTGAAAGACTGGTTTTTAAGTACAGGTAGGGTATTCAGATTGCAATTATTTGCTGACAGAGGGCTGCAGTCAAGAGCATAGAATGAAATAAATATAGGAGTTGGTCAAAGCTATGCAAAAAATAAATAAATAAAAAAAAGAGCTGTAGCTTAGAAGTCTGTGGGAATTCTACAGGTTGTCTTAACAAATGTTCTCAAAGAAGCTTTGTGTTTTGCTGAAGTCTGGTTTAAATGAGGAAATACAGAAGAAATGTTTTCATGTGGTGCAGTGGTTAGAATTGCAGGCTAACTCTGCCCACTGCCAGGAATTCAGTCTTGACCAGATCAAGGTTGACTCAATCTTCCATCCTTCTGAAAATGAAGACCCAGATTGTTGGGGGCAATATACTGCTCCGTAAACCACTTAGAGTGCTGTAAAGCACTATGAAGCAGTATATAAATCTAAGTGCTATTGCTATGTGCAGGTTTCCAATTGGTCCAAGGTATCATTAAAAGGCTTCATGTAACAAGTACTGATATGCAGCCAATGAAATAGTTTTCCTCCTTAGCGTACTTTATAAATGCAAATAGCAATACAGAAACTTCCTAAGAATGTCTACAATTTAACAATGTAATCTCTTCATGGCATTGGGGGTATCCCTATAAAGAGGGTGCGGGGATTAAAAAAAAACAGGATGGTAATTGATGGTTGCTGTCCTAGTTTTTTTTTTTTTAATCTCTGCCAAAGACGACAGTCTACTCTGTCCTTATAATTTGTGCTAAATAAATAATTATTCAAATAGCAGATCAAAGTACTGATCAGTGGTGGTATTCAGCCGGTTCGGATGAGTTTGGGCGAACCCGTGACCACGGGTGAGCCCGCCCACCTGTCCTGGCACAATACCATCCTATTTAGCCATATGGCGGCATGTGCAGAAGGCACATGCGTGAGCAAAGTGCATGCACGGAAGGCCAGGTGCATATGTGGAAGGGGTGCACACAAAGCGAGCGTGTGGTGAACCGGTGGTAAGAATATGTGAAACCCACATCTGGTACTGATGTATTTACAAGTGACTTATAAGTAGCTTTGAGACCGGATGTTCCATTGCTAAACAAGGTGGCTGTTCAATGAGTCATATCTGGTTTTTATGACCTTTTTGAAAAGGATTGTTAAATGAAATCACTGCAGTTGTTAAGTGACCCATAGAATTGTTAGGTGAGTTCAACTTCCTTGAGTCACTTTGCTTGTCAGAAGGTGGCTGGGAAGGTCACAACTGACGATGACATGACTCCAGGATGTAGCAACCTTTGTTGGCAACCTGCCAGTTGCCAGCAAAGTGCCCAAATTTTGATCATGTGACCCTGGAGATGCTGCAACGGTTGTAAATTAACAGATTAACAGAGTTGGAAGGGACCTTGTAGGTCATCTATCCAACCCCCTGTCCAAGCAGGAGACCCTACACAATTTTTGACAAATGACAGTCCAATCGCTTCTTGAAAGGCTCAAGGGATGAAGCTCCCTCAACTTCCAAAGGCAAGTTCCATTGGTTTATTGTTCTCACTACCTATAATGACATCATTATTATTATAATTTTTTAAAAACTAATATATTCCTCCCTGATATGTCTGAAATTCCAGACACAGAAAGACAGAAGGAAATTTTATCGTGACATGGAAGAAAGTTTTCTCCTATTCCGAGGAGTAGGACTGGATTATTCGGAAAAGAGGTGGGCTCACTCTTGAATCGGATTGTTCAAATGAAGGCTAGGACATGTGGAATGGTTTAAGCTGAATTCCAGAACTTGTCTGCATTTAAATGGCCTCTTCCAAATATAGTAGTCTACAATCCTGTTTTGAGATGTTAACTGTGTTTATGAGGCCCTTTTATGAAGAAAAGTCACAGTAATGATTTGTGAAAGAAAAGCACACTTGACAGGAACAATTCCAGGAACCATTGTCAGAAAGTCATTAACCCTTGCATGTTTTTTTCTATATTAATGTAACCATACACATCTCTTAATTGCTAAGGAATAGAGATACATTCTCACCATGATCCAGAATGATACCACATGAATCTGAACATTCAGATGATTTCAAAATACTGATTGATAGCACAAAGAAACTGTTATCCACTTCCCACATTTCATTATTGATTTTGCTATTATGCTAATGGAATATTTAGAATTTTCATTCCTGGGGGCAATGGTGGGATTCAGCCGATTCGCACCACTTCGGGAGAACCGGTTGTTAATTTTCTGAGCAGTTTGGTGAACTGGTTGTTGGAAGAAATCATTAGGGCAGAGAACCGGTTGTTAAATTATTTGAATCCCACCACTGCCTGTGGGGGTTCATGGTGCTGCCTCTGTCTTCTCAAAGTGCCAAGGTCTCAGACTCCTTCACCACTAACAAAGCTAGATTATCAATGAGTCTTATGAACTGAATTTATTGAAAAGAACAAACAGGTTAGGTGGTACAGAAGCATGGAAACTAATGACCTCCATTTTACCACCAGTAAATGCATTGATCCTCTGGCTGATCAGGAGAGAAGATTGTTACCACCTTTCTTGACACAGGAGAAATGTGCAGGTGTTCTGGACCTGTAACATTTAGCAAGTCTATTAAATGTTATGCAAATGTTAAATCAACCATATTCCAATAGACTATCAGTTGTAGACGTTTGATTTGTGATGTTTGTGTTGGGTTCGGTAAAACCAGGAATGAAATCCAAAATTTTTCCCTACCGGTTCTGTGGGTGTGGTTTGGTGGGCATGGCAGGGGAAGAATACTGCAAAATCTCCATTCCCAGCCCACTCTGGGGCCAGCGAGAGGTGGTATTTGCCGGTTCTCCGAACTACTCAAAATTTCCGCTACCGGTTCTCCAGAACCTGTTAGAATCTGCTGGATTTTACCCCTGGGTAAGCATTGCAAACAAACTATTGGACTTGCATTTTGCACTTAGTTTTACACAGTTTTATACTTAGGCAAACCAGCTCTCCCCCCCCCCCCAAAAAAAAACCCCAAATGTACAGGTAGGCAAAATTTGGCTTAACAGCAGTAACAGCTAAAAGGAGTCCTAGTGGATAATCAAATATGAGGCAGCAATGTGCTGCAGCTACCAAAAAAGATAATGCAATCCTAGGCTGCATTAACAGAGGGATAGAATACTGCATCCAATTTTGATCACCACAATATAGCAAAGATGTTGAGACTCTGGGAAGGGTGCAGAGAAGACTGTGGTAGGTTTCATTTTTTTTTTTACTACCGGTTCTGTGGGTGTGGCTTGGTGGGCATGGCATGGCTTGGTGGGTGTGTCAGGGGAAGGATACTGAAAAATCCCCATTTCTTCCCAATCAGCTGAGACTCAGGAGGCAGAGAATGGATGGGGGCAGGGCCAGTCATAGGTGTTATTTATCAGTTCTCCGAACTACTCAAAATTTCCACTACAGGTTCTCCAGAACTGGTCAGAACCTGCTGAAACCCACCTCTAAGAGAAGAGCAGCGAAGATGATTGGGGGAGGGGATGAAGGCTAAAACAAAGGAAGAACATTTTCAGGAATTGGGTTTGTCTAGTCGAGTGAAAAGAAGTACTAGGGAAGACATGATAGCACTGTTCGAATATTTGAGGGGTCACCATAAAGATGAGGGACTACAACTTATTTTCTATAGCAATAGAAGCAAGATACGAAACAATGGATGGAATGCAATCAAAGTATTAGGTGTTCACCTAATCCACTGAAAAGAAGGACTAGGGGTGACCTGATAGTGGTGTTACAATATTTGAGGGGCTGCCACAAAGAAGAGGAATTCAAGAGCACCAGAAGGCAAGACAATAAGCAATGGATGGAAACTGAACAAAAAGAGAAGCAACCTAGAACAAGAACCTGGCAGTGAGAACAATCAAACAGTGGAAGGGCATGTCTTCAGAAGTTCTGGGTGCTTTATCACTGGAGGTTTTTAAGAATAGAGTGGACAACCATTTGTCTAAAGTGTTATAGGCAGTGTTGGGATTCTATCAGTTAGCAGTTAGAACCAGTAGTTAAGTAGTTAAATAGTTCAGAGAACCAGTTATTAAAGGAAATCTCCATTTGTTTTTTTCCACTTTACAGGGTTAATCCTGTAAGGAATTACAACATTCTGTGTTGTTTCCTAGCCTAATCTTTATTGCCCTGTTTACAGAAACTGCCTCTCTGGCAGTATGCCTAGACTTACTGTCGCTTCCGGTTCTGGAGGTTCTCGCAGATTTTTTTTTGCTTGACTTTTTTAAAGGAGAAGGGTTATTTTAAGCTTTTTACACCGCTGTTGGGAGGAAATACTCCCCTGTTGGAGTTCTTCCAGCCAGGATGCAATGATCAGCACTTTGAAGAAATAATTGAATAACGGAGCAGAAGCTTTTAATGACAAGGAACCAAGGTGAGTGACATTCAGCAAAGCTTATTGGCTAGCTAGAAAGATTGACATTCAAACGTGAGTTTACATACCTTTTCTGACTTTTGGTCTAAAACTGGTTTTTGGTGAAGTTTAATTCTGTGGTTGGTGATGTTTAATCCTGTGTTTAGTGATGGAAAAATGTTAATCTCTATTCCTGAAAAGAAGCAGCTTCAGAAACCTGACTAGTTCCTTTGTCTGTTCTGGTAATTGGTTTAACAAGCAACAGATACTCTGCTCCTTTGCTTCATTCTGGAGAGTTTAAATGACCTCTCTGCTAAAGGGTTTTACTTGATGAGCAAGAGTTGGCTGCTGATAGTTATCGTTGCATTTTAACTATTTTAATTCCTCAAGGTGCTCTGGTACCCTGCCTGATTAGTTAGATGCAAACTAACTCCAGTTTGCAGGTATTTCTGATCTAATGATTGGTATTTAGGGCAGCTTTTTGCAAGCAAAGAAGCTTTTTGTATTTTTGTACAGGTAATCCTTGACTTACAACAGTTACAATGGCACTGGAAAAAGTGACTTATCACCGTTTTTCACACTTATGACCATTGCAGCAAACTGTCATTAGAGCAAAGAAGCAATGCCACGTGACCACCTGGCCACGGCCACCCGGTCACGTGAAGCACCACAGTTGTGAAATGAGTGACATAGTTGTTAAGAATGCTGCAACGGGCAGAAATGATGACCGATCAAAAGTACGAGGACCTGTCAGAAATCACTTTTTCAGCTCTCTGGGTAGTCCTTTTGTGCATATGGACTACTCAGAGGGCTGAAAAAGTGATTTCTGACCAGTCCTCGCACTTTTGACCGGTCCTCGCACTTACAACTGTCCTCACATTTTACGTTTTTCGCCCTATCTTGTTAACATGGTGAAGAGAAGCAGTTGTGAAATGAGTGACATGGTTGTTAAGAATGCTGCAATGGGCATAAGTGTGAGGATGGTCATAAGTGTGAGGACCAGTCAAAAGTGCGAGGACTGGTCAGAAATGACTTTTTTCAGCCCTCTGAGTAGTCTGTATACACATAGCCAAGCCCACTCGGTCACATGACCACCAAGCCACACCCACCTGGTCACATGACCATCAAACCACGGCCACCCAGTCACATGACCACCAAGCCATGCCCACCCAAATAAGCAACACCCACACAACTAGTTGTTAAAAAAATTGAATTCCACCACTGGTTATAGGGTCTCCTGTTTGCAGGGGGTTGGATTAGAAGACCTCCAAGATCCTTTACAACTCTGTTATTCTGTCATTCCTTGAGATTCACTGTTTGTGTGGCAATCAAGTAGATCCCTATTCATCTTGGTATCTGTTTTGTGCATACTTCCTCAGAATTAAGTCCAACTAAGTGCAGTGGGACCTGTTTCCAGACAATTATAAATGTGTCTGCACTTTAAATTTTATTATAAATTCCTGTTTACCTGGCTAGCATTCCAGGGGATGCAAAAAATGCTTCAATCTGCAATTGAAATTAGCCTCCTTTATTGCTGTCATATTTAATTGTGCCTTCCTTGTATAAATATATGTGACTTAGCTTTCTAAGGGGTAAAAAAATACAATGATAATAAAATAAACCTGCAATTAATGAGACACCAATCAATATAAAAATGAAATCTTATTATAGCTGACCCAGGAGACTGAGCACAACTCGCCATCACCGGCATTAATTTCCAAATGTCTTGCTAAAAATAAAGATTTTAGCAAATGAAAAATACAGTGCCTTATCTTCCGTAGAATATTTCACAGTTTAGAATTAAAGGTAGGAAAGGACTTATTCTACAGCCATTTAATGCTTTTGTGTTTAGATACTCCAAGCATAATGTCTATAAATTGCAACCTTGTCCAGCTAGGACAATGGAGATCTTCCTATGCATACATGAAACTGATTCCAGAAAAGGAAAGACAAGTTGGGATTGCATTATTTCAGGGATTATCTATAGGATATCATATTCCAAATAGTGAATAAGATACTATGCAAGCAATGAGCATAATATCTTCAGCAAACTAATGATGCCAAAATAATGACATGTGTGTGGCGACATCATCATCACATAAAAGTTGTAATCATCTACTTGCATCACAACAGCTGATGCAAGTACATGAATCAAGATACTTGTCTGATGCTGTTGACATCTTTCCCCCCCCCCCCACACACACACACACACTCTCACATACAAACATCTTGAATTCCTTATCTCTGACTCTCAGGCCACAAACTGAAGCAACCCCATAGTTTCACTCCACTTTAAAAAGCAGGAAAGGACACAATTGTTTTGTAAAGCATCTTCAACAAAGTTCATTGGAATAACTTTCATCTAAACAAAGCATTCTTCAAAAGCTCTTTGGTCTTTTGATTTTTCATCACTTTTATCCACTGTTGATATTTTTTTTTCCTGTCAATACCTTTCTCCCTCCCTTTCCTACAAAGAGTGCTTGAGAAAGAAGAGGTAGCATGCAGGAGGGCTTTTGAAATTGAGTCAATAGCTGTGTTTGGTCCTTGATCTACTTGTTATTCATTGCAGGCCCCACATATAACCTCTCTTTGCCAGAAATGAATGTTGATTTGCAAATGTGATGGACTGGATCAGAATCACATGGAATAATTTACATTGGGTCCCCCCCCCCCACCATGCATCAGACTTTCATTTTGGTTTAGGTGAAAGTAGCTTATAAGCCTACTGAAGATCCTTCAAAACCCAATGTTGCTAAGCAAGGTTTGTTCTTGTTTGCTAGTTTCACATAAGTAGTTTGCTTTATCATTGTCATTATATTTAAATTTAAACCAGTTGATTTCCCTGAAGGTGAGAGAACTGGATGAATTTATGTCCACATTGTTAGAACTCTTTCCCTCATTTCATTCTGCAATCTATTATATTGCAACTAGGAAATGATAAATATTACTTTAAAGAAAAACATGCCATTTTCCATAACCATATAAGATGTTGCTGTAAATTATTTTACTAATTAAGCTTACAAAAAGAGCCTTGGTGGCACAGCAGACTAAAGTGCTGTTAAATAGCACTTAGGTGCCAGCTGCCTGCAATTACTGTGAGTTCAAATCTCAACAAGCTCAAAGTTGACTCACCCTTTCATCTTTCTGAGGTAGGTAAAATGAGGACCCGGATTGTGGGGGGCAATAAACTGACTTTGTATTTAAAAAAAAAAGAACACCGCATAGGAGGGGCCAAAAGCCCTACTAAGCAGGTATATACAAAAGTATAAAGGCTGTTGCTTAACGCATTGTGAGCTGCCCTGAGTCTCCGGAGAAGGGCGGCATATAAATCAATCAATCAATCAATCAATCAAATAAATAAATAAATGTAATAACAATTTGAGTTAAATTAGAAACCATTGATGGATATAGGCAGTGGTGGGATTCAAATATTTAACAACTAGTTCACCCAGGGTCAGGTGGGCTGTTATGGGAGGCATAGCCCATTTCCATCCTCCAGCTCCACTACACATACAGGATGAGCCTCCCGCAACAGCCAACCTGATCCTGAGCAAATTGGTTGTTAAATTACCCCACTCTTGCTATCAAAATGGATACTGGGTGCTGCGCTGCAATGGAGATATGTGTAATGGACCAGCCGGCATGAGGGAAGGAGGAGGAACAGGGAGAAGAAAAAGTAAAAGGGGGCCTTCTCCTTCCCTCATGCTGGCCACTCCATTGCCTGTTTCTCCATTGCAGTGCAGCCCCCAGGATCCACTTTGATAGCGGGAGGGGGGATGAACTGGTGCAAACCGTCTGAATCCCACCACTGGATATGGGCATTTCTGAATCTGTTCACATGCCTATATTTGTTTCAGTTGACCAATTGAATTATAACTGGAGACATTTGCGCGCGCACACACCCACATATATATATATATAGAGAGTGGTGGGATTCAAATAATTTAACTGGTTCTCTGCCCTAATAATTTCTTCCAACAACCAGTTCACAAAATTGCTCAGAAAATGAACAACCAGTTCTCTCGAAGTGGTGCGAACTGGCTGAATCCCACCACTCTGTGTGTGTGTGTGTGTGTGTGTGTGTGTGTGTGTGTGTGTATGAACTGAGATAGATTACTGGTTTACCTGTTAGATTCAATTCATGTATGTGCCACTAGAAAAAAAAAGAATAACTATATCCTACATCAGAGGTGTCAAACTGGCAGCCCATGGGCCGGATGCATCACATGCAGGCCAGACCTACCCCGGCTCCACAAAGACAAAAAACATCACAATACATCACAATATATTGCTGAATGCATTGTAAACCGCCCTGAGTCTCCGGAGAAGGGCGGCATATAAATCAATTTTTTTTTAAAAATGTCATGTGACGTGATCGAGTTTGATGCTCGTGTTCTACTAAATAAATGATTCAATAGTTCTCTTGATAGCTTACTTTGGAGCAAAAGACAGCTCCAGTTAAACTGGCCATCAAGTTTTTACTTAAGACCAGGGGTGAAATCCAGCAGGTTCTGACAGGTTCTGGAGAACCAGTAGTGGAGATTTTGAGTAGTTTGAGAACTGGCAAATACCACCTCTGCCTGGCCCCAGAGTGGGGTGGGAATTGGGATTTTGCAATATCCTTCCCCTGGAGCAGGGTGGGAATGGAGATTTTGTAGTATCCTTCCCCTGGAGTGGGATGGGAATGGAGAGTTTGCAGTATCCTTCCCCTGCCATGCCCATCAAGCCACACCCACCAAGCCACACCACACCCACCAACCTATGCCCACAGAACCGGTAGTAAAAAAAAAATGGATTTCACTACTGCTTAAGACTCTTTAGATTTTTAAATGGATTGTTTAAAGCAAACAAACAAACAAACTTATATTTAAAAACAGATCCAGACAATGCACCTAAGCACAGAATATGCAGCCTATCTTATCTCTGCTGGCAAGCTTGGCAACTTTTTTTTTTTTTTTTTAAAGGATGATGTCTGGAAACACATATTAAATACTGCAACATGAAAACCTTGATAAATACATGCTGTGTACTTTGGTGCTGAGGCAGTGCGATTGGTGGTGCTTGCTGCTGTTGCCACAGCTTTCATAGCTGTCTGAAAAGAGACCTCCTTCTAATGGAAAATAAGACAAAGACAACAGTTGCTTTCCCTGAAGCCTGAAGCATCAATGTTTCCAGTCTAACAGAACACAAAGACTTCAAAGAGAGATTATTTCTTTCTAAGGAGACTAATACCGTATATAAATATCCTGAACAACAACAACCAAGTAAATCCTGACTCACCATCACAATACTTTTCCTTTAGTCAATATCTTTGCAGATGATTAGTAATAGAGTTCGAAGGGACCTTGGAGGTCATCAACTCCAACCCCCTACTCACACAGGAGACCTGTACTAGGGATTCGAACTGCCAACCTTTCTGATCAACAAGCTTAGTGTTTTAGCCACTTGAGCATGCATCCCTGGATTGCAATGCAATAATTTTTATTACACTGAATGTTAAATGTTTTCCAATACTCACAGGGTATTTGATTCCAAGTCACCTCGACTGAGGAAGACGCTCTTTGTTGAGGAAAATGAACCTCCTCAAAAAGGAGTAAGAGGGACCCATATGCAAAGCCCTATTCTGACGTCCAGACTACTCCCGCCAAATCAAATACTTTTTAAGCATTTCAAATCTCGGACCTATGAAGCTGTTAGGTGAGTCCAACCACCTCTGTCCAGTGGTTTATAGGTAATCAACTAAAACTCTAAGGATTTATTTTAAGACTGTTAGGTAATGAGGACCCAGATTGTGGGGGCAATAAGTTGACTTTGTATAAAAAAGAACACCGCTTGGGGGGGGGGGGCAAAGCCCTACTAAGCAGGTATATACAAAAGTATGAAGGTTATTGCTTAACACATTGTAAGACGCCCTGAGTCTCTGGAGAAGGGCAGCATATAAATTAAGTTTTAAAAAAATAAATAAAAATGGAGGATTCTTCACATTTTTAAAAATCATGCATACTTGTGTGTGTTTTTTAATATAGCTAAGCTTATTATAACTTAGTCTTATATATCACTTCACTGTGCTCTAAAACACGCTCTGAGAGATTTTAAGGATGCTGTGGCTCAGTGGCCAAGATGCTGAGCTTGTCGATCGGAAGTTCGGTGGTTCGAATCCCTAGCACCGTGTAACCGAGTGAGCTCCCATTACTTGTCCCAGCTTCTGCCAACCTAGCAATTTGAAAGCACATAAAAATGAAAGTAGAAAAATAGGGACCACCTTTGGTGGAAAGGTAACAGCGTTCCATGCGCCTTCAGCGTTTAGTCATGCCAGCCACATGACCACGGAGATGTCTTCAGACAGTGCTGGCCCTTTGGCTTAGAAATGGAGATGAGCACTGCCCCCTAGAGTTGGAAACGGCTAGCACGCATGTGCGGGGAAAAAGTTTACCTTTACCTAAGAGATTTACAGAGTCAGCATATTGCCCCCAACAATTTGGGTTCTCCTTGGAAGGATGGAAGGATGAGTCAACCTTGGTCAGGATCAGACTCCAGGCTATGTTGAAGTCAGCCTCCAATACTGCATACTAACCACTGATCCACCACGGCTTTGATAAGCTTTGATAGCTAAGCATTTCATAGTTATGATAGAGTATCCTCTTCAGCATTCCACAAGATCCCATATCCAATATTTCCTTTTATCCCAGATGAAAGAAGCCTATCCTTTGTGAATCACACATATATTAAAGGAGAACATAGAGTATAATTATAATTAATAAATCAAAACTGATATATCTTAATGAAGACAAATTTGGTTCAAAGCAGAGTCATCCAACTAATCAGATGTTAATACATATTATAATGGATGCTTTTTTTTTAAAAAAAAAGCCAGGTATTTAACCTTCTGATAGTAACATTTAATTCTTGCTTGTTGCAAATGCTGTTTTTTTTAAAATTAATTAATTAATATATTTTAATTTGATTTATATGCCGCCCTTCTCCGGAGACTCAGGGTGGCTTGCAGTGCGTTAAGCAATAGCCTTCATACTTTTGTATATTTATACGAAGTCAGCTTATTGTCCCCACAAACTGGGTCCTCAGTTTACCCACCTTAGAAAGGATGGAAGGCTGAGTTGACCTTGAGCCTGGCTAGGATTGAACTCGCAGTAATTGCGGGCAGCTGGATGTTAAATCCTGCCTTAGTAGGAGGCATTAGCCTCCTACACCACTCAGGCTCCTTTTAAATTCATGTCTGCTTTTGAGTGTCACATTGAACCATATTGCTGTATATATTTGCAGGATCCAATCTGGGTTGGTTACTGGGACCCAATGGTGAAATCCAATTTTTTTTTTTTACTACCGGTTCTGTAGGCGTGGCTGGGTGGGCGTGGTATGACTTGGTGGGCGTGGCTTCATGGGCATGGCAGGGGAAAGATGCTGCAAAATCTCCATTCCCACCCCACTCCAGGGGAAGGATACTGAAAAATACTCATTCCCTCCCCATTCTTGGGGGAAGGATACTGAAAAATCCCCATTTCCACTCCACTCTGGGACCAGCCAGAGGTGGTACTTGACAGTTCTCAAAAATGCTCAATATTTCCGCTACCGGTTTTCCAGAACCTGTCAAAACCTGCTGGATTTCACCCCTGCTGAGACCCAGGTTTAATCTTCTGATCTTTCAGTCTCATGCTGGAGCCCATCTTTGAGGAACTTCTCTCTCACTGGAATGTGTGCTTTGGGCTATTCTATGCCTAGTATTTCTGTGGTGCCAGGTTCTTTTTAGTTGTTGATTGTGGCTAGTTATTAAATCATCGTTTCCAACATGAATCAAAAGCTTAGAAAACTAAACCTCTGGTCCCAGTGATCAACCCAGATTTGATGCTGAAACATTATCCTGGGACACCCATATTTGCCTTCATTCATGTACATATTTGATTATGAATCAAAGGAACTTTTGTCTGGGAGTCTGTAACTATACTTTTATCAATATTAATTTCTTGCTTTGCTAAATTAATTCCTGAAATTCTTTTCTATTTTTCCTATCATTATAGTACTCTTTTGTAATACAAAAATATTTTTCATTATTTTGTCTTCTTGTTCTTTATAAATAATCTGTATCCATGTAAGAAAGTTTTGGCAGTAGTGATTCTTCAAAGTCATAAAGATGAAAGTCCATTCCAACTTATCAAAAGCTTTCTCCACAGCAAGAAAAAAAGTTTTCTTTTTCTTGCTTGATATGTATTATTAACAGTATTCAAAATATGTAGGATAATCCCAACATTTTTTATTATTATTTACCATATTTTTCTTAGAGAAAATGTTATGGTACCTAGGAATACCCAAAGGTTATGAGTCAAAAAGTAAAATATTATTTAGAAGACAATGGCAACTAATTCACACTTTTAATAACATTTGTATAATAAATTGTCTATGGAGGCTTGATTTTTGGTAAAACCTGAATATCAACATTATACTTAATATTATTATTTAGAACAAAAAAAATCAGATTAAAGAAGGAAAATTTAGAATTTTAGAATTTTGGACTGAAAATAGGAATTTATATAATGAAATAAACATAAAACAGCCTCCCATCCAAAAAACCATTTTGAATTTAAATTCGTATTAGTTTTAAAAGTTTAAAATATGCAAGCTGAAAACTGGAGACATTTTTTTTCACTTTCATCTCATATGACATGTGATGATGTTTTCATGTGATGATGGTTGCTAATGTCTCCTTTTGCTTCTCTTTTACACACATACATTTTCCTTTTTTTTAATGCAGTACATGAGATATGAAGTCATGTGTAATAATTCAGCAATGATACCTGACTTGAGGCATGATTTCCCTTCTAAGATTGAATTAGCCCTAATCATATTAGCCTTCAGGAAGCCTTTGAAAACTTCAGTTTTTAAGTGAAAATGTTAGGTAAACTCATCTTACAAGTACATATTGGTGTGAATTGTGTGCGTATTTGGGTTTAATTTTTAAACGTATTTTTAATAAAATTGTACACTACTTAGAATTGCATTTTAAAAACTGGATGACCATATAAATCCAATGAATGAATGAATGAATGATCCACACTATATTGTTCACTTAAGTATTTGTTCTCAATTTATATAACTCATGAAACCAAAGCAAAATAAGAACAGTAATAATAAGATATACTAAAACCGAAAAAGGATTTCATACACTACTTAGAATTGCCTTTTTGAAACTGGATGACCATATAAAACCCATGAATGAACGAATGAATGAACTAATGAAGGAGAGAATGAATGAATGAATGAATGAATGAATGAATGAATGAATGAATAATCCACATTGTATTGTTCATTTAACTATTTGTTCTCAATGTATATAACTCATCAAACTAAAGCAAAATAAGAACAGTAATAATAATAAATATTACCAAGAGAGGATTTCATTTCATTTTCATTTCATTTTTTAATTTCACCAGCAGGAGAGAAACTGAGTGCTTAGCATTTTGCACAGGAAAGAGTATTCTATGGTATGTAAACAAAAAATTATATGCTAGCTAATGATTATAAATCTAATGGAATTAAGGAACAAACTCTAATTGGGACTATTAAATGAAAGAAGTTTCAGGTTCAAAGTTTATAAAATAAATGATTATGTGTTCTTTATAAAATGAAGTCTTAGTTGTAAAACAGTGTGATAGTTCAAAATGTAAGCAGTGCACATTTTTAATCTTGGCTACAGAATCAATATGATTCCAAATCCAAGTGCAACGTGATCATTAAGCAATTTGAGCAATTAATTATAGTTCATCAGGAAGATTGTATTTAAGAAGATGAATAATTTAGGACAAAATAACATGTGAACGATAAATGTAAAATGGAAATAAGTACTAATCATATTAATCAGATAACATATAAATAACTATTTTTGAAAATGTCATGGTAAGGCCTCATTGAGATTGCCTCATTTATCTACTAAAACAGATAAAACATTTGTAGTGAGTACTACATACAGAGGGAGGACGGAGGACGGAAGGAGGAGGAGGAGGAGGAGGAGGAGGAGGAGGAGGAGGAGGAGGAGGAGGAGGAGGAGGAGTGGTGGACTGCATCATAGGCAGAGGAAGCTTGAGGAAGAATTTCATTGAGATTTAATCAGAGTCACTGACTATTAATATCAAGAATCTCATCTTCTTACTTCTGGTATAGGGGAGTTTTGGGAGGGTTTCATTTTTACTTTAATATGTGCAATTCATGCTTTCTGATTTTATGTATGAACTGGAAATATATCAACATGTTGAAATGTGTACAGACATTCACTCAAACATTCCCTTGTTCTCAAGACAAAAACGTGAAAGTAGAGAACATTATGATTCATTCACTTAAAGCAACATAATCAACCAAAGGTAGTGTAGGTGATGATTAAATAATCAAGGATTGCAGGAAAAGGAGAAAATAAACGAAGCTCTGATTGATTCAGAATCAATGCAAATAAGCCCACCTAATTTTAGTGGGAAAATCTCTTTCCTTAGCTGATGCCATAAAAAAGAATGAATGCTCTTTTCTTATCCGATAGATAATGCATAACCAACTATAGTGGTTAAAATGTTGGACTAAGGCCTGGATAACTTCTCTGAAAAAAGTTGAATTTGGGCCAAATCACACTCTTTCTTTACACAACTTGCTTCACAACTTATTACTGTTTCACATATTCTTACCACTGGTTTGCCACCCCTGTGCACCTTTGCACATGTGCCCGGCCTTCCGTGCATGTGTTTTGCTCTTGTGCATGTCTTCCACACATGTGCCCTTTGTTCCCAGGCACACTTTCTGTGCATGCGCCTGGCTGAAAATGTGGCTAAATAGGATGGCATTACACAGGGGCAGCGGAGGGTGGTGGGCTCACCGCAGTGGCCGCTACCAATTTGCCCAAAACTGGTCCGAACCAACTGAATACCACCTCAGATTGTGAGGAAAAAATAAGAAATGCTTGTCCCAAAGGTGCTTTTTCAAGAGGCAGCTGGACTTAGAGATTTGTGGTTTTTTTTTATTGTTGTTGTTTTTAAATAACCTTTGGGACAACCATGACCTGGATGACTGAGAATCTCCAGGATGTAAATCTAAAAACATAAATAAATAGGATGGCATGGTCATTAAGGGGAAGATAGGCTTATTCACTCTGTTGTGCTGTCTACTTACAAATAGTTTTATGTCTTATGAATCAATATTCTCAACTTCGGCAGCTTTCAGGTGGGTGGACTTCAACCTCTTTAAACATGCCCCACTTAACATTGTCGAGGTTGACAAATATCTGTTGACAGTCAAAGTTTTTTATATCTTACCTCGAACCCACAAACCCAAGTAGAAAAGGGAAGGAACTTACGGCTATAATGATAATAAACAAAATGAAATGGTTCTAATTTGGAAAATCACATACTGCATTCAGCAGTTGATTGAATCCACGTTTGTGAAATATTAAAATACTCATTTCAAGTTAGGGAAAGAGAGACTAGATCACATTTTAAACAGTTTAACCGACTGATGCATGATAATAAGTACTCTATGCAAATAGGAGGAAAAGAGACACCCCCCCCCAAAAAAAAATCCAATAAGAACTCCATCCCAAATAGGGAAAAATAAACAAAACCAACAACAAAGAGAATCTAATTTAGATTCTTTCTTATTCTATTATTTACTTACTTTTCAATCATCATCATCATCACCATCATCTTGCTTTAGAATTTACCATCCCATCATCCTGCTTTCTTATTCTTTTGTATATGTAAATAAATTGTAAACTGCCATGTATTTTTTTCTTTCTTTTTATGAATGGAATGGAATAGAATAGAATAGAATAACAAAGCTGGAAGGGACTTTGGAGGTCTTCTAGTCCAACCCCTGCTTAGGCAGGAAACCTTATGACACCATAATTCCATAATTCAGGGTAGAATACTGGCTGGATGCCCTTCACAGATTCACAATATTTATTTTGTTTTTGTGACCTGTGAAAGAAACATCTGTCGCTACTTAGGATTGAACTCTCAACCTTCCAAATGGGAGATGAGTGTCTTCACCACTAGGCCACCACTCCGCTCAATTTAGTTGTCGTGTAATAAACAATAATATACCCCTGAACAAAATTGGCTTTTTGGCTTCCGATATAGGTAATTGTTCCTTTCATTTGTGGCAGATGTACAGAAATGTTTCAACAGAAAGATGAAAGATTGTACCACATTCACAAGAGACTGGAAATAAACAGTTAAAATAGTTGCCCTTCTGTGCTGTGATCACGACAAGCTGTTAGTTGAAACAGAGGAGAACCGAAAATAACTCCAAAGAACTGTATTTATTATTGATGTCAATTATTTTCCCCACCGTTAGCTAGTAATTTATTGTTTTTCAAGCAATCTTTTCGTCTATTATGTGTCAGTTTGCCACATTCTCCTCTGGCTTATACTCTCGACATAAAACCACACTTAAAGTGAATAGGCTAAAAATAATTATTAATTGCAGTGGTGCAACTGTAGTGGTGTAGAGTTCAATATCGGGAGAGGGAAAAAAAACATACCACCATTAAGCTTTTCTTTCTTTATAAGGCAGTGATCGGGATAATTGATGTTATTATACCGTTAAAAGAAAGGCAATGTTTAAATAAGAGTGACTGTTCTCTCAAATCAAAGGCAGATTTATAACTCCATCCAAAATAAATGGTGCAGCAATATATTTATTTGCTGAAAGGATGTTTATGTAAAATAGGAAGTTCTTTTTTAAAAAGAAAAGAAAAGAAAAGAAATGCAGTTCAGAGGGCAGTGAAAGCAAGATATTCCCATTCCCATTCACTCCTGGTTTGTTTGTTTGTTTTGTGCTGTGGAATTGGCATAAGATCAACTGAGCATCAGGTGAGACAATCATTCCTTAATTTAATATAGTCATACTCCAGAGCCTTATGAAGCTATTGTTATCCATGATAGATTCTCCAAATGGCTTCTGTAGAAAGTATACAGTGAGAATGCCTTATAATTAAGCCCTGATTGGTGTTTTCAAGATAGATAAGCTAGATAGATAAGCTTAATTAAACCTATACAGATGATCTCTGTGGAGAACTTTGTGGAGTTTGATGCAGCCATCCTTTTCGGTGGTACATTACAAAAGCCGAGCTATATAAGTGCTTGGAAATAAATTGTGATGATTTTAAAGGCATGAATCCATTGTAAATAAATATAAATGGGTAATACTTATTAGATACAATTTTCTGAATGTAGCCCACATAAAGCTACTGTAGATAATATAAATGATGTGGGGTTTTTTTCCCCAGTATATGAAAGTAGAGATGGGCTCTTATGCTATAATGAACTATATACTAGATTGTTCATTAGTCTGGATCAGAGGTAGTATTCAGGGGGTTCTGACCAATTCTGGAGAGCCGGTAGCAGAAATTTTGAGTAGTTCGGAGAACTGGTAAATACCACCTCTGACTGGCCCCGCCCCCATCTATTCTCTGCCTCCCGAGTCCCAACTGATCGGGAGGAAATGGGATTTTGCAGTAACCTTCCCCTGGAGTGGAGAGGGAATGGAGATTTTACAGTATCCTTCCCTTGTCATGCCCACCAAGCCATGCCACCAAGCCACCCGCACAGAACCGGTAGTAAAGAAAAATTGCATCCCACCACTGGGATGAAGTGACTACAAAAGTAGTCTCTTGATTATTTGCAAATCTGTGGGAGGGAAAGGTAAAAAGAAAAAAAATAAAACGAAATGGTATAGTTATGACCATAATATCAATGCCACATCCTATTTTTAGATGTGTCGCAATAAAATAAAAGATGTTTTATTGAATGTTTAAGTCCACCATTTTTCCTTTTCACCTTCCTTTATTTTCACTCCTGCTTAATAATTTAACTCATTATTGCTATTTTTTAATTATTTATATTTTTCTGGCTCTCTGATGCCTAAGGTATCACATTTTAAAGAATTGTAAGTTTTCGTATCCAGTATATTAGTTTACAGGATTAACTATAGAGCACGAAAGTTCATAATTGTTACCTTGGTAACAACAGTTAAACGTTGATGAGTAAGCAGAGAATAGCAAACTTCTTTTTTAAAGTAACTCTTAAAAATCTTTAAAGAGTTTTAACCTCTTAATATTTCAAGGGCATCCTAATCAACACAATTAGAAATTGTATTCCCGCCCAACATATAACAGATGGGTCCAAGTAGATGTTCATTCCAAGTTCTGATTTTCTGGATTTCTTTCCAACGGCTTTTTTGAATGGTAATGTTCATACTTAACCTTAGCAATGAAATAAACGTTCAAGTGAATTTACCAAATTTCCTCTTATGACACTTTTAGTGACAATATTTTGTTATAAATGTTTCTTTTTCTTCTAAAGGGAATACAGGTTTGCTGGGTTAACACTGATGGAATTAATCTTGTGTTATTCTTTTGTATGAATGGAAACTGAGTTCTATCTGGTCCACATAACAATAGCAATAGCACTTACTTTTACGGTGCTTTACAGCTCTCTCTAAGCAGTTTACAGAGTCAGCATATTGCCCCCGACAGTTTGGGTCTCCATTTTACCCATCTTGGAAGGATGGAAGGCTGAGTCAACTTTGAGTCTGGTGAGATTCGAACTGCGAAATTACAGGCGGCTTGCAATCAGCAGAAGTAGCCTGCAGTACTGCACTCTAACCACTGCTCCACAGAGGCTCATAATCGTAATATAGTAAATAGTAATATATATTCTTCAGAGAATAAAGTATTCTCTGGCCTGCATAGAATAATGTTTCTTTGGTGTACATGGTTACAGATTCTTTATAGAGTGTGCTTAGAATTGGATCAAATTCACATCCTGCTCAGGTCCTCCTCAGTTAGATGAGTAAATTTAAAAATCTTCTTGATGGTAAGGTAACATCGTTATTGTTGACAAATTCATCACTGATTAGTCATTGCTGTATTCTGGAATATAACATTCCAGAAATTGTTATATTCTGGAATATAACATTTTACTCTTAAATCTTCATATTTAGTCACAAGCCGCATTATAGTATTTGAAATGTACAGATTTTTGATCCTATAATTAGGCTGAGCCTCAGAAATCATTGTACGTTGTACCTTTAAGCACATTCTTTTCTGATCAAGCACATTCAGTGTATGTGAGATTGCATCTAGTATTTTTATCCTTTTTACTGCTTTGAAATTTCTGTCTTTATTTGATTGATACTGTAAGTTGCATTTTTGTTTAGACTGCTGACTTGCTGCTGATTTGAGATATTTCCTATGATTTCCTTTTTAAAATATAATTAACAACAGGCTGACTTGAATATACTGCATATACCTTCTGAAATGTCTTCCTCTAAATTTTCCTTTCTACAGTATAGGGGCAATCTGAGAACATTTCAATCTGTTTCTTGGCCCTATTGTGCACATGAACATGCTTTGGAAAGCATCATTTGCTTTTAATTTTATAGATTATACCCTTCATATTACTGATAAATATTTATATTTATCATATTATTGATATTATATTTATATCCATCACTGAAGGTTTTTAAGAAGAGACAGGAAAGCCTTTAGTCTGGAATGGTATAAGGTCTCCTGCTTAAGCAGGGGTTGGACCAGTGGTGGTATTCAGCCGGTTCTATCCGTTTCGGGTGAACCGGTAATGGCAGCTTGTGCATGTGCGGAGGTGGTGCATGTGCTCACATTTGAGAACCGGTAGTGAAGGTAAGTGAATACCATCCCTGGGTTGGACTAGAACAGTGATGGCTAACCTTTTTGCCATTGCGTGCCAAGAGGGGAGGGGAGGTTTCTGCACGTGCATCAGTGGTGGGTTCTTCCCAGTTCGGCCTTATTCCCCTAAGCCAGTAGTGGTGACGATATGACATCACCAAACCGGTTCTGCTGCCCCCCCACCCCCCCGCCCCCTGCTTATCTTATTCTTACCTTTTATTTGGTCCTACCCCCAATCTATTGCTGCCTCCTGAGTCCCAGTTGATGGCTAGAGGGGGGAAAAAACTGTTTAAACTCCTGCCGCAGGGCTTCAAAGGGCTGCCCTACAGTTGATCAGTGTTTAAAGAAAACAAATGAGTAGACCAGCACCTGCAAAAATAAATGGGTAGACCAGTGCCTGCAAAAATAAATGGTACAGCTCTGCAAGCAGTTAAAAGTCTGGTAGACCAGTACCTCTGCTAAATCCTAAAGAATTGTCACATGACCATCAAGCCACGCCCACAAAATAAGCCACGCCAACAGGTAATAAAAAATTTTAGAACCCACCTCTGGTGTGTGTGCCCACACCCATAATTCTATGCACCCCACCCTGCGCATGCACATGTGACCCCACCTCCCCCCCCGCGCTCCTGGCATGCGATGGCCCGGTAAGCCCATTTTTCTTTCTCACCTGGCTCCAGATCCTCTCTATGCATCTGGAGAGGGCAAAAACAGCCTTCCCCACCCCCTCTAAGGCCCTCCAGAGGTCCAAAACAGCCAGTTTCCCAACTTCCGCTTGAATAGGAAATAACGTTTTTTGCTGTCTCCAGCCTCCAGAGACTCCTAGAGAGCCAGGTGAGAAAGAAAAATGGGCCTTCCCCATCCCACACCCCAGGCCCTCTGGAGGCAGGAAACAGCCTGTTTTCTTACTTCTGGTGGGCCCAGAAGGCCTGAAAATCAGCTGGCCAGTGTGCACATGCACTGGCATGCTCACTGATATGGCTATGTGTGACACCTGTGGCAATTGTGCCATAGGTTTGCCATCACAGGACTAGAAGATCTGTAAGTTTCCTTCCAACTCTGTTATCCTATATTTTGTACTTATTTTTTCACTAGTGTTACTTTACCCAAGGTAGACATTTTAAATATAACCTCTACTCTCTCTTGCTTCTGTCTTACAGAGTCCTGACTTTGGCAAGTTTCTTGATCTTAATCTGAATGAATTTGTTCATAAATCACACGATTTCTATGCTCCTAAGCTGTATTTTTTCCCTCTAAAGAGAGCCAAACACAATCATTCTTGAATAGCTATTGTTATGAATATTAAACTGCATTCAAGGACACTCACATGCCCAATTAGATGAGCAATTGTTGGTGTCATATCTACAATTCAGACCCATTTCCCCTAAAATGCACGCTCAGCTATGGACCATATCAAGAAAATGAAATACAGTCAGAAAATAGGAATTACACATAGTCCTTTTCTTTACATGTTCATACAGAATTTATTTCTGCACAAAGCCACATATTTTTGGGAGAAGGGGGGGAATTAACAACATGATAGGAAAAGTCCATAGCTATTTTTATAAATGATTCCAAGCTGCATCTAAGTTACATTTTCCTTGAGAACTCTCAATAAATGATTGCAACCAAGTGGAAAACATATTCCTTTTCCTGCTGTGATTGCACATTTGTACTGTTCAGTGCAGGCACAAGTATTTGCAATTTCTTTCTGACAGCTTGATTAACCTTGAAAAGTTGCAAAAAGAAAAAAAAACTTCTCTCACTTGATCCCTAACTTTGCATCTTCCCTTGCAATGAAGCATAGTAATTATGGCACTGACAATAGCTAGTAACTCCAATGCAGCTTCTTAACAGAATCCTTCCATTTTCCTTCTTGTGTAAGATTGACATCTGCAGTTTTGAATTACAGAAGAATGCCAGTATTCATAAAGAGAGGGCTGAAAAGCTGTGTTTTGACAGTCTCTCGCAATGCCTGGCTGCTGGCTGCAGGCAGTCATGACTTAAATAAAACTCTGAGTCTAATCAGGTTGACATATATTTTCATTTTTTTAAAGGAATAGAAAAGGAAAACCTATCCCATCAAAAGTAAATTTTGACTTAACTTGGGCATTTGGTAGGAACATTGCATGGCCCAGAATCTGATTGATGTCACTGTTCATTCCTACCTTCTAACTTATAATGTATGACATGTCTGCCTGAGGTAGAAATTTATATATATATACAGCTAATTAATCTTATAACAGAATCTTCCATTTGAAGATCAACTATCTCCTCACAAAAACCTCAAAACGTATGTTACCAGAAATCAGAAATATATAATTCTTGAGCAAAAGATCGGCTTAGACATTTTGTTAAGAGCTATCTGCTACTTCTCTGAAGCTATCTGAGATGTCACTAGCGGGTGTTTTTACTTTTACTTTTTTTTTTTTTTTGCCTGAAGGGATTTATAGATTAATACCAGGATCTTGAATTGAGATCTTGAATAAATGGGAAGCTGGTGAAGATTCCAGAAAAGGACACGGTAATTTCATATCACTCTGTTCCAGTCAGTATTTCATTTCACTTATTTTGTGCTCTGAGAAAATTCTATTGCAGCCCCACATACACAGACTGAAATAAACTGAGTAGTTAACAGAGGCATGTTTTACTGTGGTAAAGCTATTTTTTATATAGGCTGTGACTGGTGCACTGGACTGAAAAGTTGCTGCAGGTCACTGAAGCAAATCTGAGAGTATTATTTGAAACTATTTTCCAGCTAAATATATTTCTACGCGTCTCCCATCATTTAAGGAAATTGTCTCTTTCAATTAGTAGGTAGAATACACACACACACACCCCTATACATTTATACATCTACATCATCTCTCTCTCTCTCTCTCTCATCTATCATCTGTCTGTCTGTCTATCATCTATCTGTCTATGTCTGTCTGTCTGTCTGTCTGTCTGTCTGTCTGTCTATCTATCTAATCATTTGTCTTTCTGTCTGTCTCTGTCTATATCTATCTGTCTGTCTCTGTCTATATCTGTCTGTCTGTCTGTCTGTCTGTCTGTCTGTGTCTGTCTGTCTGTCTGTCTGTCTGTCTGTCTGTCTGTCTATCTATCTATCTATCTATCTATCTATCTATCTATCTATCTATCTATCTATCTAAATGAGAGATCAGCCTTTTCTTTTCATTATCCCAGAATTCTTTTGAATGGATGATCCCAAGCTATATTTTATTTCTTCCTTTTTCTCTCAAATCTTTTTTCTTACTAGATCGTTAGGTTTACCATCTAATTTGACGAAGCACTCTGGAGAACGTGAATATATAAAATAGTTTAGATCAGTCTTTCTCAGCCCTGGCAACTTTACTATGTGTGGATTTAAACTCCCAGAACCCTCCAACCAGTGTTGCTAGCTGGAGAATTCTGGGCATGAAAGTCCACACATCATAATGTTGCCATAGTTGAGAAGCACCAGTTTAGATCCTCTGGTTAGTTTCCTAGGCTTGTGGAAAGGACTGCTGGATCTTTTAAAATACCCAGCAAGGTCTGATTTGCTTTTCAGGTTGCAATCTATATTACTATAAGGGTCTCACAAAAGAGACGTCTGATTATAATCTTCAATCTATTCTGCAATGTCCCAGGCTTGTCACCAAGTGACAAAGGCTTTCATGAATGGCAGCAATGAAGTCAATCGATCTCGCCAATGGGAAGATGGACACACTCTTGCTTTGTCGCGTGCTAACTTCTTTCCTTTAGCTCAGCAGATGACTACTCCCCAAGCAATAGCTGTAAGGTATGATTCCCATAAGAGCCACCTTTCTTCCTTTGACTGACATTTTCCTGATAGACATGTAAAACTGCTTGACAAGGTGTCTAGACAATCAGCATGTTAAATACAGGGCTCAGCCACCAGGCTATAACTGTTGTTTTTGTATAGTTAACAGAAAATTCGAAAGACAAAGAATAGGGCAGTGTATCCCATGCTTCTTCCTTTCTTTTTTTCCCTCTTGGTTGCAAATACTTGTTTTTGGACACTGTCAAAGAATATGTTGCAAGAATTTCCTGTCTTCTAGAATAAAAGAACCAGTGTAGAGCCAAAAAAGAAACAGAAGCAGGGGTGAAATCTACTTACCTTCCTTACTGATTCGGAGCCTGCCATCGCTACCAGTCCTCCGAACCACCCACCACCATCATTACTGCTTCGGCCAAACCGGTCCGAACCGGTAGCATTTCACCCCTGAACAGAAGCATAAATACAGGTCAATAAATAGGTGTTAGGTACACTGCTAGTGAGACAGAAGGGGATAAGGAGAGAAAATTATTGTCAAAAAAAAAAATAGTAAGGTGCTTTTCCTAAAGAAAAGAAATGCTTGCATTTTGAAAACAAATTGGGAATTTCATATATGACATGAAGTGTAGAATTGTGTGCAACATTATGTCTGGAATGTGAAACAATTCAGGGCATAATAAAAACAATGAACATAAATACCTTCTTCAAATTAAGCTTACTGACTTCCTAGTGATTTCATGGACACAACCATGAAGTTTTCTTGAAAATAATACTAATAAAAATAATATTTTTTCTAGATGTTTTTAGATGAAAGCTGGGACATGATCAGTGAAGTAAAGACAAGGATAGAGGAAGCTCAAACAGCATTCTTCAGAATGAAAAGGTCTTCTGCAGTCACGACATAAGCTTAAGACTTGCTTAAGGCTTGTCGGATGCTACATCTTTTCTATCCTGCTCTACAGAGTAGAGAGTTGGTCTCTGACAGAAAACCACTTGAAGAAACTAGAAGCATTTGAAATGTGGATTTACAGATGGCTGTTACGTATAAACTGGGTTAACAAAATCACAAATGAGGGGGTGAAAAGCAGCATCAAAGCCATTAAAAAGTGAAAGACACCCAGAAAAATATGGTGTCCTTTACTTAATCTTCCAAGGAAAGATTGAAGGTAAATGAGGTCCAGGCAGAAGAAGAACATCATGGCTTCAAAATGGGGGTGAAATCCAAAATATTTCCCTACCAGTTCTGTGGGCATGGTTTGGTGGGCATTGCAGGGGAAGGATACTGCAAAATCTCCATTCCACCTCATTCCAGGGGAAGGATACTGCAAAATCTCCATTCCCACCCCACTCTGAGGCCAGCCAGATGTGGTATTTGCCAGTTCTCTGAACTATTCAAAATTTCCACTACCGGTTCTCCAGAACCTGTCAGAACCAGCTGGATTTCACTCCTGCTTCAAAATCTAAGTTTGGTTTGGACAAAACTCAACAGCACTTTTTCATGAGGCTGTTGACAAAAATAGGATTGCCAATATGATCGCCAACATCGAATGACAGAGATGGCAGAAGAAGGAGTAGGAGTAGGAGTGGTGGACTGGGTCATAAGCCAAGGAAGTTTTTAGACTCCCCAATCTACTTTACTAGCCTGGTATTTCCTTTATTCTGCCACAAAGGGGTCAACCTATTTTTCAAAGCACTTGGAGGCAGGACAAGAAGTAACAGATGTACATTCATCAAGGAGAGGAGGAACCTAGAACTAAAGAGAAATTTCCTGACTGAACAATGAATCAGTGGAAGCCTCCAGAAGTTGTGGGTGCCCCAACACAAGAGGTTTTTATGAAGAGATTGGAACACCATTTATTTGAAATGGAATAGGGCAGGGCTGTCGAACTGATGGCCCACAGGCTGGATGCATCACGCACAGGCCATGCCCATCCCAGCTCCACGAAAGGAAAAAATATCATGAAACATCACATGATGGCAACATGACACTGCAAGTTTGACACCCATGGTGTAGGGTTTCCTGCTAGAGCAGGAGGATGGACTAGAAGACCTCCAAAGTCCCTTCCAACTTTGTTATTCTTTTATGTGTGTGAATAGATATTATAGGTTTGTTCTCATTCAATCCATGCCTAATTTCCCCAAATATTCAATGAAATTCATTTTGTGATTATAACACTCTTTGAACCCATTTCTAATTATATTTTGAGCATGCTATTTGGTTTGGATGAAAGACTGATAACTTTAAAAACTTCTAAAATAATTCGCCGCTATTATTTCATACATAGCTTTATCATTTTCTTTAGAAATCAACTCAGACATTTTCAGTGTTTTCATGCCAAGCAGAATTAGACTTCTAATTTTATGATTATAATAATGGCATGTAATCATTATTTAAATATATCTGGGATTTAATGAGATCAGAATGCATTTTCTCTCTTCTGTGAATGACATTTAATTGTTGGGAACAAAGACCTTTAAAAGCTCTCCTTCATCCCAATGAGACACATGTTTAATTTTATTTGATGAGAAATTCAAACTTCGTTTGACTCACTACGGCATTTATTAAGTAAAGACGCTCAAAAATTAAATATTCACTTATTCCCCCGTGCCAAAATTGTACTTTTCACTTTTTTCTTCCTATCTTAACATTTGACAAAACTAGGCTTTATAATGCATGTAGTATATAGTCCTCTTTCTGTGTTTATGTAGCCTTAACTACCTTTTCCTTTAGGCATAATTGTCATACATTCCCAAAATATTTTTGGTTTTCCAAGCCCATATGTTAGGCTGACATGCCATATTGTGCCATCAATGCAATATATTAAAACCCTCCTATTTTCAAAAGGTTGAAGTCACAGGATATTATTTTTAGAGCCATACATCTAAAGTCTATTCAAAAAGGGAATGGAGAACTAAACCTACAAAGTATTTTCGAACTTTCTTATACAGTAAATCTCCTATTATGCTGTTCATAATCCCCCATATGAAGATAGTGGTGAATCACATTTGTCATTCCGGTTTACAGTATTATTATTCCAGGCTGTCCTATATTGTCTTCTCCAGATATACTATACAATGTTGTCCAGTAAATCATATTTCTCTGGTTTATTCTCCAACGTTTCACCTCATCTGCCATTAACAATCCCCCCAATAAAAATTATCAAAGGAATCTCAACTTCAGACCAGAAAGTCAGGGCATTATAACCTATTTTAAATGGTCTTAATGTCAGGGCTCCCACAGATTCCCCAATTAAATCATGAGCCTTGAGTCAAGCTTCAAAAGAAATCCAGTTATTTATTAGAAGCTTCATGTTGACACGTTCCCAAGTGAAGCCAGCTCTGACCCTACGTAATTTATGCCCCAATTATGACCCTGTTTTCCCCCTTCCCCCAGGGTGTGTCATCAATCACATTTGCCAACAGAGCAATTTCACGGGTTGTAGAGACCCTCCAGTTGCTGTGGGTAACCCCGGGATACAGCCTTGAGAGAGATAAGCATGGAATGTGCATCTGTCTTTGGCTGCCATGCCATTTCGCCCATTTCCCATCTCCCCTGGCCTATGGCAACTTGAGAGCAGGCAAGGGATGTTTTGAGAGTTGACATTTAATTTACCATTCATCACCTCTCCCCACCCCCAAATGTTCTGATTTATTAGACTCCCTTTATGTTCTAAAAACACAAGACACAAGGGAAAAGAAGAGGAAGATGGCAAATGGAAAAAAAAATATTGTGTTATTTGGTTACCCAGATTATTGGGAATTGGTTCCAGATTGTTATGGCTTCTAATTGCTACAATTGGTTTTTTGTTCTTGCTCTTTGCTGCCCTCCTCTTTTTCTCTTTCTTTTTATACAGTATCTCAAGTTGAATTGTTTCTTTTCCTCTTTTCACAGAGCAAAAATGAGTTCTGAATAAACCATCACAGCCAAGAGAGGTTAAAAGTACAGTACTTACCATGTTTTATATTTTTACAAGAAACTCATATTCATAATTTTCAGGATTTTTGACATGAAAATTCACACTTCATGCTACTATTGTTTCCTTCCTTGCTCCTCCCCTAGTTCCTTTAATCTCTTCTCCTTTTCCTCTCCTTTCTCCTTTCCACTTCTCTTCTCTGCTCCCCTCCCCCCTCTCCTTTTCTCTCTTCTTCTCCTCCCCTCCTGTTTATCTACCTTGCCTGTGTGTTTTCGATAGCAGCATTAGAGAGCTACTCACCCCCCCACCCCGTGTGCAGGTGTTTTATTGTTCTATATAAAGACTTCAAGTGACTCTTACTGGGCAGCAGAATTACCTGGTTGATTTGGAGAAAGTTCCCATTACATAATATTTCTGTTTTGTTTTTAAAAGCAATGTGTGGCAGTTGTTATACAGGGCTCATCATTATTATTTTCAGAATTATAAAGGAATACTATTAATGAAATAGGCTAGATAAGTTTTCATTTGTCTGGAGAGAGAGCTACTTCTAATCACAAATCCCAGCTGAAAATAAGAAAAGAATTGGCTTGTTACCCCTGATTGGATGAAATGCTTCTTTGATCAAATGATGCCAAGAATGCTGCCAGGACAAAAGAAGGAAACTAATAATGAAAAGAAGCCAGAACCAGGTAACAAAATAACATCAGAGAGCAGACATCTATGATTACTTAATAGAATAACTACAGATTTTTCTTCTTTTCACTTGCATCAATAAGTCACAATTAATATCCAAAGTAGAACATGCACATTGCAATGACTTGGTATGACTTGGCACTGTCTCACCAATAACAATGTTATTTAAACTGAAGAAATAGTATTTCTTGTAAACTATTTTACATTAAGGCACAGTTTGTCTACTTAAGAAGTGAAATAGGTGCTCAGATAGTTTATTAAAAATAACCTTCTGGAAATAAAGTTACTATAAAAAAAAATGGACATACAAGTGGATTGAGGATCAAAAATTGTCAACAAGACATCATGCTTTGATGCCCTCACTTTCAGCTACCTAGCTATGCCCAAGTTATTCTTGCCTACAGCATGAAGAGGTTAATATGATCTTAAGCCCAAAGTGATCTCTTTCTCTATTTGGGAGGTCTGCCTTACCAGGTTTTCCTATTGCAAACAAGACTTGTGGAAGATAAGAATTTAATCTTTAAAGAAAGTTAAATGTCTATTGAGATTCTCAGCCATCCAGGTCATGGTTGTCCCAAAGGTGCTTTTTCAAGAGGCAACTGGACTTTTTAGTTTTTCTTTGAAGACATTTTGCTTCTCACCCAAAAGCTACTTAAGCTCTGACTGGATGGTGGGGAATGGAAGGATTTATACTCCTTGGAGACAGCTGATTATTTGCATTCTTTTAGCAGGTTGTTAAGATCATCTGGAGGTTTATCAGTGTCATCAGGGCCACCTGAGTAGTGCAAATGGGTGTGGAGCCTTCTTGGAACTATTGAAAGGACTGTGTTGTAGACTGGAGATAGATGATGTCATATTCCCCCCTCTGTTGAGAGAGGGCTGTTCAATTTTGACATAGACAGCCTTTTTGACCCCTCTTTCAAACCAGTGGTCTTCTCTGTTCAAAATTTGGACTTTGCTGTCTTCAAAAGAGTGCTCTTTGTCTTTTAAATGCAGCAAGTTCTTTAAAGGCTTCTAGAAGTGGACATTGAGCTGGTGTGTGGATCATGTTCCCCAGGCTTTTTAAAAACTGTACAATTGTGAAGGTAAACACCTTATGACAGAGGTCTTCAAACTTGGCAGTTTTACAACTTGTGGACTTCAACTTCCAGAATTCTGGGAGTTGAAGTCCACAAGTCGTAAAGCTGCCAAGTTTGAAGACCTCTGCCTTATGACATCATCCAGTGACCTACTAGTTGACCTACTTATGGTCATCATCCAATGTTGACCATAAATAGGTCAACTAGTTTTTGATTTCATTAATGAAAACTAACTAAGAAAAGCAATTCCATTAAACAAGATTACTTTAAGTTGTATAATGCATATGTGGGATATTCTATGTTAACAGCTCATTAGGAAGGCATATTACAAAGATTTGGCATTATCAAGGAAAAGAACATGCCTGCCTGAATCTGCCTGAAGCTAGACAATTTTGAGTGGGACTAAAAGAAAAACCGCTGACACTGAAGGCTTGTTCATGTGTTTTTCTTCCTCAGCAGCTTAACAAAATAGACACCATCCTTCTTCTTATCTTTTGTTGTGACAATAATTTTCCATATCTGCTGTGGTTTTTTTTTTCTGCAGTGGAATTGCACAATCAGGGATTGAAGCCTTTCACAATTCTAACATGAAGTGTAATGGAGACAAATGACAGTTCACTTTTTTGTGTTACTGGACATTTATAATTACTATTGCTGGCACAGAAAGATTAGTCTAGAACTGTTCTGAGGCAGGATAAAAAATGACTGTGAGTATCTATCGCTTTTTGTACAATTTTCTATCAGATCAATAATCATTTTCTTATTTTGTTAACATGATTTTATAATCTGTGTTTATATTCTAGGAGATTAATACGTTTAGGAAAGATTTTTTTTACAACATGGTACTTTTAACATACCCTAGATGATTTTTATGACAATGATTAGGTACAATCCTTCTTTCAAAATAATTGTTTTTTTTTTTTTTAAAGAAGACAGTACAAAGTAAACTCAGGCAAAGAAAAAGAAAAAGGAAGGAGTGAATAGAAAGTTCAAGAAGAAACAACAAAAAAAAAGGAGAAAGAGAAAAAAAAATAAGAGAAAAGAAATATTTAAAAAAGTGACTTGCAGACTTCACACAACAAATACATGCAAAAGATAAGAAATATAGAACAGAACATTGGTTTCCTGAAATTATGGCAATACCATGGAATGGAACCATTTTTAATTCTATTTTGTTTTGTTTGCTTAAATCTGTCTAGTTCAGAAAAGGAATAAATAAAAGGAATAAAGCTTTTTATAAAAAAACATGTTTGTTGAAGAAATTGAATTAAATTGCTTAAACTTAATAACAGTGTTACGTGTTTAAATTTTACATGTTTTAATGTTGTTATCTTTGCCTTTCAGTGGCTCTCTCCTCAACCAAATTTCCCTAAAGTCCAACGATTTTCCATGTATTCAGAAATGTTGTATAGCAGTTTTTCCGCTGGCTTCATCTATCTTTTTCTTTAATTTCCTTTGGTTTTCAAGGTGATCCCATTCGTAAGTCAGTTTGCTTAAATTCCTCTTGATGGAGCTGATCCTGAAATCCCAGTGCTGAACTCTGCCAATCTTCCTCTCGCTTCTTAAGTATTTCTCACCCTTGGCAACTTTAAGATATGTAGGTTTATGGATGTCAGGTCCCAGAATTCCCCAGCCAGCATGTTGTGTGGGGAATTCTGGGAGTTAAAGTCCACATATCTCAAAGTTGCTCAAGTTGAAAAATACTGCTGTGGAATTTCTCAGCAATGATGTCAGTGAGAAATTCCATAGCTTCGGCATTTCTCTTTTTTGCCAAATCCATTAAAAGCTCCATTAATATTCCTAAATTATACTATACTTCTCCACAGCATTTTATCTGAGGGGAAAAAACCCATAAATATGTTCTTATAAACCAATCTTAACAATCTTATACATACTTCTTGGATACCAAAGCACAGTGAACTTATTAGGACTTAAATCTAAATAGGTATAAGCATTTCTTCCTCAATCAATAAATAAAAAAACAATATTTCAAACAGCTTAATTTATATGTTAAACTAAGTTCCCAATAGCTTATAATTTAAATGCTGAATTCCACATGTCAGAAAGTTGTAAGAACTGATCTACTGTATCTTGTCTCCATCTTAAAGGAATTTTGTAATTAGTTATGTACTGCTGTGATACAGTTTCCATAGGAATTGTGATAAAAAGAAGGCCTCCTAAATTCGAATGTAGTGTATTAATTCAAGAATGCAATAAAAATCCCAGAATGCTAATATTTTATAGTCCTTTTTGTATCCCTACATCAAATTGAAGACTATATCTGCTTGTTATATTCATTGGTCATGCATTTTCAATTTGAGCAAATCCAGGTTCCTTAGAATATACATATCAAGACAATATGAAGCTAGATCTGAAAGAAAATATTCTCTTTTTTCTCCACCAGCTTCATAAATCTTTGCAATCGGCCTTCTTTCTTTCCAGTTCCTTTCAATCAAAATAATTTATCACCCAGCACCTTATAATATATTACTTTAGAGGACTTAATACTCTTCCCCCCTCCTTTTGTTAGAAACCTATTTTTTCTCTTTTGTAATGTAAGCTACAGTGGAATTAAGGCACTTACTACACATTTAAGAAGTAAACATTCAAACCAGTGGTGGAATTCAATTTTTTTTTATTACCAGTTCTGTGGGTGTGGTTTGGTGGGTGTGGCTTGGAGGGCATGGCAGGAGAAGGATACTGTAAAATCTCCATTCTCTCCCCACTCCAGGGGAAGGTTACTGCAAAATCTCCATGTTCTCCCAATCAGCTGGGACTCAGGAGGCAGAGAATAGATGGGGGCAGGGCCAGTCAGGGGTGGTTTATACCGGTTATACTCAAAATATCTGTTACTGGTTCTCCAGAATTGGTCAAAACCTGCTCTAAACCACCTCTAATTCAAATAGAGTATTTACATCAGAATGTGTTGGTGTTTACTTGAACCTTCAAATACATAATGTAAACTACTTTGATGTAGCAGGATTATGTAGCAGGATAAAATGTTATCAACCTTCCAAAGCATTGTGAGGTAATTTTGTGTTTGAAAACTAGTAGCTTCTTTACCTATTGTTTTAAAGCTTTTTATCATGGAAAACAATATTTTCAACATTTTCAGAAAAGTAATGTTCAATATTTCCTGAATGATGAAATATATATAAGTTATCAGTAAAGTTGCCAAATACAGTATGTTTTCTGCAGCAACATGTTTTCTGTTCATATTCTCCTCCTGATGTACCAACTCTAGATTTTTTTCCTTTCGTTTTGTCCTCTTCTTGCTTTCTTAACTCCTCAAAGGCAACAAGGAATCAGCATCTTACTGCCCATCCCAGACTGTGGTGAAGAAAAGATAGAAAGGTTCCAACAAGGTTAATCCTACAACTGTTGTGGTCCGCCAGCAGCCTGCGGAGCTGGCAGCTGAGTCGGACAGTGAGGAGGCTGGGGAGGGCCATGGGCCAGTTTAGTTTAGTTTAGTTTATTTGAATTTATATACCGCCCTTCTCCTTGCGGACTCAGGGCGGTGTACAGCCAATTAAGAACGAACATACAAAAGTTAAAATTTTCATAAAATAATAATATAAGTGGCCATAAAATTTAAAAACTAACTTCATATTTAAAATACAACTCTAAAATGCTAAAATGTTATAGGAATCAGGCTAGGCCGGCGAGCTGAAAGAGATGGGTTTTTAAAGCCCGCCGAAAGGTTGGGAGGTCAGAGATTGTTCTTAACTCCGGAGGCAGATCATTCCAAAGGGTGGGTGCTGCCACAGAGAAGGCTCTCCCCCTGGGGGTCGCCAGCCAGCATTGTCTGGCTGACGGCACCCTGAGGAGGCCTTCTCTGTGGGAGCGAACCGGCCGGTGGGAGGCAATTGGCGGCAGAAGGCAGTCCCGTAAGTACCCTGGCCATAAGCCATGGAGCGCTTTAAAGGTGATTACCAACACCTTGAAACGCACCCGAAAGTCCACCGGCAGCCAATGCAGCTCGCGCAGGAGAGGTGTCACGTGGGAGCGTCCCGTCGCTCCCATAATCCCCCGCGCGGCCGCACTCTGCACCAGTTGGAGCCTCCGGGTGCACCCCAAGGGGAGCCCCATGTAGAGAGCATTACAGTAGTCCAGATGGGAAGTGACAAGAGCATGAGTGACCGTGCGTAGGGAGTCCCGATCTAGAAAGGGTCGCAGCTGGCGAATCAGGCGGACCTGATAAAAAGCCCCCCTGGCCACGGCCGTCATATGATCCTCTAAAGACAGCCGCGAGTCCAGGAGGACGCCCAAGTTGCGAACCCTTTCCGTGGGGGCCAATGACTCGCCCCCAATAACCAGCGATGGAGTCAGCTGGCTATATCGGGACGCCGGCAGCCACAGCCACTCGGTCTTGGAGGGGTTGAGTCGAAGCCTGTTTCTCCCCATCCAGACCCGCACAGCTTCAAGGCACTGGGACATCACTTCCACGGCATCGTTGGGGTGGTCTGGGGTGGAAATGTACAGCTGAGTATCATCAGCGTACTGATGGAACTCCACCCCAAAACCACGGATGATCTCACCCAGCGGCTTTACATAAATGTTGAACAGGAGGGGCGAGAGGACCGACCCTTGTGGCACCCCACATACCAGGCGCCTCGGGGTCGACCGAGTCCTGGAGTCTGAGGAAGGCTCAGACAAGGGTTCTGCACTGGAGGCAGAGAGGGGCCAGGGCCATTGGGAGTTATGTGTGGACTCCAGAGCCTCCAGAGTCGGACAGCAGAAAGGCAGAGGAACAGGAGGAGCCTGTTCCTAGTGCGCACATGTGCAGAGCTGCCAGAAGGCAAGAACAGTTAAAACAAAAGGGACAATTCAGGAGTAAGGCCTGGAGAGGAGTAAGGCCTGGAGAGCTGCCAGAAGGCAAAAACAGTTAAAACAAAAGGGACAATTCAGGAGTAAGGCCTGGAGAGGAGTAAGGCCTGGAGAGCTGCCAGAAGGCAAGAGCAGTTAAAACAAAAGGGACAATTCAGGAGTAAGGCCTGGAGAGGAGTAAGGCCTGGAGAGCTGCCAGAAGGCAAGAGCAGTTAAAACAAAAGGGACAATTCAGGAGTAAGGCCTGGAGATGATTGGCCCCTCCCAAAAGGCTTAAAAGAGGATCAAAGGCACATGGGCCCTTTGTAGGAAAGCAATGTTGTTAATTCTGTTCCCAGAATTGTTTGATTCTGGACTCCATGTGGCTTTGCCAAGTAGGTCTTTGGCAGGGTGTCAAGGGAAATAAAGGTTGGTGTTATTCTGAAGGACTTCTTCTGAAGGACTTTTTGCAATTAATTGGGAGTCAGCTGTGAATGAAAGTAACTCAAAGCTGTTGCAATAAAAGAGGTTTTTGGGACTACTCGTGTGTTTTAATGATTCAGTAAGCCTAGGTCACAACAATAGCATGAGAATGAAGTAGATGACATTATAGGAGGTAGAAGCCATATTCTTTCAGCAGAAACTCCCTATTTTCTTTTGTGGTTCAAAAGTGAGATAAAGAAAAATTTTTTCTAACTGCAAGCAGGAATATAAACTTGAGATTTTTGATTGGATTCAGTTCCCCACCTCTGGAATAAAATGGTAGAATGGCCCAACATAACAAGAAGGAGACAGAGTTTAAGGAACAAGAAGGTTTTTGGACAGCCCGATAAAATATGAGCCATTTTAAATAATATTTTAGAAGCTAATATCATGTTTCTCTATATAATAACAGAATAACTTAATGAATTGTCAGAGAACAGGATTCATCAAGGAATATGACTCTTTCAAGAGTTTCTGTACTTATTAATCACACTGAAGTGCCATTAATCTGAGTTGACATAATACACACAGCCTGACCTTTGCAAAAGGAGTTCCATGAATAAATGTTTGTTTGTGAAAGAAAATGAAGATATTTTAACTTACAAACTGTATAATTTATGGGAGGCAGGAATATTAGTCTGTTTAACAGCAACAACGGTAACAACATCAAAGTGTCTCACAGTAATATTGAACTTTAACAAATTTATTGATGAACACAGAGAGTAGAGTCTATTTCATCATACTCAGTAAAGTAAGATGTATGAAAAATTATGTGATCATTAATAGATTAGGCACTGAGTTTCTGCAAGGTTCTAAGTACACACTTTAAAAAATTCTTGCTTTTTATCATGTCAGGAAAGCTAAATAAATATTATTTACAAAGCATTTCCCCCCAGTTGGTAGCTTTGAGGTCTCAAAAGCAAATATTTCAATAAGGACTCCCTACCATTAAGTCTGGAGTTGAAATAACTTATGAAATAACTTATATAACATGTTAAACTCTGCATTGGAAACATGTTTCACATCATCAGGAAGTAGATAGACCAATTTTATTTTCCCTTATTTTTATTTTTATATATATATTCTCTTTATAACACCAGTCTACAAGAATTGCAGGGGATGCAGCAAAATAACAGAGCTGGAAGAGACTTTGCAGCAGTGGTGAAATCCAATTTTTTTTTACTACTGGTTCTGTGGGCATGGCTTGGTGGGCATGGTGTGGCTTGATGGGAGTGACTTGGTGGGCGTGCCGGGGAAGGATACTGCAAAATCCCCATTCCCACCTCACTCCAGGGGAAGGATACTGCCAAATCCCCATTCTCTCCCCAATCCTGGAGGAAGGACATTGCAAAATCTCCATTCCCAACCCAATCTAGGGGAAGGATACTGCAAAATCCCCATTCCCTCCCCACTCCTGGAGGAAGGATATTGCAAAATCTCCATTTCCACCCCACTCCAGGGGAAGGATACTGCAAAATCCCCATTCCCTCCCCACTCCTGGGGGAAGGATATTGCAAAATCCCCATTCCCTCCCCACTCCTGGAGGAAGGATATTGCAAAATCTCCATTCCCACCCCACTCTGGGGCCAGCCAGAAGTGGTATTTGCCAGTTCTCCAAACTGCTCAAAATTTCTACTATAGGTTCTCCAGAACCTATCAGAACCTGCTGGATTACACCCCTGCTTTGGAGGTCTTCTAGTCCAACTTCTTGCTCAGGCTGGAATCCCTGTAGCATTTTAAAAAAAAATTGTCCAATCTCTTCTTAACAATCTCCAGTGTTGGAGCAGGAGATTGCTCCAACAATCAGCAGGAGACTGTCAGGAAATTTCTCCTTAGTTCTAGGATGTATCTCATCCATTGCTTCTTGTCCTGCCTCAGATGCTTTGGAAAATAGGTTGACTCCTCTTTTTGGGGGCAACCTCTGAGATATCAGAACACTGCTATCATGTCACCACTAGTCCTTCTTTTCATTAAACTAGACATACCCAATTCCTGTAATCCTTCTTCATATGTTTCAACCCTCAGTCCCCTATAGAGTTAATAAATCTATTTTACCTTGCTCATGGTCACTCACGCCCTTGTCACTTCCCGTCTAGACTACTGTAATGCTCTCTACATGGGGCTCCCCTTGAGGAGCACCCGGAGGCTCCAACTGGCGCAGAGTGCGGCCGCGCGGGTGGTGATGGGAGCGACATGGCGTTCCCATGTGACACCTCTCCTGCGCGAGCTGCACTGGCTCCCGGTGGTCTTCTGGGTGCGCTTCAAGGTCCTGGTTACTACCTTTAAAGCGCTCCATGGCTTAGGACCTGGGTACTTGCAGGACCGCCTACTACCACCAATAGCCTCCCACCGGCCAGTACGCTCTCATAGAGAGGGTTTCCTCCGGGTGCCGTCAGCCAAACAATGTCGGCTGGCAGCCCCCAGGGGGAGAGCTTTCTCTGTGGGGGCACCTACTATCTGGAATGAGCTCCCCCCAGAGATACGGAGGATCCCGGATCTGCCCACCTTCCGCTGCGCTCTTAAGACTTTTCTTTTTCACCAGGCGGGCCTGGCCTAACCACTCCCCATTTTTAGTGTTAAATTTTAAAAAAAATTTAAATTATATTGGGGTGTTTTAATTCTGTCCGGGCCAAATTCATTTAATCTGTTTTTAGTTGGTTTTTAAATTTTGTACGTATGTATTTTTATTGTTGGCTGTACACCGCCCTGAGTCCTTCGGGAGTAGGGCGGTATATAAATCCAATAAATCCTAAATCCTAAATCCTAAATCTGTCTGCTCTCAAAACCATGAACAGGTTATGATAGGTAACTTGCAAATGGTACTGAACCATCTGCATTTCAACTGTAGCAAGCTGGAGTGGATTTCGGTTTTGCTCTCCACTAAAGTCTGATGTTGTGTTATGATATCTCATTCATACATACCTGAACATGCATGAGCAGTGAGAAAACTCCAAGTTTACACAATCTCCTCTGGTTACAGTTTTAAGATGAATGCCCCTAAGCCGCTGGGTGAGATCATCCGTGGTTTTGGGGTGGAATTCCATCAGTACGCTGATGATACTCAGCTGTACATCTCCACCCCAGACCACCCCAACGATGCCGTGGAAGTGATGTCCCAGTGCGGGTCTGGATGGGGAGAAACAGGCTTCGACTCAACCCCTCCAAGACCGAGTGGCTGTGGCTGCCGGCGTCCCGATATAGCCAACTGACTCCATCGTTGGTTATTGGGGGCGAATCATTGGCCCCCATGGAAAGGGTGCGCAACTTGGGCATCCTCCTGGACCGACGGCTGTCTTTAGAGGAACATACGACAGCTGTGGCCAGGGGGGCTTTCTATCAGGTTCGCCTGATACGCCAGTTGCGGCCCTTTCTAGATTGGGACTCCCTACGCACAGTCACTCAGGCGCTCGTCACGTCTCGCTTGGACTACTGCAATGCTCTCTACATGGGGATCCCCTTGGGATGTACCCAGAGGCTCCAGCTGGTACAGAATGCGGCCGCACGGGGGATTATGGGAGCGACGGGACGCTCCCACATGACACCTCTCCTGCGTGAGCTGTATTGGTTGCCAGTTGACTTCCGGGTGCGTTTCAAGGTGTTGGTAATCACCTTTAAAGCGCTCCATGGCTTAGGACCAGAGTACTTACGGGACCACCTTCTGCCACCAATTGCCTCCCACCGGCCGGTTCGTTCCCACAGAGAGGGCCTCCTCAGGGTGCTGTCAGCCAGACAATGCCGGCTGGCGACCCCCAGGGGAGAGCGTTCTCTGTGGTAGCCCCCACCCTCTGGAATGATCTTCCTCCAGAACTGAGAACAATTGCCGATCTCCGGACTTTTCGTCGGGCTCTGAAGACTTATCTCTTTCAACTTGCCGGACTTGCCTGATCCCTTCTACTTTTTAAAATTTTTAGAGTTTTATTCTGTTTTAAATTCTCAGCCTAATTTATATTTGTTTTTAGTACGATTTTAACTTTTTTGTATTGGTTTTTTAGCTGGCTGTTCACCGCCCTGAGTCCGTCAGGAGAAGGGCGGTATATAAATCTAAATAATAATAATAATAATAATAATAATAATAATAATAATAATAATAATAATAATAATAATAATAATGATGATGATGATGATGATGATGATGATGATGATGATCCTCCCAGAACATCGCTGGGAGGATCGTTAATGAATTCTGCAGTTCACTAATGAATTATGCAGGGCATTCTACATAAGCAGCATAATCCCAAACTACCAAACATGGTCAAGAAAAAAAGAGGCTGTAGAAAGAAACATCATAGAAGACCCCACACCTGGAGTTCCAGTCTTACTCATCAACGCATGGGACTCGAGGCCTCTCACTTCCGCGGAAGTGGTGAGAACCTCTGCCAGAGACCATGTATTAAAGACAGTTATGAGTTGGGTCACGAGAGGGTGGCTGGGAAAGACTGAAGGTGGGGAATTCAAAAGTTTTGTCAACAAACGTGACAAATTAGCCATGCAAGGGAGTTGCTTATTGTGGGGCGATCGGGTCATTGTTCCCTTATGCCTAAAGGAAAAAGTTTTAAGGTTGTATGAGGGACCTGGGAATTGTAAGAATGAAGGGGCTGGCCAGGAGTTATGTATGGTGGCCACAAATGGACAATGACATCACTGAGTGGGTGGGGAAGTGTCAACCCTGCCATGAGTCCAGGCGAGATCCCCCCACAGCACCAGTAAGAGAGTGGGAACGTCCCCAGGGTCCCTGGTCAAGAATCCATATAGACTTTGCTGGCCCCTTTCATGGCCAAACCTTCCTGATCATAGTCGACGCCTACTCGAAATGGCTCGAGATCAGGCTAATGAAATCCACTACCACTGATGCAGTAATCCAGGTGCTAAGAAAGCTATTCACCACCCATGGGTTACTGGATACGCTTGTATCAGACAATTCATTGCCACACAGTTCAAGGGGTATCTGGCAGAGCTAGGAATCAGGCACGCACTGTCTACTCCGTTTCATCTGGCCAGTAATGGACTGGCTGAGAGGTTTGTGAGAATGGCTAAAGAAGCACTCTCATGATTAGGCCCAGGGGACTGGCAAGCTAGGGTAGACAAGTTCCTGGTGGCCCAACATGCCACACCATGCACCGCCACCGGGCGCAGCCCAGCCAAACTGCTAATGGGTTGGAAACTCAGATGCATACTAGACATACTAGACAGGATGCACCCTAGACAGTTTCAAGGGATCTGACAAGAAACTGAGGGAGTTCCAGATAGGGACACCAGTGTATGCTAGGAACTATGCAGATGAGCCCCTATGGGTAGCAGGGAGAATTACAGACACAACCAGTTCTAAGTCTTACACAGTTGACATGGGAGATGGTAGAATATGGTGAAGGCACATAGATCAGCTACGAAAAAGGGTAATCGCTGAACCAGAAATCATGCCCAATGATCTGGTCCCTAACTATCAACCATTTCCAACAGCTAGCTCAAGCCCAAGACAAGTGGAGGACTTATCTAAAAACTTCGGTGTCCAGAGCCACCAGCCCAAGTAATCAAGACCAACTGAAGAAGTCAACGCCCCCAGAAAAATCCAGGAGGTTCCATTGGCAGAGCGGGGAGAAACAGAAGGTCCCTCCAACCCGCTTGACACCACGCCTCAGACTGAACTGCGCAGGTCTACTAGGGTCTGGACACGCCCTGGTCACCTGCATGATTTCGTATGCACATATGTATCCCAAGTGCCTTCTGGGAAGGGGGAGGGGTGTAATGTATATAGTTTTGGTGGGAAAGTTTGAATGTTAATTGCCCTCAGCTAATTGGTTAACTTCCAGGACTGTAAGGTATATAAAGGGAGCTGTTTCCTTGTATCAGTTGCTGGATTCACACCATGAAGTAAAGAGCTGTTGTTACTCATGACCTGGCTTCTGTGTCCTCATTCACCCTATTTAACAATTATAAATTGAGAACTACCAGTACCATATATATATATATATATATATATATATATATATATATATATATATATATATATATATATATATATATATATATATATATATATATATATGCATACAGATATACACATATCTTCACTTATTGCTCCTGGATTCTCATCACACTTGAACTTCAAGAAAGCCATTAGAGAATCAGACAAGCTATCTTCCAGTGCCAGTCTTCAGATTTATTTTTCCTATATTTTCCATGTTCCTCTGAAAAGTTCTACTTATCAGATATACTTTGTTTACAAGGTGAAAGAAAAGCTTTTAGGGAGAAGAGAGGCGAGACAACAATGGGTCTATATTTTAATACAGAAGAAATGTCTTAAGTAAACAAGATACACAAGCCCAATAAGCTAATAACCATATTTAACAAGTAAAATGTACCGTTCCTAGCATTTGTACTCAGAAGGACCCTAAAAGTAAATTTTGTTTTAGTCATATTGATTGAAAGCCATAGATAAAAAGTGTTTTACAGCTCAGTGGAAGGACACACTAGTTGAATGCAGAAGGTCACAGATTCAGTCTCTGACATCTCCAGGTAGACCTAGAAAATCTTCAGCCTCTGACCTTGATGAATGACTACCACCAGGCTAGATGGATCATTGGTCTAACACATCGCTATAAATCTCTTTTCTTATCACAGGTAGCAGAGGAAAAAGAGCTTGCTTGCATATTACAAGGACCCAGAAATTCTGAGAACTCTATCTTAACAGGACACAAAATGAATCCTAATACATTGTAAATAATAAAGCTGTGATTTGATCATCAAAGGTGCATATTTTTTCCCCCCGAATTTGCTTTAAGATACTGTATATGAGCAGGAGCTATATTCTCACTCCTGCACCCACTGAAGTACCATTTTTGACATCACATCTGAAGGTCCTGATAGCTCCAATAAATACAACTAAAAGAAGTTCAGGTGGGAACTTCATTTAATGTTTTTATAAACAGTAATAATTTGGAGCTACTAAACCTTAAGGCTGGTAGAATTTAGATTAACAGATTAAAAAGATTTGGAAGGGACCTTGTAGATAATCTAGTCCAACCTCCCACCCCAGCAGGAAACCCTACACCATTCCAGTCTTCTTGAAAGCCTCCAGTGATAAAGCTCCTACAACTTCCGAAGGCAAGTTGATTCTTTGGTTGATTCTTCTCACTGTCAGAAAATGTCTCCTTATTTCTAGATTAAATCTCTCCTTGTTCAGTTTCCATCCATTATTCCTTGTCAGGTCTTCCGGTGCTTTGTAAAACAGCTTGACCCTCTCCTCTCTGTGGCAGCCCCTCAAATATTGGAACACAACTATCATGTCTATCATATCATGTCTATCACATCATGTCATGGCTCTTTTGGTTCTTTCTTCCTTTTTTTCTTTTGTATGTTATAATGAGTTTACACCGCTTGGAATTGTACATTTGAACTTGGATGGCCATATAAGACATTTACTCTAAGCTAGTAAGTATCCCAAATGCATCCCAGGGATAACTGTTTCACACAGAATCCTGGGCAAGACTGATTTATGGTTTGATCCATTTGGATTTATGGTTTGATTCAGTCAGGTTCTTACATTATTAAGGTTTGTGTAATGCAAATAGGATACATTTAAAATAAAATGCAAATTGTATAAAAATATTTTCTCCCAGCAGTCCAGAAAGATGGAATAATATATTATAACAGATGTTACTAAGAATGTCATGTGTTCCCAAAGCAAGTGTAATTCAGCTAATTCCAAACAGCTTGTATACTCTGGTCTATTCTCCAGTCTCATCTTCTAAGCAGAAGTTAATCTTAAATTATGTAACACTTCCCAGAGAAAATTCATGCAGTTCTTACATAATTAATTTATTTTTGATTTTCCCAGTATAGCCTTTGTATGTATGTGTGGGCATATGTCTGTCTGGTTGTCTGTCCATCAATCTACAATCATTCATTTATTTCAGACCAGGATTTGTTAGGTTTTGCTTTCCAAAATCCCTCTCTCTCTCTCTCTCTCTCTCTCTCTCTCTCTCTCTCTCTCTCTCTCTCTCTCTCTCTCTCTCTCTCTCTCTCTGTGTGTGTGTGTCTGTCTGTCTGTCTGTCTGTCTGTCTGTCTGTCTGTCTCTCTTTTTCTCTCTGTCTCTCTCTTTCTGTGTGTGTGTGTGTTGGATCTCCCAAATACATGTAAACACAAACTCATACATTTTCAATTTTGGTTTTCAGTAAAAACTACACACTAATTCCATAGTAATGCATGTGTCTCAATATAGAGTGCAGAGGTATTTTTCATGAAGAAAAAGTGCAAAATATTTATTCTTGTTTGCACAAAACAGAAAAAGTAAATTAAAAATACAGATTTAGTAAGAAAAATCTAGCGGGTCCAATAAATGATGTGCAGAACTGGAATAAACCATTAATTTAGTAATCATTTTGTATAATGAAGGCAGTGTTGTGAATAGAAATAGAGTGCTGTGTTCTCCATGTTATAATAATTCATTGCCATGTATTAAGGACTTAAAGATAAGAAAACAACAAAATGGCTATGTTTTAAGCCAAATACCTGTATATTTGTGTGTATCTTTTTGTTTTCATCTTAAATTAATTTCTAATGTCATGCTTGATTTATTATGTGCCATCAAATCATCTTCTATTCCTAGTGACTACATAGGTTTTTTTTTTTTTTGAGCTTGAACAAGTTTTCAAGAACTTTCCTAAAGTGGATGTATGACTGTACTTCTTAATATTGCTCAGCAGTAAAGGTTCATTTCCCAGCATCTCCAATTTTAAAAATGGTCTTGGATAAGAAGGATGAGGAAATGACTTGTTACAGGGAAGAAGTACTCTAGTCTTGTGTTCATCATGGTTATTTAGGGGAAAAAAGGCTCTACTTTTTAGATATACAGACATTCTTTCACAATAATAAAGAAGCTGTACGGTATTGATAAAATATTTCTAATCTAAAAGCAGAAAGAACAATGAAGTGAAGAGGGTAAATGAGGCTTCTATTGAATTATAGAAGGATTTGCTATGGAGTGAAGTTACTTCAAGCTTTGAAGTAACGTCACTCCATAGCAATTACTTTGCAATGCAATATTTAAAGAACTGTCAATGAATTGTTTTAAGATTAGGCTGTTTTCCTAAGTGTATGGAAGAAGAGAAATGCATGCATTGTGAATCCACCCTATAGTAAATTAATATGTGGCATAGTACATAGTACATAGTACATAGTTCAATCTCTCTTTACCTGTTTTTTCCCTGTATCCAGTTACCATGACAAAGAGGAGTGCAAATGGCTTACACATGTACAAATTGCAGTTTGCTTCTTGTACCAGCATGAACAAACTATACAGGGGAAGAAAAAAAAAAACCTAGCTAAGAATGTGTCAAGTTTGAGTATGAGAAGGACACCCAATTATTTCAGAAGCAGAAACATCCAGTATCCTTCCTGTGGAGTAAAAGAAGAAATAGCAATACCATAAAAAGTGCAAGGCTTACTGAAATTCTAAATTAAGGTTTGGTATTACATACAAAGTGGCCACCAGCTTGGCCTGTCAGCTTATAAATGACATGTACAATCTGAGAGATACATTTTAGAATCCTTTGTGACACGTCTCGGTGGAGGTGATCAAGATGCAGAGAAAATTAGCATGTGAAGACACAAATGGATCTGTACCTCTGAGCCTTTCCCAAATTTAAAGTATCATCAGGTAGACTGCAAGACAAGATAGACTATTTCAACCCTGATCACTCAGTGAAATTACTATGTCATTGGGCCGCACACCCTGCAGCTTTCAGAGGCGATTTGAAATACGGCCTCTGCTAGGAGGAAGATTGCCTCCCCGTAATGTAAAGAATTATTGCAGAGCACACAATCAGTGCTTGAAGATTAGAGCTGAGCCTGATGTGATTGCCCGTCTTATGTGTTTATACAGTAATTATGTCTAGGTTTTACTCTCCTGCTAAGAGATTTGGTAAATCGTCTTGTTTTGTTACTGTTTTATAGACAAATTATTCCTGGTCGAAAAATAAATATTGCTCCATGATGATTTGGATTTTTTATTTTTTTTTAAAAAAAAACAATATTCAGAGATGACATCTATTCATAGATGCATAGATCATTGTACCATTTAATTACTAATTAGTGCTATTGGGTCAAGACTGACCTATGTATGACACCATATCAGTGGTGGAATTCAATTTTTTTTACTACAAGTTCTATGGGCGTGGCTTGGTGGGTGTGGTTTGGCTTGGTGGGCATGGCAGAGAAAGGATACTACAAAATCTCCATTCCCACCCCACTCCTGGGGGAAGGATACTGCAAAATCTCCATTCCCTCTCCACACCTGGGAGAAGGATATTGCAAAATCTCCATTCTTACCCTATTCTGGGGCCAGCCAGAGGTGGTATTTGCCAGTTCTCCAAACTACTCAAAATTTCTGCTACCGGTTCTCCAGAACCTGTCAGAACCTCCTGAATAGCACTTCTGCATCACATGCACAAAGGCCCACTACGTTGATGTCTCTTTGGTGATAATCTATAACACTTTTAAGGATGCTGTTATGAGCTTCTTGATATTAAGTCATTCATCTCATTCATTTCTCTCCCACTCAAATCCTCAATTTCACCAAAGAAACTCTCCCCCCCCCCTCTATCTTTTATTCACACAAGTTTCTGCTTGTCGATCTTCGCTTCAAAAAAAAAAAAAAAAAGTAAGTCTTCATTTTATACTCTGATACATTGACTGGTGTACTTTACAGTCCATAGTAACAAATCCATGAACCAAAGGATGTTATCTCTGAATATTGTTTTTTTTTAAAAAAAATCCAAGTCATCATGGAGCAATATTTATTTTATTTTATGTGTGTTTAGTTAAACATATCTCTTTCTTTTTTTTCCATGTTCAGTTTGCATAATTGTAAATTATTACAAGAAAAAAATAACTAACCTGCTTTTGTTGAAATATAAATATCCTTTTTTTCTTCAGGATTTTGTCTTGTTTGCCCTTTTTTTCCTCCATAGAATCCATTCTCCAGCAAACTTTATCTCTTGCTGAATCTGAGAAAACGAAAGTAACACTTTCAGTTCTTCTTCAAAAATTGTGAAGTCACAAAGCATGTTTGTTAATGTTTCCTCTGACTTCTTAATATCAGCCGTATTCCACATTCATTATAAGTTGTTTGATAATAATTTAATTAAATACTATTTAATTAATACCAATGATAACAATTGAATATACATTTCAGGCAGGGGTGGGTTCTAATTTTTTTTACTACTGGTTCTGTGGGTGTGGCTTATTTTGTGGGCATGGCTTGATGGTCATGTGACAATTCTTTAGGATTTAGCAGAGGTACTGGTCTACCAGGCTTTTAACTGCTTGCAGAGCTGTACTGGTCTACCCATTTATTTTTGCAGGCACCGGTCTACTCATTTGTTTTCTTTTAACACAGATCAACTGTAGGGAGGCCCTTTGAAGCCCTGCGGCAGGAGTTTAAACAGTTTTATTTCCCTCTAGTCATCAGATGGGACTCAGGAGGCAGCAATAGGTTGGGGGTGGGGCCAAATCAAAGGTAAGAATAACACAAGTGGGTGGGAGGGGCGGGGGTGAGGGGGTAGCAGAACCGGTTCGGTGATGTCATATCATTGCAGCTACCGGCTCGGTGGAACCGGGCCGAACCAGAAGGAACCCACCACTGATTTCAGACTAAATGATTCAAAACAAGCTATGTATTAAAGACAAATGTAACGGAGAGCATGATGCAAACATTTTTTGCATTTTTTAACCTAATTTAACTTCTTTAACCTAATTTATTTCTCATCTGAGAAGAAAATCCAGAAAGATCACCCAGCTATATGCTCAGCAAGTACTCATTCTCCTACATACCATGATCAAAAAATGTTGTTAGAGAATTTTGTTCTTTGCAATAAACCATCAAGTAGAAAATGACACAAAAACCTACATAATTGTTAATAAAGTTATTTTACCTAAGAGTCCATTCAAGTTGAATGGTCAGAAAAGATAATGGCACTAAATACTAATGAAAAGAACCATTGCTGCATTCACTCTGGAATTATCCTGGTTAGATATATAATGTAATGTAGTGCTCTGATTTTGAATCATCAATCTGGTCCATCTAAATCCAATTAAATTTCTCCCATTTATTTCCATTTCAACATTTTCAGATCTTTTTTGTTTTTTGTTCCTCATGTTCTCTATATCTGCAGAACTCGATATCTGTTCTCACACCATTTTGAATTAACTTTAGGTTCATTCCAGGGGTGAAATGCTACCAGTTTGGACCAGTTCAACTGAACCAGTAGCGATGGCAGTGGGTGGTTCAGAGAACCTGTAGTGACAGCAGTGCAAGTCTCCACCCACCCACCTGGTCGTCGCTACTTCTTGGTTTTAACGAGGAAGTAACCTGTTTTTTACCCTCTGTGCATGCGCAGAAGGGTTTTCATACATGGCATGTGCACTTCTGAACTGGTAGGGAAGGTAAATAGATTTAGTTCCTGGTTCATTATTTCCATTTAAACTATAGTATTAAGGGTATCTGTATCAGAAGGGTACCTGTTACTGCCAGCAACTTTTTCAAGTTGAATATGATGAAATTTTCCACTAGATAAGGATAATGGTGTGGGTCCCATCCCTGAGGGAAATAGACATGGTGGGACCCAGAAGAAGGGCCTTCTCCGTGGTTCCCCCAGAGATTAGAGGCCCTCACTCTAACACTCTTAAAGAAGGCACTGAAGACCTGGTTCTGCCAGCGGGCTTGGGGAACCCAGAGTGGGATAGAGCCCATTAAATGGCTTGTGTGATCTGCTGTACCTGGGAAGAGTGGTGAGAGGTGGGATATGATTTTGTTATATTATACTCCATTAATTTATTTGATTCTTTTGGTTAGTTTTTATTGTTTTAAATGTGGTTTTATATTCTGTAAGCCACCTTGAGTCGCCATGGGTGAATAGGTGGCAATATAAATTCAATAAATAAAAAAATACATACATACATACATACATACATACATACATACATACATACATACATAATGTTTCCCTGGGAATGATTTTTTCAGGAAGGTATTTATTATTTGCTATTCTTATCAGGAATTAGGAATTTCATTATGATTGGCCAGATATTTACTAATATTTATTGCTACCTTTGTATCTTTTCATGTCGTTTTGATTCCTTTTAATTGCTCCTTCGGGTGGTTTTCTCTTTTGCTATCACTCTTACTGTCAATTGATTTCAGAGTTTAGACAAGAGTATATATTTTGGCTTTTCAGTCTCTTCTTCCATCTGTGTACCATCCATCTCTTTGATCACTTCATAATTAACTGTCAGTAAACATGATTGACTTTGGTCTACAATGTTTTCACTTGTAATCATTAGACACGGACAAAAAAAATGAATGTTGGTTTGCCTTATGTCACTCGCTGTTGCTTTATTAAGTGGCAGTCATAGAAAATGTTACTATGGAAACTTCTAAGTAGAAGATTTTCATTGGTATTGGTGGTTGAAGATGTGATAATATGTAGCTTGTGAGGATGATGTGCACAAAGATAAGTCCAAGCAGAATGATTGAAGTACCTATTAATAGATGGAGCTATTTTCCTTCTAGCTGCACTGATTTCAGGTTTGAAGGAAAAAGAGCAAGACTTTATATACTGTATAAGACTTTCACAGTACATACGCCAGGGGAGTTATATTATTTTTCCTTCCTCAGAAGCTCTCCATTACAACACCGTATTTTAATATTGTGTTACACATGAATTGCGATTACCGTGTTTGCCCAAAAATAAGGCCCTGTTGTATATTTTGTTGAACCCCAAAATAAGTGTTTGGCCTTATTTTCGGGGAGGTCTTATTATTTTGGGGCATGTGGAGCAAGACAGGGATCCTCTTGTCATCTTATCTGATTTCCAGCTCTGTCTCCCTAACCCTAACCAGAGGAATGGCGGGGACCGGCTACATATGGGTTTAAATATTTTCAGGAATGGCTTATTTTCAGGAGAGGGTTTATTTTCAGGGAGGGCTTATTATCCAGGGAGGTCTCGTTTTCAGGGGAAAATGGTATTACCGGAGAAGGTTCATTTCATTCCCCATCCAAACTTACAATCATAACAAACATTTTCCTGAAGAATCTCCAGTCATGCTGTAAAAGCTACACAAAAGAAACAGAAAGAATCGTGCATTACAGAGTAAGAAAAACAATAGCAGATCTTCTAATATATTGGCTTCATTGAAAAACTTCTTAATTTATTTTTCAGTGAAGCCATGAAGTACATGTTCTACCACAGAACTGGTTCCTTGGCAGCCAAAACTTCTGTTCCATAGCACCTTGGTCTCCTGGCTACTGTAACAATACCATATATTAATCATCATCATCATCATTGTTAAGGATATTGTTGCTGTGTTTACAGCTAGCAGAGTAAAGTGCACAGAGAAACGTTGCTGAGAGCAATGAGATAAGAGATACATACAAACTGGTGTTATCAAAAGTTTTCTTTATAGTGGAAATTAAACAATCTCGTAGTCTTCTAAACAGTCCAAGTCTTTACCGGTTAAATCCAAAAAGCTTCTTACCAAACAAACAGTAGTTGGTTCACTCTGGTACACAAACCCCGGATGGTAGCAGATCCACACACACACACACACACACACACACACACACACACACACACACACACACACACACACACACGATGATAGCACAATGGCAGCTTATCATCAACTGAATACATTACAGTACCCTTCTTAAATACATTGTTAAATTACAACTAATTATAGCATGACTCAGCATTACAGCATGATGCAGCATTAAAACTTAAAGTCACAGAACACATATATTGCCTGGACAATCTGTTAGGCTCACATCATATCCTAACAATCATCATCAAAAGAAATATTTTAGTTTGAATATATATTACACAAATCATCAGATACAATTATTGATTTAGATTGTTTTTCCTGGAAGATCTCTATGATGGTACAAATGCAACTGGAGAAGGATTAATAGTCTTTTTCATTTATTAGCTTTCTCACATAGGCAGAATGGAAGTGCCATCAAAACCTGTTCTGGAATTTGCTTCTAAATTTTAAGAACTTTTTTTTTTTTTAAATGCTCTAAATTAAGCAGTAAAGGAATTAGAAAACATTTTTTTGAAAATTTTAAACAGACTAAGGGCCAGCAAGATTGGAAATAAGATTTTGAAATGAAGTATAAGAATCCTTCCTGTCAGCTATTTAAAATCCTGTTAAAAATATGAAGAATTAAAAGAATAAGAAATCTGCCTACAGGAAAATGCTGTGGATTAGGGGAAAAAAAACATGATAAGAGGAGGCTTTGAAGGCTGGATATTACAGGTAACCAGAAAAAGTTAACATTTATAATTAAGGGAAAGAGAGATACTAATACAGAATGGATAGGAAAAATTCAAGGATATTTATCAACAAAGCACTCAGAAATTTCTCTTAACATTGTCTGATTAAAAAATGGTTTTAAATAGGATATAGAAGAGGATTCAAACATGTATTTAATGGATTTAAAATGATATGAGTGATAAGGGGAAAAAAAGAAATTACACAAAACTTAAAAATGAAACAAACTGATTTTTTCCCCCAAGGTTTTTTTTTTTTAACAAACATATCAATGCGTGAACAATGTTGCACCTGGGTGTCATGCATTCTAATACAAATAAAACTAGTAAAATTAATCATAGTTATTACATTCAATCAACTTATATATTTCTAATAATAATACACATTTATATTAAGTTGCAGTCTGTCATTATTCAATTATTCCATATTTCTCTTGCTGCTTTTATTTTATTATATAAAAGTGTATACACTAATATTCCCCCTCTCTTATTTCTATCTCATATTCTAACTTTTAATCATATCACCCTTTATTAAAAGATGTTTTCTTTCTACCCTACCTAACTTCTAGTCATGTCACCTACTTAAAAAAAAAAGAAAAGAAAGAGAGAGAGAAAAGCAAAACCAAATCAGAACAACAAAAAGAGAAATAATCTATCCATCGTCTCTTGCCCGCTTCAATACTTTAATTGCTATGCTTTTTTTGACTTGCCTCCCATATTCCTCTCTTGGATCTTTATCTCTGTCTGTATTTACTTCTTGGCTGTTCAGTGTAGATATTTTTCCCACCTCTACCCTCTTTCACTGCCTACTTTCCAAAATTTTTACCCAGGCTCCTATCTCCCTTTCAAAAATATCTTCCTTTATCTTTCAAATGGATTCTTAATAGAGAATAGAAAACTAAGCTCAGAGAGCACCAGAGACTCCTCATTTCAACTCCAAGCTACAAATATTCTCCTCTATCAATTTCTTTGCTAAAAGCAGGGGTGAAATGCTCCCGGTTCGGACTGGCTCAGGCGAGTAGGTAGCAATGGTGGCGGGTAGTTTGGAAAGCTAGTAGCAAAAATTCCTTCCCCCCCCCCCATGGCCAGCTGAGCCATGCGATCATCACAGCCTTTTTTTCCTTTTAAATAGCTCTGACGAGCCAAGCTCTGACGGTCCCAGCTAAGTTGCCTGCTAATCAGCAAAAATCCCTCCCTCCCTCCCCACTTCCCAGCCTCCATCTTGCTTACCTTAGCTGCAGGTCACAATGGCTGCCTTGCTTTACTTGCTGTAATACATGCAATCCCTTGCATCAGCAAGCAACTAAACCTGCCTGCCTGCAATCAAGCTCATCGGTGAGCAGCTCATATCTGCCTGCCTGTCTTCCATGTTCTATTGCAGGGGTCTCCAACCTTGGCAACTTTAAGACTTATGGACTTCAACTCCCAGCAAAGCTTGCTGAGGAATTCTGGGAGTTGAAGTCCACAAGTCTTAAAGTTGCCAAGGTTGGAGACCCCTGTTCTATTGGGTAAGTTTTTCCCCCTTTGGGAACTTTAAAAAAAATAGTGAATTGGGTTTTTTTTTTAGTCGTTCTTTTTTTGGACCTAGCCATTTAAAGTTTAGGAGGTTTTAAATTTAGCTGCTTTTATATAAAAATAAAATAAAATAAAATAATATTTGTGCAGCTTTTTGAGATTTAATGTGTTTCTGTAGTGTTTCACTCTAACTACACAAACACACAAAATCTCACAAAGTTGTATGTGGAATTTTGTGTGTGTAAAGTGTGAAAGTTGGGTTTTTGGCCTTTTTGTGCCTGTGTGAGGTTCCTGCTTGTTGCAGGGGCCATTTTGGGTCTAACACAGCTGCTTTTACATTGTGGGTGAGCCAGTTGTATTGTGTTGTGTTTTGTAGGTTAAAAAAGGGCAAAGAAGTGACATTGACTTGGCCACGCCCACCCAGTCACCTTACCACCATGCCCTGCTCACTAATTAAGCCATGCCCACAGAACCAGTAGCAAAAAAAATTAGATTTCACCCCTGGCTAAAAGGATATACCAATAATAAATCAGATAGATGATTTGGACAATGTTTTATTTTGGACTTTCAAAAGTGATATGCTATACTTGTGAAGGAGTTCTTGGAAAAAAAGCCCACAAAGAAATAATGAAGACAAATCATGTGATGGATGCTAGTTGAAGAAAATGGACATCAACATTTTTAAAAGTGAAAAAGAAGGAATATAAAGTTGGTTTATTTGATCAAGGTTAAAGCATATATGTGATAGTCTTTCTAGTAGGTTCTTATGGTTTTTTTAAAAAAACAACTTTAAAGGTTTGTTTATAGTAAGATATAGGAAAAAAAGTGATTTTTTTTTTTTTTTTGGTTAAAAATAGATGTGTTATTTCTGGTCTGTGGAAAACTTGTGAAGGAGTTTCTGAAAAGAGACAAAGAGAAAATAATAAAAGGTAACCCGTGATGAACTATTTGAAGGAATTAAAGATTAAGATTCTTAATACGTTGCTGTTTCTGATAGCTTTTAATGGATTTTCCTTCACTAAGTTTAAATGATAAAGCTTTAAAAGATTTGTTTATAGATAAGGCATGGGAAGAAGAAATGTCTTTTTTATTATTTTGAGATGATTAATATGTTATTGTGTGGAAAGTAAAGTAAAGGATTATGAAACTGATTTATTTGATTAAGATTATAATATACATGTTATTTCCTGTAAATCTTAATGGACTTTTGCTGATTAAAATTGAATGGCACATCTTTGTTTGTAGATCAGATATGGGAAGCAAAGATCTTTGGTTGAAATCTTAAGGAAGCTGATAAGTTACTGAAATTGATTGTATGTGTTCTGATAAAAAGGGAAGCCTTTTATTTATATATCTTTTTTCTCTTTTTTTCCTCTCTAATATTTTTATTCCTCCCTTTTTTCTCTCTGCATGTCTCAATTTTTTATTAGTTTTTTCATCTTTCCATTTTTAAACTTCAATAAGTTATTATTAAAATAATACTGACCGCAATTGTTTGTGCATGTCCACTGCAGGCGAATGCCATTTAATTGAATTTATAAAATATAAAGTATCAGATTAAGCCATTGTGTTTTGGTTCTCAATCTGGGAGCTAAAACAGCATGACTGGTTCAAAATCACTCAGCCAGCTTTTGTTTCTGAGGACCAAATACTTTTATCAGTAAAGATACATAATTGTAAGTCAGCTGTCAATGCTGCAACAAAAGAAAGTTGATCTCAAAGGTTGATCTCAAATGATCTCTAGCTAAGATTCTGTGCAGTTCAGAGAACCCCCAGGGCCAGCCACGAGAATCCCATTCCTGGCTGGCCCCTCTCTTTCCTTCCCATCCCATCCCACCCCTCCCAGGAGTCCCCATTTTGGATGCAGGTAAGTGCAGGGTGCACACGGAGGCTCAGGGAGGGTGAAAAATGGACCTACCAGAAGTTTGGGAACTCCAGAAATGGGCATGTTTCCGGCCTCCAGAGAGCCTTCATTTTCGTCCTCCTGGAGATTCGAGGAAAGCCTCTGGAGTCCAGGGAAGGCAAAAACACCCTCCATCCCACCGTGGTGCAGGAGGTAGACAAGGCCATGCCCACCATGGCCACACCCACCCAGAAACTGGGTAGAGAACCCCTTGTTAAAATTTTTGAAGCCCACCCAAGATCTCATTACCTTATTAACCCTTCCCTTTTCAATCGAACACCACTCTGTACTTCCCACACTACAGCAGAAGGATGTATTATTGAAGGATGACAACCGATGGTTCCACTACTAAGCTGAAGTTTTAAAAAGTGAAATGAAAAGTAAACTTAAAGTCACAAAATGGCTACCGTAGCTAAATATAGAAGAAGAGGCTGTTAATCTACATTGAACAACACCTTAGGGTTGCTTGTCAATCAAGCTTTGAGCTTGTATAAAGGTACACAGGTTAAAAGGCTAAAGAGTTCGAACAAACTTACATGAAACCACTGCCTGTGCACAATTGCAGCATTGTGTAATGCTTGATGCTGGGCACAGTAAAGTCTTGTGGCTTTTTCATATTTAGTTTTGTTGACAGGACTACCAACAAATAGGACTAAATAGGACCCCAGAGAAAATTACGTCAGATGAAGGCATCTTGCACAATATGAGGCAGCTATCGGCAATGACTTAGTTAAGGAGATCTGAAATGAGTTTGTAGCTTTCTCAACCATTTTGACTGAACATCGCCATTTCAATGTCAAGAAAAGAGCCTTTTGTTAAAGACATCAAAGAGCAGCTGAAAATGGCCTATTACTTTTTGTGAATGTCAGCTCTCCTTTTGAGATGAGTGATAGATAAAAGTGAGGGGGGTGGGGTGGAGAAGATTTCTGGTAAACATGGAAGCCTTAACAGAGTTGTCTCAAAGACAGAGTTATTTTCCTCAGGTGCAGAAAAATAATGATGGGTGATCTGTTCTCCCAGTATAGAATTTCCCACCAGCAACAAATAACTAAGCTGACTCTTTCATAAGTGGAACAATTTTTTTTCATACTGTTTTATACACTACAGCAGTTCCTTTCCTTCCTGATAATCAAAGCCTTCTTCAGGACTCCCAAAGGCACCATCTTCCCTGCCAACCTTCCTCATCAATGTCAAGAGTTTGGGGCTGGAAGAAGAGCAAGAGTCAAAGCAAACACATCCATATCCTTCCACAAATGGAATGTTGTTAACACCCGAGGAGAGCAGTGACAATGAGATACAGTGAAAGTAGTATTTTTTGGTGTAAACTTCATGTTTCTGATGGCCCTTTCATACAAATAAAGTCAAATCCACAGGCAATGGATCAGGAGTTACCTTTGTCAAGAGTGTTCACCTTTACTACAATTTAACAACAATAACGACAACAGAACAACAGTCTTTTTGCAATCTTTTAAAAAAGAAAACCAGTGAGGTGTGGATTCATTTTATTTTAGTTTACATTATTGTCATTGCACCTCATACAATGAAACTAAATGCCATCTTCAGTGTACATTGTAACTATAAAAATAAAACACAAACACACATCCTTCACATTCTGTACAATTGAACTGAAAACCCCTGATATTGCATTAATATTATACTATACAGTAAAACTCAACATAGTTACTGCTCTGGGATAGAAGCTGTTTTTCAGCCTATTTGTCCTTGTTTTGATTATCCTGTACCATCTGCCAGATGGTAATAGTTAAAAAAAAAAAAGAATGCCCTGGATGAGGTGGATCTTTAAGAATGTTTTGAACTTTCTTAAGGCAGCGGGAGCTATAAAGCTCTTCCAAGGAGGGGAGAAGGCAATGATCCTCTGGGCAATTAACCCTCTGGAGTGCTGTTCTATCTGCCACTGTGCAATTGGCAAACCATACACATTTCTTATGTTAATCATAATTATGAGTTGGCTGAAGATTATACATGCTGGATTGATTTATCTTTCATTGTTCATTTATTTTGTTAGCACTTTTAAGCATCCTATACTTTGAGTAAAGCTTAAGGGAAGAAGCTTTTCCATAGACCGTGTCAATTCTGCAAGTATGAAAAGCTGGAATGATCAATGAAGAAATGCAAGTTAGAAAGAAAGCACACCATCAACTCACACCTACAGTATCCTTGACCATAAATGAAGTTGAAAGCAAATCCCAAAGAAATTCTACACTTTACAATTTAAAAACAACAACAATAACAACAACCCTATCCCTGACAACGAGGCATAAAAGTAAAAGCTTCTTTCAAAAACGAAGATAGGAAGAAAGGTAAGAAATCTAATGACAGATTTTGGTGCAGAAGCTCATTTGTCACACTTTCATGGTGTATAGTATGGACATAATAATGATGTAATTGTCTTCAATAGGGAAGTTATAACAACTATTTTACAGGATTTTGTTATAATTGTAAAACAAAACAAAACAAAATCATAAGTAGCTTATAAGAACTACACACAGGCAAAAGTGTATACTTTGTGGCAATAAGAAGAGTAAAGTATTGATATTTCTCCATTCCATTCTGCAGGCTGTTATTCAGTGACCCTGTTTAAACCCAGCAAATAAACTGTCACATTTCTGCCTACTTGCATATCTTTCTCTTTTGCAACCATTTTGGCTGAACACTACCAAAAAAGTCAATGCAATCCTAGGTTGCATGGTTGCATTAGCAGAGTGATAGAAAGATCATGTGAAGAGTTACTACTGCTTTATAAGGCCTTGGTAAGATCAGACTTGGAATATTGCATCCAGTTTTCGTCACTACAAGGTAGATGATAGGTAGGTAGGTAGGTAGGTAGGTAGGTAGGTAGATAGATAGATGAGAGAGGGAGGGGAGAGAGAGAGAGAGAGAGAGAGAGATTATGATTTTGAAAAGAGTGCAGAGAATGGAATATGTCTAGTCTAGTTAACAGAAGGATTAGAGTGATAGCAGTCTTCCAATATTTGAGGGGCTGCCATTAGAAAGAGTGGGTCAACTTATTTCCAAAGCACCAGAAGCCAAGACAAGAAGGAATGGATGAAAACTAACCAAGGAGAGAAGCAACCTAGAACTAAAAATAAATTTCCTGATAGAATAGTCAACCAATGGAACAGCTTGCCTTCAAAAATTGTGGGTGCTCCATTAATGGAGGCTTTTAAAAAGAGACTGGATAGCCACATGTCTGGAATGGTATAGGATCTCCTGTTTGAGCTGGGGGTTGGACTAGAAGTCCTCCAAGGTTCCTTCCAACTCTGAAGTTCTATGTTCTTCATTTTCCATGCTAAGCATCAACTATAACCTGGTTGAAATGTTCTTCATTGTTCTTCTCCAGTCTTGTGAACTACAGCAGGGATGTCAAACTCGATTTTATTGAGGGCTGCATCAGAGTTGTGTTTGACTTTGGGGGGGCAGGTGGGTGTCACCAGGGTGGGCGTGGCCAGTTTGACATTTCTCGTGTCGGTGGCACATGTGGCGTCCCCAGTGCTCTCCCAGTGAAAATGGACTCCCAAGCTCCATTTTTGGCTGCAATGGCCTCCTGCAACCTTCTGCCAGCAAAAATGGACTCATGAGGGCCTGTGCCCCTCCCGGGCTCCATTTTCATTGGCAGAGGCACCGAGGGCCAAATCTAAGCACCCCATGGGCCAGATCCGGCCCCCAGGCCTTGAGTTTGACACCCCGAACTACAGTTTACTTACAATTCATCTGATAATAATTTGATGAAAAATTGGACCAGCACTAAAAACAAGAGACAATTATAAAATTAATATAGGTTGGGAAAGAGAATTGGAAAAGTAGAAGATCCTGGAATCCACTCTTAGTATCTTCAATAGCCAGAGAATAAACAGCTTGTCCGTCAACATACCAGACTTGATACACAATGCTCTGTGTGTATGAAAAACAGACAGCTCTGATTAGGGTTTATAAAGAATCTGCCACTGAGTCACTGAGATATATTTTGATAGATTCCCTCTAGATTGCCTGAATAGCATCTGTCCTCTATTGCCTTGAACAGCTGCAAATAAATGTTAACTGGTTGTGTAGGATTTGCTATCCCTGAGGTTGGAAAATGATGGCAACTACAAAGAAGTTGGGTGATAAAATCCAGCAGGACATGGTGCTACTAACCTGGCATTAGTCTTTCAGTCTTGCTCTGCTCACTTATATTGGAAGGAAGCCAGTGGTGAAATCCAAATATTTTTACTACTGGTTCTGTGGGCGTGGCTTGATGGGTGTGGTGTGGCTTGGTGGGGATGGCTTGGTGGGTGTGGCAGGGGAAGGATACTGCAAAATCTCCATTCCCACCCCATTCCAGGGGAAGGATACTGCAAAATCTCCATTCCCACTTTACTCTTGGAGGAAGGATAATGCAAAATCCCCATTCCCACCCCACTCTGGGGGCAACCAGAGGTGATATTTGCCGGTTCTCCAAACTACTCAAAATTTCCGCTACCAGTTCTCCAGAACCTGTCAGAACCTGCTGGATTTCACCCCTGAAGGAAGCCAAGATGCCAACAAAGGTTCCACACAAAGTCTGCATTTTTGTGTAAACCTGCAGCAAGAAACATAAATCAGCAAAATGAATTATTTTTTTCAAATATCCCCAGTGTCAGCCTGTATGACTATGAATTTTGGATTTTCATCCTCGGCAGATCAAAATAATAAATATTCCATGAAATAAATGCTCTACATTTTTTTATTTCTACTGCAGTGTTTCTATTACATCAATCAGAAGACTCTTGGTCGCTGCAAATTCCTATGGATATTCTTATTCCCTGGAATATTTTTCCAGGATTGTCTAACCTGAGAAGTTTCACATGATAAATTAAGAAATGCTTTAAATAAAAACAAAGAAATAGTTAAATACATAGAAAACCTCTACCTGACTAGAAGGAAAACTGGAATGCAGAGAAAGACAAAATTATGCATCTCCTTCATCCATATAGGAGCAACTTCTTTAGAAGTTCAAAAGTGTCACCTAAAATTTCTATTCTAATTCTTCAAATTCTAAGTTTTAGTTCCTTGCAGTGTCATACAAAAATTCCAAAACATGCAGGAAGATAAAGGATCAAACGATTCACTTGAAATGAGATTATAATATAGACGTTAGGGTTTTTTTTTTTTCATAATAACATCTAAGGCAAGGATTCTCTTTTGTTTGATTAGAATAATTCAAAGAATTGCTCAGCACATGATCTTAAACTGGAATTAGCAAATATGGAGATAGACTTTTTAATCCAAATCCTAAGGTAATACTTTGAATTACACTCCGATACTGATTTTGAGTCCAGTTATTCAATTGGACAGTTCCATTAATCCAGGCGTGAAATCCAGCAGGTTCTGACAGGTTCTGGAGAACCGGTAGCAGAAATTTTGAGCACTTCAGAGAACTGATAGTGGAAATTTTGAGTAGTTCGGACAACTGGCAAATACCACCTCTGGCTGGCCCCAGGGTGGTTTGGAAATGGAGATTTTTGCAGTATCCTTCCCCTGGAATGGGGTGGGAATGGAGATTTTGCAGTATCCTTCTCCTGCCATGCCCACCAAGCCACACCCATGAAGCCACACCATGCTCACCAAGCCATACACACAGAATCAGTAGTAAAAAAAAAATGGATTTCACCACTGCATTAATCATCCACCTTCCCAGCTTAAAATAGTTTAAAGCTCAAAATGTATTTCAAAGGTAGTTTTGTGTATAACTTACTGAACTAATCTCATTTTTATTGAATTTATAGTGTTCCTCTTTTGTAAGCTGTAAATGCATGCTCAAAATATTGTGACATTCTAGAGTTTCCTACAAGGAAATTACATCTCTAACTTTTAGTACAGAAACTACCTCAACGTCCATAGCGTATTGACAAGCAACATGGGGAAGAAAATGTTGTACCTCCTCCAGTTCATTAAGATTCTTTTTTTCTCCTAAGCAGCAATAGACTTTCTAGCTGGCTGGCTCATCTTCAAGTCCTGATGCCCTTTAATTACCCATGAAGCTCACTATCGATAGCTATGTAGAAAAACCAATCGGCCAATTAGGTTTCATTTCCCATGGTTGCTTTTTATGCTAATGGCACTGATCTGTATAAAACCTTAATTGGATGACAAGGTTTGCTTAGAAGTTCAGTAATAAGTTGGTTGTTTGCAAGCTCCTGGAAAGGCATGGTCAATGCAACATATCCTGTTTTAATAATTGCTGGTCTTCCTCAAACAAGTAATGATTTAAGGCTCTGCATAGTTCACATTATTTCACCATGATGCCTTTCAGGTATATTGAACTGACATCTTTCCTGAAGCCTGTATATCAGTGACAGAATTAGCAAAGTTATCCCACCCTCATAATTTGGTTTCTGAGGGATATTAATGACCTAGTTGATTTATTAAACAGGATATGAATTTAAGTTTTGTGTTTGGAGGTTTGGTGGCTACAGTAACATTATATGCAGTGTAATCAGAGGTTCTGCAGTGACTGGGGGAAAAAAAAGAAGACTTCAGGCCACATATTCTGCATTATCGCTGGAAATGTTATTTCCAAAGATTAAAAGATTGCTGCAGGCTCCCATTTTAATGACTTTCTTGTAACTATGAAAAACTTATTTATTCTCCCAAGCCTGGGGATAAAATAGTTGAGCACCCCCCTCCCCCCATGAGTTTTTGTTTCCTTGAGATATTGACGTGGCCTTCTAGTTGGTTGTGTGATTTTTAGTTTAACTTAGTTTTGTTTATATGATTTTCTTTATCTACTTTTAATTGTAAGATGCTGGAAGTTGCAGGTGAATCAAATGAATGTCAGGATTCCAAGTAACACCCCAAATTTCACTACCATTTCTTTCTTCCTTAAGGATTATTTTTTTTTTCAAACCATGACCAATCAGATTGATCCAGACTCAAGACAGACACAAAAGCCTGGACTGGTGGTTTCTTTATAGAGAGAGATATTTACTAACCAACATATAAAAGCGATATGTAATGCTTCCTATATTCTGTTTTGTTGCTTTCTCAATAATACTACCAGTATTAGTATGACAATTATGACAATTACAATTACTAAGACAACTTGTCATGCCATAGCACAGAGGTCTGCAACCTTAAACATTCAAAGAACCATTTGGACCCATTTCCCACAGAAAAGAAAACACTGGGAGTCACAAAACCTTTCCCGTGCCTGACTATTTCTTGAGCAGCCACAAAACTAGCATATGTAGTTGAATTAAACATTCTGTTTTCTTCTAAAACTTTTTTTTTCTTGGATTTATTCTTGGTTGGTCTACCGGAGTTTGAAAAGCTTAATAAATTGTGTGCTGGCGGATGTCACACATTGGCAGTTGTGACACATATTTTGAGTGACAGAGAACTGCAGCAGAGGGGTGAAAGAACCACATACGGATCCAGAGCCACAGGTTGTTGATCCCTGCCGTAGCTTATACCTTTATATACTGTTGTTGCTCTCTAGCCCCATTTAGACAAATATCAAGTATATTGTTTGAAGCTGACCCACCCATTTACCCATCAGCCCGCACTCGCAAACCAAGTGCATGCTGGGAAACTAAAGTCCATTTCTTTTAGCATTTGGAGATGGCAGAAGCACAAGAGGAATCCATCCTAATCTGTGGCACATGGTCATCCAAGGATAAACCCACATCCCACACACAGAGCATCACTGGTGAGATTTAAATTCTTGTATTTATTAATTCTTATGTTCAGCAGTAACTTAATATTGTCTATCTTGTATTTGGTTCTCATTGTATGTATTCCTCTTTTCACCATATCCTGTCCTTTCAATAAAGCATTCAGATCTACGCACACAGTCTGTTTTAGAGGAGGATAGCTGGGTTTAGCTGCATGTCGAGCTGCACACAGACTAACACGTAGTGGGGACAGAACACAACTACTATATTTTATACTGCTATTGTTTGATATACTACACCTGTAGGAGTTGACCAGGCTGAGGGAGGGGTCAAATGCATTATCAGTCTCGAGTCTCTTTGCAGCCACAAGAGATTTACACCCAGCCCACCTTGAATTCCATTGACTCTTATCTTATCTACCAATTTGCCTGGCTATTTTCTTATAAAGAGCTTAAACATGAAATAAACCTTTATATTCATTTGAACTGCCTGAGTTTCCTGATTTCCTCACTGCTTGACAATGCCCCATTACAGTTATGTGTTATTATTATGTATTACTTTATTACCTCTTTTGCAATTATCTATATCCTATGCTCTATACTATTCTCAGTATGTTTGGAAATTTCTTTCTTAACCTTGTTCTGTCTTAAGTCCCTCTTTCAGAAATTTCTTCTTTTTCTCTTAAGGGACACCATATACAGCTCTACAGCTTTTTTTACATTGTACTTTGTTTTGCTGGGCCACTATATTTCTTTTCCTATCTTCTGGACTGTCCACTCCTTCAGAAGAAGAATTAAATAAAACCTCTTCTTGTGTTTGGCTGCTGCACTCAGATTGCTACAACCTGCAAGACTCCTGTCCTCCTGTCTCCTCTCAGAATTGTGTTAAGGTTGCAGCTTTGTGGCTTTGTGGGATGTGGTAGCTTAGTGGCTAAGACACTGAGCTTGTCGATCGAAAGGTCAGCACTTCAGCAGTTTGAATCCCTAGTGCAGCATAATGGGGTGAGCTCCTGTTACTTGTACCAGCTTCTGCCAACCTAGCAGTTTGAAAGCATGTAAACATGCAACTGGAAAAATAGGAACTGTTATGTCCTTATAAGGACATCCGCCTGGGATTGGCTGAAGATCCTTTCGGCGGGAGTTTTGAATCCCTGTCAGTGGGCGGTGCGTCTGCCGGAGTGTATATAAGGAGAGCTCCGGCAGCGCACAAGCGGTTCAGTTCTTGTTATTAAACCTGTTAATTGAACCCTGCTGGTCACTTCTTCTTTCCTGCGCCGATCTAACACTGGCGACGAAGGTCTAGAGAAGAACCTCCGCGTAGCACGATCGCCATAACGAGCTGAAGTCACTCGACGCGGTCTGAGAAATGGCAACGCCGCAAGCGCCGTTCGCCTCGCTGGCTCCCTTCAACCCCAGCCGGGAGAAGTGGAGTTCGTATATGATACGTTTCCGCCAATTCCTCCGGGGAAACGGCTACAACAACCTAGACGACAAGAGGAAGAGGGCTCTCTTCCTCGCTCACTGCGGCTCCGACGTTCTGGAACTCGCCGTCAACCTCGTCGCACCCAGGGACATTGAAGTCATGTCCTGGGTGGATCTGCAGACTGCCCTGCAAGACCACTATGCACCAACGGGCACCCCCATATCGAACCGCTTTACCTTCCGCCAACGTAATCAGAAGGAAGGCGAATCGCTTAAAGACTTTGTGGCGGCATTGCGTCAAATCGCTGCGAAATGCGAATTTGAGAACGTTGACAATGCCTTACGCGACGGGATCGTCTTCGGGATGAGAGATGCCAACCTCCAAAAGAAGTTCCTGAGCAGAAAAAGACTGTCCCGAAGGACGTTCTTGAGGAGGCTACGGCTGCTGAAACATCCGAGACCGCCGCTGCTGCCATGCTCCAGTCCCGAGGGATCCATAAGATCCACAAACCGTCATCTGAATCGTCCGAGGACTCTGCCACACCAACCGATTCAGAGGGAGAGTCGACCGTTTTGAAAGTTTCCCGCCCACCTAGGCGGGAAATTCAAAAAGATGGCCGCCGCGCCGCTCAGTGCGGCAGTTGCAAGGGACACCATCCCCGCCAATCCTGTCGCTGGCGGGATGCCACCTGCAGACGCTGTCTTAAGAGGGGGCACATCGCGGAGGCATGCAGAGCCTCTGATCCGGTTCCTGAATCGATCAAGCCCCAGAATCCAGAAAGTCGTCGCGACTCCCAGAGGTCATCCAAACGGTCCTCAATCCACCAAAATCGCGACGACCGCAACAGTTATCATGGCGGCGCTGTGAACCAGACAACGATCGCCCTCACCAGCACCAACAGTGCCACAAAATTCCACGTGACACTGTTGGCAGAAGGCTTGCCGTGCACGATGGAAGTCGACTCAGGCTCCGTCTATTCGATCATCGACTGGCACCAGGTCAAGAGACTGAAACCGAATCTCTCCAAGCGCCAACTTGAACCTCTGCACTCCAAGCTGGTGGACTTCGGCGGCAACCCCATCGGCGTCATCGGGAGAACCAACCTCCGGATCGCCTTCAAGCAGTTCCAGGGCCAGCTTCCCATAACCGTCGTGGAGCATAGCCGCCCGACCCTGCTGGGCGTGGAGTGGTTCCAGCCGCTGGGGCTTTCTATTGGAGGCATCCACCAGATTAGCTCAGGCGAACTCGACTCACTCATCGGAGAGTTCCAAGAAGTCTTCGATGGTAAGTTAGGGACCTTTTCAGGGAAACCCATCTCCTTTAATCTGGACAAGGGGGTAACCCCAATTCGGCTCAAGCCCCGCCGGGTTCCATTTGCCTTGCGGGCTAAAGTAGACGCTCAGCTAGATAAGCTGATTGCCCAAGGTATCCTGGAACCCATCGATCATGCTTCATGGGAAACTCCCATTGTGACTCCCATGAAGCAGGATGGATCTGTGCGCATCTGCGCCGACTACAAAGTGACCATCAATAAGGCGTTGCCGCAGAGCGCATACCCCGTGCCAGTAGTGCAACATTTGCTGCACTCACTCGGCAACGGCAAAATTTTTGCAAAACTGGACCTGGCCCAGGCTTACCAGCAACTGCCAGTAGATCAGGAAACGGCGGAGGCACAGACTATTGTCACCCATAGAGGCGCGTTTAAGTGCAACCGTCTCCAGTTTGGAGTCAGTGCAGCCCCAGGCATTTTCCAATCCATGATGGAACGCCTTCTCCAAGGCGTTCCAGGGGTGGTGCCTTATTTCGATGATGTACTGATCTCCGGGGACTCAAAGGCTCAACTCCTGGACCGGCTGAGGCTAGTTCTCCAGCGTTTCAGGGAGAAGGGCTTGAGAGTCCGGAGGGACAAGTGCATCATTGGGGTACAGGAAGTCGAGTTCCTGGGCTATCTGATAGATAGTTCTGGCATCCACCCCACCAAATCAAAAGTTAAAGCTATCCATGAAGCTCCCAGCCCCAAAAACAAAGCGGAGCTTCAGGCTTTCCTTGGATTGCTTAACTTCTACGCTATTTTCCTCCAGCAGAAAGCCACTGTTGCTGAGCCGCTCCATCGCTTGCTGGCGAAGGCGGTTTCCTGGAGGTGGGGACGTGAGGAAGAGTCTGCATTCAGAGCCGTTAAGCAACTTCTGACCTCTGACAGTGTGCTCATTCAATACAATGAGACACTGCCCCTCAGACTGACCTGTGACGCTTCCCCGTACAGAATTGGCGCTGTGCTCAGCCACGAACTGCCTACCGGTCGTGAAGCCCCCATCGCATTTTTCTCAAAGACTATGTCTAGTGCTGAGCGCAACTACAGCCAACTGGACAAAGAGGCGTTGGCTATTGTTGCAGGGGTGAAGCGCTTCCACGAATACCTGTATGGACGGCAATTCACCATTGTCACCGATCACAAGCCTCTCCTCGGCCTACTAGCAGGGGACAAGCAGACCCCAGCATTCATGTCCCCCCGGATGACGCGCTGGTCCATATTCCTCGCCGGCTACTCCTACAGCCTCGTCCACCAGCCTGGTAAAGCCATCGCAAACGCCGACGCGTTGAGCAGGTGCCCATCCGCCGAATCCGTGGAAGACCCGGCCCCCACGCTCGAGCTGCTGCATATTGACAACGACAGCAACTGTCCCGTGACATCTGCCGACGTAGCGACGCACACGCGAGCTGACCCCATCCTCCGGCAAGTCCACTCCTGGGTCCTGAGAGGCTGGCCGACTCGAATTGACAGCGACGACTTCAGCCCGTTCAGCCGCAAGCAAGGGGAGCTGTCCACCATGCGCGGCTGTTTACTATGGGGAGATAGGGTGCTGATTCCCAGCACTCTTCAACGAAGGACTCTTGCTGCGCTGCACAAAGGACACCCGGGCATAGTCCGGATGAAAGCCCTGGCACGGAGCTACGTCTGGTGGCCGTCACTGGACAAAGACATTGAACATTGGGTCGCCAGGTGTAGCCCATGCCAAGAAGTCAGAGCCGCCCCGCCTCAATCTGACCCGATGCCCTGGGAGACTCCGAGCTCCCCCTGGTCGCGCATTCACATAGACTTTGCTGGCCCCATTCATGGGCACCACCTCCTCATCGTGGTTGATGCCTACTCCAAGTGGTTGGAAGTCGTCCCCATGGCATCCACCACAACAGAAGCTACCATCCGTGCCCTCCGGCGCCTCTTCGCGACCCATGGACTCCCAGACGTGTTGGTCTCAGAAAACGGGCCCCAACTTACGTCCGTGCCCATGGAAGCTTTCCTGGCTGGCTTGGGCATCCGCCATGCCCTCTCTGCCCCTTACAGACCGGCCGGAAATGGGCAGGCTGAACGGATGGTGCGGCTCACGAAGGAGTCGCTCGCCAAGATGGGCCCGGGTGACTGGCAGGAGCGCATTGACACTTTTTTGCTTACCCAGCATATCACGCCTCACTCTGCCACCCGAAAATGCCCCGCCGAACTTTTAATGGGCAGGAGACTCCGGTCACCCCTGGACAGACTGCACCCACAATACTCCTCTGAGGTGCCCGCATCCGCCAGTCGCCAACTTCGCCAGTTTTCCGTCGGTGATGCCGTCTTCGCTCTTAATTTCCACGGCTCGCCTAAATGGCTTAAAGCTACAGTACACAGCACAACCGGTCCCAAATCCTACCGCGTTGAGCTGGACGATGGACAGATTGTGAGACGTCATCTCGACCAGCTCCGCAAAAGGTGGAGGGAAGTGAGCGAAAACCACCCCGACGAGGTAGGCCTAAACCACCCCGGCGCAGTAGGCCTAAACCACCCCGGCACAGTAGGCCTAAACCACCCCGACGAGGTAGGCCTAAACCATCCCGGCACAGTAGGCCTAAACCACCCCGACGAGGTAGGCCTAAACCATCCCGGTGCAGTAGGCCTAAACCACCCCGACGAGGTAGGCCTAAACCACCCCGCCGCAGTAGGCCTAAACCACCCCGACGAGGCAGACCAAAACCACCCTGGCGAAGTAGGCCTAAACCTCCCAGACGAGGGAGACCGGCGACCCGAGGGAAGAACAAACACCCCGGCACCTAGCCTAATACCAGATCCGGCAAGGCAAGTAGACCGGGGACAACCCTGCAGGGGAAGCCAACGTCAACCCTGCGAAGTGGGCAACCGACAGCCCAGCGATGGGGACCTCCAGCCAACATTCCAGGAGGCCCTACAACAACCCGCCAACCGCGCAGAAAACCAACCCTGCAAGGAAGGCCTCCACCACCCCGGCAGGGTAGGCCAACGCCAACCCGACCAGGTCGAGCAGCCCAGCGGCCAGAGGGAACATTCGGCACCACCACCAGACCAACCGCGCAGAGAGGGCCTACACCACCCCTGCAAGGTAGGCCTACGCCACCCCGACCGAGCCGACCAGTCACCTTTTCCGTCCGCCTGCCGCCCCGGGAGTAAGCCGGACTCGACCGGAGAACCCGGGGGCTCAACCCAACCACCACCGCCGGACCCGCACCCTGACCCAGACCGGCGCGACCCCAGCCCAGAGGGGACCCGAGGGAGACCCAGGGACCTACCGTGGCTCAGGAGTTCCGGACCAGTCAAGAGCAGGGATCCACACCGGCGGCTCCACGATCCGTGCAGGAACGAGGCAGACCAGCATCGCCCGCAGGCGGAGGTCCGTGACCCGGCCGGAGGTTCGGACACAGTGCCCGCGTCCTCGACGGCCAGATCCAGCCCGGCACCGGGGAAGAAGCCCCGAGCAGAGCAGACACCCTCCGTCCGGGAGAGTGTCCATCTTGACTGTGAACTGCGCAGGTCTACGCGGGCACGTAGACGTCCTGTTTATCTTAGTGACTATTTCCCTGATCGACTGACTAAGAACTAGGGGGGAGGAGTGTTATGTCCTTATAAGGACATCCGCCTGGGATTGGCTGAAGATCCTTTCGGCGGGAGTTTTGAATCCCTGTCAGTGGGCGGTGCGTCTGCCGGAGTGTATATAAGGAGAGCTCCGGCAGCGCACAAGCGGTTCAGTTCTTGTTATTAAACCTGTTAATTGAACCCTGCTGGTCACTTCTTCTTTCCTGCGCCGATCTACAGGAACCACCTTTGGTGGGAAGGTAACAGCATTCCATGCACCTTCGGCGTTTAGTCATGCTGGCCACATGACCACAGAGACGTCTTCGGACAGCGCTGGCTCTTCAGCTTTGAAATGGAGATGAGTCGGGAATGACTAGTACATATGTGCGAGGGGAACCTTTACCTTTTACTACCATGCTAGCTTGGAGGGAAAAGCTCAAAAGTTAGAGAAGCATGAGGCCCAACAATTTGATAAAGCAGCTTGGTCTACCATAACATCATGAGCCCGTCACTTTTGGTTCATGAATGTCTGAAGTCTTTTTTTCTGTTTTGCTTGTTCCCTATATAAGCTCAGATTTGGTAATGGAGGGAAATTCTCATTAGAGAATCATGACCGCTGCTTATTTTCTTTTGGGCTTATGCCAAATGTTTTTTCTCTTTCTCCTAAATTCTCTTAAACCTTTGGATTTTACTTTTCTATAGTGGCATCTTTTGATTAATTGTATCTCTAGTGTTTTTTAATGTGTTCTTTGTCTTTTGTCTTAATTGTTTGACTGCCTTTTTTGTATCTTTAAGGGACTTGCATATTGGTATTTTACTATGACAGCAGCTATTACAGATGAGTAATAAATTTCAGAATTAAATTAAATAATTATGCACATTTTAGAAGACAGAGAAGCTTCCTAGTGGTGGATGAAGATTAGAAGGAACTACATCATTCTTCAGGTGTGATATATGCACAGAAGCAACTACATTTTCTCCTTTTGATCATAAATTATTATCATTATTATTATTATCATTATTATTATTATTATTATTATTATTATTATTATTATTATTATTATTATTATTATTTTATTTCTATACCGCCCTTCTCCCTAGGGACTCAGGGCGGTGCACAGCCTATTAAAAGCACAAAGACACATCAGTTAAAAATAATTAAAATTAATAAATAATTTAGGCTCAGATTTAAAAGCCAACATTTAAAACAATCAATTTAAAATCATCCCATTGATAGCCCAGCCTGGCGGAACAATAGAGTCTTGAGGGCACAGCAAAATACACAGAGGTCAGAGATCTTACGGATTTCCGGGGGCAGTTCATTCCAAAGGGCAGGGGCTCCCACAGAGAAGGCCCTCCCCCTGGGTGTCACCAGCCGACATAACTTGGCTGATGGCACTCTGAGGAGACTCTCTCTGTGGGAGCGAACTGGCCAGTGGGAGGCTACTGGTGGCAGAAGATGGTCTCGAAGATACCCAGGTCCAATGCCATGGAGCGCTTTGAAGGTGGTAACCAACACCTTGAAGCGCACCCGGAAGACCACTGGGATATATAATCTGCAAAGTAAAAGATGGTTAAACAATTTTATCTTTTCTTACTCTCTTTTCCACTTTTCTTCATTAGCAGTATTTTTTTTAAAAAAATATTAATCCCCCCCCCCCCCGAAACAATATAAAAATTGAAATAGAAGCTAAAAGTGACCATGCCAACATGTGTGTTAAAGCAAAAAATATATACTTTGGCTTTGCAGGTCCAACATGGCATTTTTATCTTAAACATCATAAATATTTTGTGACTAATAGCAATTTAGTATGCAACCCTCAGGGTAGTCTATCTGAAGGTGCCTCAAATTAAGAAATAGCAAGACTATCCACACTATTTCCGGATATGGCAGGGGTGTCAAACTTGCATCATCACAGCGTTGTCACATGATGTATCAGGATTTTTTTTAACCACGTGTAAATCTGTAAATATTTAGCTGTAGATAAAACCACTGTTATTTATCTAAAGGCTCTGTGTGCTGTGTGCTGTGTTTTGCTCCTGGGTTTATCTCATAATACTAGTTACAGTGCCTAAACTCTGACAACAATGTTTCTTCTAAATTATATACATATGTCCACCCAACAAGTCATGAACCCAATGCACATGGCAAATAAGTATGCAGAAAAAAACTCCACTAAGAATAATTTAACCTACAATTGCATCTCATTAAATACTACTCAGAAACTGGTCAATGTACCTTTACCAGTTTCTAGCATGCAGGAGTCTCACTTGCAGAACACCAGAATTATCTCTTAGTTTAGTTACTCCTAAATTCCTCTGACTAGAGCTGGTTCTACTTCAGTGCCTCCTTCCCATTGTTTACGTCTTTCCTGCCAAGGGTGGCTGAGATTCCTGCACCCTTCCAGCTTGGGATTCATTGGTAGCATTCTGGACATCATTAAGAAGTGGTTTGGCTTGCAGTGCTGCCAATCAAACTGGAAGCCAACTTTGTGCAAGCTCAATCAAATAATCCATTTGTGTGTGAATAGGTGTTGGAGAAGTGAGCTAGAATGTTTCCATTTGTTGCATGCAAGCCCAGAAGTTGGATCAACTTTAATAGAAAGGGGGAAAAAAGTAATTTTAAAAAACAAGGATTAAAAAAACCCCTCCAAATGTCACTGTTTGAAAGACAGAAGCATAAGCAAAGCACTAACCTTATTTAAATCTAAATGGTTGGATAAATCTACTGTATCCTTGAAATAGCAAATTAAACAAGATCAGAGGACAATAGTTCAGTGATTCATTTCATGGAGTGATAGATTTACAAAGGCTCTTATAAATATGAGGTGTCAAGAAAATAATTAAATGGTTACTAATTCCATAAACACTTTCATAATATCTTCTGTGCCTATTTGGAAAGCAAGTCTTGCAGAATTTAGCCCAAGGGAGGACTGTTTTGGGTTGAAATACAGTGTGACTTCAGACATGGGTCTACTTGCTATGTTCCAAATAGTATTTGTGTGTGTGTGTAAGTATTGTTGTGACCCAGGCCCAAGTAGGTAGTATTAGACGCAAACAGTTCCAAAACAAACAGACTTTATTAGAACAGCTGAGAATTAACTCATTCTCAGCGTAGTCCAAACTAAATTAAAACAAACGCTTCATAACACAAATTCTTCAGTCTAATCACCAACCTTGGTATAATTAGGCAAACTGCCAAAGGCTTTTCTTGGCAAAAGTTCAAAAGCAGAAGACACTGACAAGAGATAAATGCAGCAAGACTATCAACATTGTTTTCCAACAAAGAGCCCAAGAGCTGATGCTGGTCTTTTAAGCCTTACGGGAGGGGCCAATCATCTCTTGGCCCTACACCTGAGTCATCCTCTTTGCTTTAGCTGCTCTTGCCTTCTGGCAGCTCTTCTCATACATGCACTAGGAACAGGCTCCTCCTGTTCCTCTGCCTCTCTACTGTCAGCTTTTAGAGGCTCTGGAGTCTGCACATCACACCCCTTTGGCCCTGGCCTCATCTCTGCCTCCGACACAGAGCCCTCAGCTGGGCCTTCCCCAACCTCCAGGACTGGCCCTTGCTCTTCCTCAGGCTCATCACTGTCCGACTCAGCTGCCAGCTCCGCAGGCTGCTGGCGAACCACAACAAATATTCTTACAATCAGTACAATCAATTTTGTAGCTGATAAAAAAGTATGAGGCAAATTAAGTTGAATCATATTTGTATATAGTTTCACTTGCATGTCAAAATACACAAACAACAATAACAAAAATAAATAAATAAATCAGGAGCTGGCCAAGCTGATGGATATTGGAGGTAAGTTCTTAGCTTCCAGTTTTGACTTGGAGCATGGTAACTAACACTCTGAAAATAAATTATGGAATTATTTAAAGTTAGATACTTTAAAGTTTAACTTTAAAGTTAGATAGAGCCTGGTGGCGCAGCAGCTTAAATGGTGTTAAAGTGATATCAGCTGCCTGCAATTATTGCAAGTTCAAATCTCACCAGGCTCAAGGTTGACTCAGCCTTCCATCCTTTCAAGGTAGGTAAAATGAGGATCCAGATTGTGGGGGCAATAAACTGACTTTGTATAAAAAATAACACTGCTTGGGGGGGCCAAAAGCTCTACTAAGCAGGTATATGCAAAAGTATGAAGTACAATTGCTTAACACATTGTAAGCTGCCCTGAGTCTCCGGAGAAGGGTGGCATATAAATTAATTTTTTAAAAAAAAGATACAGTAGAATCTCTGGTCATGACCATAATTCGTTCCATAAACTGATTTGCTGTGACCCAAACCTAATTTTAGAAATTTGGCACTTGCAAAAAAAAAAAAAAAAGCGTGAAAGGGGAAATTGGCAGCGAAAAAAATGTGAATTTTTTGGTTGGAACCCGATTTGGTCATGGTCAGAAGAGTTTGTGACCAGAGGTTCTACTGTACTTGGACATGTTGTGTGTTAATAATTCAAATGTTATGCTGAATTATTAGAACTGGCCTCAGAAGGATGGAAGGCGGAGTTAACCTTGAGCCCCATCAGGATCTAATTTCAGGCTGTGGAAAGAGTTTGCCTGCAATACTGCATTCTAACCACTGAGCCTTCAGGGCTGAGTATCAAGATCAGAAGAAGTGAGACGATAGAGTACTGCTCTGTACTGCTTTAATGAGGCTACACTTAGAATGCTTTGTATTCCTTTTGAAATGGGGAATGACAACGTAGTCCCCATTTTAATATGGTAACTCAATTTTTTTAAACATCAGTATCAAGACTGATATGCAACTTTCAATAGTATAGCCCAATTTTAGGTGAAGGTTGTGGATCAATAAATGAATAATGCTCATATCAATGCAGTGGTGAAATCCAAATTTTTTTTACTACAGGTTCTGTGGGTGTGGCTTGGTGGGGGTGGCAGGGGAAGGATACTGCAAAATTACCATTCCCTCCCCACTCCTGAGGGAAGGATATTGTAAAATCTCCATTCCAACCCCACTCTGGAGCCAGCCAGAGATGGTATTTGCCAGTTCTCTGAACTACTCAAAATCTCTGCTACCGGTTCTCCAAACTGCTCAGAATTTCCACTACCGGTTCTCCAGAATCTCTCAGAACCTGCTGGATTTCACCCCTGTATCAATGCTTCTGCAAGTCTTGATAAGAGCAAAAGACCTAAATTATTTTAAATTTCCAATAGCAAAACTTGGGAAGGAATGGTGAAGAAAAGCTGAAATACCTGACCTCTTGCTGTATTGTCAAACTACAGATCTTGTCTTTCTCCCCATAGATGCAGGATTAATAAAAGAACCTTTACACCCTCCACACTGGCAAATATCAGTTATGATAGGTATTGGGAAGCCATCTCCTAGCTTAATGAACATTGCCCTCCTTGAACATTGCCCTCATTGACAAATATATATATATATTCTAAGAGTAGAGCAAATGTGCCCGTGAAGATCATGCCCTGCTTTCTTCTTCATTCTATACAAAACTCCAAAATGATTTAATATAACAGCTCTTTGCTGTTTACCCAACTAGATCAGAGATTGAATGTGGCCTTTATTTTGGGGGGAACAATTTCCATGGAGCTTCAAAATTTTGCTGAATTGCCTACTATACAGTATGTATAATTCATATTTTTTTTTCTTTTTAGAAAAAAAAAATTACTTATATTCAGGGGTGAAATTCAGCAGGTTCTGATAGGTTCCGGAGAACTGGTAGCAGAAATTTTGAGTAGTTCGGAGAACCGGCAAATACCACCTCTGGCTGGCCCCAAAGTGTGGAGGGAATGGGGATTTTGCAGTACCCTTCTCCTGGAGTGGGGTGGGAATGAAGATTTTGCAGTATCCTTTCCCTGCATGCCCACCAAGCCACTCCCACAGAACCGGTAGTAAAAAAAATTGGATTTCACCACTGCTTCTATTGAGCCCATGGTCCCTAATTTGATCCCCCCACAAGCTGAAACCCCTCTAAAGATCACCTCATCAATCTGACAATTGCAGAACTGGCTTGACAATATGGATAACAAGCTAGACTTGAGTTCATGGAGAAATGAGAAAACATTATTCCTTTTTGAATCAGTAGAATAAGGTGCTACAATAAAGCAACAGGATCTGATAAATGCATCATTAAAAAACAGCTCAGTTAAGACTGAATACATGCTTATACGTATAACTAAAGATACATAAATATAGACATGCTTCTTAATAGTTTCAGGATGATTATATGGTAATTATTTTTTTTAAAAAAGCATTAAAACATCAAGAAAAATTCGATATTTGTCAGTTCATATTACTGATTACATTGTAGAGAAATGGCCAGAAGAGGCTGTTGGAAACACATATAGCATGAAAATAAATGTGTCAAGAGCCTAGCAATACCACAAGTGGGAAAATTGGTTTCACTCCTAGGTAAACATAAAGTGGGCTTCTTTTTAATCCTGCTAAATTTCCACAGAAAAGATTATCAATCAGAAAGCCTGTTTTTTTTTTTTTTAATTCAAATGCTTGCTTTGCTTTTCTAAAGCTTGTTTTGGGCCTCGGGTAATTCTTGAATGTATGCTAAGTGGCACTTCCATTTACTATTGATCAAAATGTCTAGAACTTGTAAAGAGAGTGCATTTTGTCTGTAGGATTATAAAACTAAGATGTTTTATATAATTTGTAATGTCACAAAAGGGACGCAGTGGTTCAGTGGCTAAGACGCTGAGCTTGTCTATCAAAAGGTCAGCAGTTCAGTGGTTCAAATCCCTAGTGCCACATAATGGGGTGAGCTCCCATTACTTGTCCCAGCTTCTGCCAACCTAGCAGTTCGAAAGCACGTAAAAAATGCAAGTAGAAAAATAGGCACTACTTTTGGTGGGAAGGTAACACATGTGTGCCTTTTGCATTTAGTCATGCCGGCCACATGACCATGGAGATGTCTTCGGACAGGGCTGGCTCTTCAGCTTTGAAATGGAGATAAGCACTGCCCCCTAGAGTCGGGAACAACTAGCAGATATGTGCGAGGGGAACCTTTACCTTTAATGCCACATGAGTCTTTAGCCAGTGTTTTGAAAGTCAAGAGAATGCCATTGGCAACCATATCTCTGGTCTGTCTAATCAGTATGTTCCTCCTGTAAAAAAAAATGTTTTTTAGGTTCAGTGAATCATTCAGTTCACGAGGACTAGCGTGGTAGACTGCAACGGCACGAAATATACCATTATTGCACTGTCTTTTTGCTTGTGACTTTATAACTTGTTTTAGACATCAATTTACTGCGGTTGAAGCTGTCAGAAAGAAAAAACAATAGCTTTGGAAGATGTTGAATGTCGAAAAGAAAGGTCAGGTGAATTGACGCCCGGAGACAACTTGGTTGGAGATCCTGGAAATTCAAGATCATTATGACCATCATTCTAAATGTCTTAAAGCCATTTAAAAATAATTATGGAGAGCAAATATATGTTAATATCCAAAAAGTATAGTTGGCACCTGAAATATAACAGGTAGTCAGAAACTGAGGAAATATAATTACATTAATTTATGTATTTATTTAAATTTGAATAGGGTAAAAATGTGATGATTATATTAAGAATGAGAGATCTCTGATCATAAGTGGAGAGCCATTTTGGTCTACTGGTTAAGGCACCAGAGTAGAAACCAGAAGATTTTAAGATCTAGTCTTGCCTTAGGCATGAAAGCTGGTGGATGACTTTGGGCCACAGCCACTCTCCATCAGCCCACAATGTCAGGTTTGGGCGACAAGACAGTTTGGTCAATTCCTGTCACAACAGATGAATAAACACTTAGTTGAGCTGGAAAAAAAAATACAGCAGATCTTGCACTTGCAGGAAAATGCTGGGAAGAATTTGTTTTTTTTAAATAAAATCTCTGGTCATAAGTAGAAAAGCAAGCAAACAGACAACATGTAACTGTTGATCATACATAAAGTTTTCCAGTAGCACTCTAAATAAATAATGGGAAAAATATTTCACAGAGCTGTTGGAAATGTTTGCACTCTGTCCAAAACATTGAGTTTCTTCCAGGTTCAGGTCCCTTTAGACTTTCAAAATCTGGTCATTCATTATTGCATTTCTCTAAAGAAAAAAAAACCCAGCAGGAATCTAGAGAGAAAAGAAAAAAAGAGCAGCATGGCAGAGGGTAAAAGAAAAATACATCATAAATTTGGAAATATTAGAGGTTTACCCTGATGCAAACCTTTGAATCAAAGTAACTGAATCTGATATTTATAAAACATTGTTTTATTAATGAAATAACTTTTTAATGATACCAAGTGTCTTCCCCATGGAATTAATGCTGTTGAATTGTGGGTTTCCCCCCCTTTTGATGTATCTCACAGAAGTCTTTGAAATCAAGAGATAATACTAAATAGTCACAATACAAACATAAGAGAAAGGATGTAACTATATATGGTTTGTTATAATATGTTTCTTTACGATTCTGGTGAAAATACTTGGTGGTATGCAAATTATGATTACTGTATTTTTCAGACTATAAAATCCTCTGGACTATAAGACACACCTAGCTTTTGGGGAGGAAAATAAGAAAAAAAGTCTGCCTTTGCCTCCCAGCAATTTACCTCCTTGTAGCAAATAGTCTGGTCAGCTTCAGCACAGCCTGATTTAGCATGAGCAGCTGATTAGCGGTTGGATCTGCCTCCCAGAATACCACCTATCAGCTGTTCCAGGCTGTGAGGATCACCACAGTCGCCACCCATCACCCATGTGGGTATCCCTGCCACTTATTGCTGCTTCCATGTGCCCCATTTTTGGCCTCCGTATGTCCCATTTTCAGCCCATTCCAGGTGGCAGGGATAGGAGGTGGTGGCCCACTTCCTGGAACAGGCCGAAAATGGGGTGCGCAGAGGCAGCGATAGGCGGCAGCAACAATGGGTGGCGATGGGCAGTGGTAATCCCTGCAGCCTGGAATAGCTGATAGGCAGTATTCCAGGAGGCAGATCTAAGTACTTCTCTTACAACTTTTTATTACATGGGTCGGCAATCTTTTTGCAACCAGAAACTGCACATATTTTTTCTGACACTTCAAAGGGCCAAAGAAAATCCAGTGATCATATGAAAGTTCCATTTAAGGTGATTAAGCTTTATGTTGTTCCCTTGACACTCGAAAAGGAGAAGTAAAGATGATGAAGAATGTGTCAAATGCCAGGGAAATCAGAAGATCCAGGGAGTTCAAATGGGTACAAAGATTTATTGCAAGTTTAAGCTCTCTACAAGAATCTGAACTACTAACAAATTGGCAGTAGATATCAGGCAATGGAATTCAGGGCAGAATTCATGGATGTGAACTCGTGATTGATGGCACAGTTGACTCCTCCCTCTGTCTCAGCCTGGTCATCTCCTATAGAAGGTTTATGTTGGCTTCTTTGCAGGAATTTATGAAGCTTCTGGGTCATGTCAAAAAGATGTGTTAATAGTAGCTAAATATATATATTCTGATTTTGTTTTGCAAAAAGAGAATACACCTCAAAACATACTACCAAAAAATAAATATTGTGTCAATGAATTTCACTGAAATGTTTTTAGGGGGCAGGGGGTTTTAATGTTCTCAAAATGAATCTGCCAATATCCTTGGTGTAAGGGATTAACTACTGTATATAGTAATCCAACTGGCAAAACTCGGCAGTCTGCAAGACAACAGTTTTGATGCATTACATATGAATGAGTTTTATAATAGCTGAAAAATGGTTACATGAAGTACAGAGGATCAAGAGGCGGTAATTGACCCGTGGTCTCTCTGAAAGTATCACAGCTCTATAGGGAACTGAACCTACTTTCTTTGATTTAAATCCAGCACACTCTTCATCAAAGCACTTTAACACTTAGCCCAAAGTACTTTCTGGGATGCCAAGTCAAACTTTTATATTAGGAGAACAGAGCTCCTTAATATATTTTTTGTGGGTGGGGGATATTTGTGGGAAGAGGGGAGAAATCATAAAAAAGATAATAAGAGGGACAAGAAGTGTAAAAAAAAAGGCAAAATGCATATGGTGTTGTTGCCATGGCATTTCCTATGATTTTTTTTTTTTTTTGCAAATGAAACGCATCTGTTGTCTGAAGCTGTGATTCCTGTTTCCTTCATTTTAGATAAAACGTTGCACGCTGTTTCAGAGGCATTTCTGGCTCCTATCTATTGTGTCACAGCACAGCACATTGCAAATATAATAGCTGGTTATGATTATATATATATATATTCAGTCTTTCTTTCTCGTGTGAAAGTATTATTCTCTCTCCCTCTTCTCTTTTCTCAAGAACTGCTCTTTTGAAGATTAAAAAGGACTGAAATATTCGGTTCATTCTGCCATTGTACCTCTCCTTTGTGTACATAAAATAAATGATACGTTCATCATAAGGTACAACACTTAATGATAATCATAGGGTACAAATAAGCAATCAGGAAACAATATCAATATAAATCGTAAGGATATCAGCAACAAGGTTGCAGTCATATAGTCATAAGTGGGAGGAGATGGGTGATGGGAATGATGAGAAGATGAGAACATTAATAGTAGTGCATGCTTAGTAAATAGTTTGACAGTGTTGAGGGAATTATTTGTTTAGCAGAGTGATGGTGTTTGGGGAAAAAACTGTTCTTGTATCTAGTTGTTCTGGTGTGCAGTGCTGTATAGCGTCGTTTTGAGGATAGGAATTGAAACAGTTTATGTCCAGGACGTGAGGGGTCTATAAATATTTTCACAGCCCTCTTTTTGACTCAGGCAGTATAAAGGTCCTCAATGGAAGGTAGATTGGTAGCAATTGTTTTTTCTGCAGTTCTAATTATCCTCTGAAGTCTGTGCCTGTTTTGTTGGGTTGCAGAACCAAATCAGACAATTATAGAGGTGCAGATTAAGAATATTAAGGCTATCAGAAGTTCAATATATTTGTTGAAATTTGCTGGATGGGAAGACAATTGAAATGAATGATTTTCCATCTAATTTCAGGGACACAATCTTAAAAATAATAAGCTTCATGCTGGACTCCAAAGATATTTTCAGATTGGATAGACTTTATCACAGGAGATAATAATTCCATAAAAATTTCTAGTGAAAAGAGAATGAGGACTGACATGAGAGCAGTGTTCCAATATTTGAGGGGCTACCACAAAGAAGAGGTGGTCAACTTATTTTCCAAAGCACCAAAAGGCAAGACAAGAAACAACAGGTGGAAACTAACCTAGGAGAGAAACAACGTAGAACTAAGGAGAAATTTCTTGACAATGAGAACAATTAATCAGTAGAATGGCTTGTCTTTAGATGTTGGAGATGCTCCATCACTGGAGCTTTTAAGAAGACACTGGACATATACTTGTCTGGAATGGTATATGGTCTCCTGTTTGAGCAGGGGATTGAACAAGAAGACCTCCAAGGTCCCTTCCAACTCTTTTATTCTGTTATTCTGTTAAAATGGGAGAAGTAGTCTTCTCTCTTTCCATGCCATCCCTGCCTTGGTTCAGGGTTCCAAGTAACATCTCCAATGAAAGAAAACTCCAAGGCTTGAGTTTCCTCAAAGTTCCATTTTATTAGAGATGTCATATTGGCACATCTGGGAAAATCTGAATCTGAAAGTTTCCAGGTTTTCCCCACCAAAGGAAAGTTCAAGTCCCTGCCCAACACCCACATGTCCATCACATGGTCCAATCAAAGCACTGTCCCATCTGGAGATGCCTCCCAGTCACACTCCTCCAGGCGCAGGGCAAGATGTCCTTGACTCTCTGAGAAAGGAATTTTTATTATGGCTATATATCACCCCAGCTCCATACAATCCCCCTCCCAGTTTCCCACTTAGTAAATGTGGCAGGCCTGAAGGCCCAATGCAAAAGATGGCTTCCAGGCTTGACAGTCTCCTGCTTGTAAAGGGGATTGAACCCTCCAAGGTCCCTTCCAAATCTTTTATTCTATTATTCTGTTAAAATGGGACAAGTGGTCTCCTCTCTTTCCACTTACTTAGCATTTACTTGTAGAATTGAAGGACTTCTATGTGACAATAGAACTGATGACAGTAATGACAGTAAGAGAGGAAGGAAAGTGCTGTTATTTTTGTGGCAACAATAAAAACAATTTCAAAGCAAACTGTTCCTTTTTTTAAAATCTTTTTGTCATTCCATCAGAGAATGTGTCTTTTTTTCCACTTTCCTCATTGTGCACATTACCACATTTCCCGAGGTTGAAACGTGGCTTTTTTTATTGCCTGTTCCTGAAGTTTGAAAGAATCTATTTTTACTTTTACCAAGGGCTCCAACATGAAGACGTTTCCTCAATGATGAGCTTTAGAAGGACAAGTTGAAACTTCTAAATAATGGACTTTCTGATTTTAGGGAGATTCTATCTATTCAGGTTGTTCAATCTATACAAAAAAAAAAAGCCTCTTCTATAGGCCTTCCTTCCCTATAAAGGTATTTTTGTGATGTGGAGGATTTTTGCATTTCTATTTACTTTCTTACTTCCATCAATTTCTGGGATTTTTTCCTCCTTCTCCTTCTCCTTCTCCTCCTCCTCCTCCTCCTCTCCCCCCCTCCTCAGTTTTGACCTCTTTTTTCAATCCAATTCCCTGGATTGTCCACATTTGTTTTGTTTGTTTGTTTGTTTGTTTTTTTCTTCAGCCACAATTCCTGTTCTGCTTTGAATTTTTATGTCTTCTTTTGGCTATAGTTTTACTAGGTTCGTCTATTTCTTTCTTTCTACTGCATGATATTCCAGTCTTTTTATTATATTTTTCCAAGGTTCCAATCCAATGGCACTGGCATTTTAGCATCTGATGACTTGCTGACCATAAGGTGGCACTAAACTATAGTTAAGGATTTACTGGGTGTTGTCTCTTTGAGTGTCACACTTCAAGGTGGCTAACAACTTATTAAGGTACAAACTGCAAAACTATAACAATTTAAAGTTAAGGAAACAACACATTTTGCTTGCTTTTTTAATGCTGTTAGAGTAAGAATTAAATGCAACTTCTTAGGACATGTCTAGTTTTGGACCAATGAAAAGAAGATACTTCTTCTCATTCACATATGAGATAGATAAACATTAGATCACAGAATTCAGAAAGCTTCTCTTATAGTTCTTAACAACTAAAGAGATTTCTACTGAAAGTATCAATATCTTAGATAGTCAAACCATAACAGATCCTGACAGGTTCTGAAGAAGTGGTAGCGGAAATTTTGAGTAGTTTGGGGAACCAGCAAATACCATCTCTGGCTGGCCCCAGAGTGGGGTGGGAATGGAAATTTTGCAATATCCTTCACTCAGGAGTGGGAAGGGAATGGAGATTTTGCAGTATCCTTCCCCTGCCATGCCCACCAAGCCACGCCCACCGAGCCACACCATTCCCACCAAGCCATGCCCATAGAACCAATAGTAAAAAAATTTGGATGAACCGTGAGTATCCTGGATAATTGTGATTACTTATTTCTAACTAAGTTTCTTCTATATTCCTTGTCTTGGTCCTGATAACTATTTACAAGATTGTAAGAGGCACTCCACTTATGAAATTTACAAGTGATTAAAAATAAATGACTCTTTTCATATAAACTTCATGTCTGGGTGTGATGAACCAAAGGTAGTCAATATTAAGATGGAAATAATCAGAGGACAGTAAGAGATACATTCAACATTGTATTAACATTCAACATTGTATTAACGCTATCTAAATGTATGAGTGCTCCTGACACAGGGAATCTAATCTGTGCTGAATGGTAGAGACATGGACCTTTCAGCACAGCACATGAACTTTGGACCAGGAACTGTTTCCTTGAATGGTGATTCTGATCCCTCATGCATCTGGAACACCATTTATTGGATTCTACCCATGGATTGGTTTGAATAAGTCATAGTATATCTGTAGGACTGATTTGGGTTTTTTTCCTTTTCTTTTAATGACCCTGCAATCCCTTGCTTTGGGGGTGAAGTCAGAGCAACTAATTGGAGCTGAGAATTTACTGGCCAGATGTCCTTCCTGATGCCTCTATGGAGTTCACAGCAGATACTGTGTTTCCCCAAAAATAAGACCATGTCTTATATTTTTTGAACCCCGAAATAAGCGCTTGGCCTTATTTTTGGGGAGATCTTATTATTTTGGGGTGCGTGAAGCAAGATGGGGCTCCTCTTACCTGATTTCCAGTTCTGTGTTTAAATATTTTTGGGGAGGGCTTATTTTCAGTGGGGAGACTTACTTTAGTGCACACGCTCAAAAGCTCGACTGGGCTTATTATCAGGGGACGTCTTATTTTAGGGGAAACAGGGTAATTAGGGAGAGAGAGAAATACCTGCTGCTACTTCAGTTCAAACTCAGAGCTCTGATTGTGAGGTGAAAGCTCCACCGCTAGGCCATTATGACACTCATAGGACTGATTTGGTATCCTCTCACTATTCTTTGTCTCATTTCCTGGGACAGAGTTCTATTCCAGCAGTTGATTAGCTATTAGCACAATCATCTGGAGCCAACATGTTTTTCAAAATTGGATGATCTTTTTTTTTTTGCAAGTTTTTTTTTCTTTTAGTTTATTCTGTACAGTACTTTCACTATTCAATTTGAAATTACTATTTCAGTTGACTCTGTTTGAAACTACTTTTGGCTCAGTTTTTTTAAAGAAACCAATAAAAGGTTATGACAGGTTTGCACAATGCTCTGTGCCATGTCCGCATGTGATGAGTTATGATATTCGATATATTGTATATCCAAACTAAGGTTGAGGGAAAAATAATGGAACTGGTAATGGATGATTACAGTCAGGGGTGAAATGTTCCCAGTTCGGATCGGATCACTCAATCTGGCGGGTGATTTGGAGAACCAGTAGCAAAAATCCCTGCAAACCCTCCCCCCCCATGTCCAGCTGAGCCACACAATCATCAGAGGCTTTTTTTTTTTACTGTTAAAAGTGTTTTTTCTACAACCTCTTCTGACAAAAAAATGCTTTTAAAAGTTAAAAAAAAAAGCCTCTGATGATCGCGTGGCTCAGCTGGGATCGTCAGAGGCTTTTCAAAGCATTTTTTTTTCCTGCAACCTCTTGGCTGAAAAGGTGGTAAAAAATGCTTTGAAAAGTCTCTGACGATCCCAGCTGAGTTGCCTGATCCTCAGAGAGGCTTTTCAAAGCATTTTTTAAAAAGCCTCTCTGATGATCCTAGCTTAGTTGCCTGATCGCCAGAGGCTTTTCAAAGCATTAGAAAAAATGCTTTGAAAAGTTAAAAAAAAAAGTCGGCCATGCCCACCCAGTCACATTACCCCACCACTACCAAGCCACACCCACAGAACCGGTAGTAACAAATTTTACATTTCACCCCTGATTACAATTATATTTTACACATACTTTATGCAATACAAAATCCAGTTTCAAATGTCAGAATTCTGGGACCTAGTTGAATCTCAAAGTTCAACTCAGTCTGTGCTCACTTTAATCAATGTTAAGAACATGTTTATGCATAGCGAATTTTGAATTTTAAAAAAAAAGTTAAACTGAGCATTATACTGAGCAGACCCTTGAAAACAAATCTTTAGAGCAGTGGTTCCTTCCACGTACATCTGGCAGTGGCAGCCTTGGTAGAAGCAGGGGTGGTGGTTTCACACGGACAACCTAGATCCCGTACATGAGCAAATGAAGGCCACATGCTTTCCCACCACCTGCATGACCTGGTTCCCAACAGGCCACAGATTAATACTGGTCCACAGAGCGGTGGTTGGGAGCCCCTGTTTTACAGGGATACATTATAATTGCCTTAGAGGACAAAACTTTTTCTATAGCGATTGAAGTATAATATGTAGAAACATACAGGAAAAACAGCAAATGTGAAGACTTTATACTGCAGAGGAGTTGAAATATATATTATGTACCCAATAGGTGCAATAATATACTAGTGGCTGACAAAATACACCACATTTATTTATCTATTTAAAATATTTATAAACTGTTTCTTATATATTATTTCTGAAGCAATTTACGATAAACATAAATCAGGATAAAAATATAATCAAAGTTCATTGCCATAGGCTTCTGAAAAGAATGGATCCTGTGGCACTCTTGAACTGTACGGTAGAATTGGAGCAGGCTGGGAATATTTCTGATTCCCAGATACAGAAACCATCAGTGTCAGTTTATCAATTCTCGTTTAGTCTACTCTTTTTTAAAAAACCTGGTTTAACTTACGATTGACATTTTGTGATGTTAGAACAGGGTGTCAGCAGCTTATAGGTGACTGCCCTATTAAGTAGATAAGACTAAGAGACTGACACTGACAGCAAGTACACCTAGAGCTATCTTTGTTAGAACAGCTATTGTTATCAGAATCTTGCATGACTGAATGTGCTTTCCTTCCTCCCTCTTCATCTGAACTGGGAACAAGGGCTGTCTGAGGCATTTTCATAAACCATTTTCTTGGTCTGGACTCAAGCCATGTTTATCTAATTGTTGCCTTGGTAACAAATCTTTTCCCTGTTGTCAAGGCCATTGTCTATATTCCCATTACTTTTTTGACCACATAAAGATATTAAATGATACTGAAGACAAGAGACATCATAAAGAAAGAGTACCAAGAACTGATCAAATTTATGAACAAAATCTGTCCCTCAGAAAACAGGGCATCAGAGTGCCATCAATCCTCAATTTATTTGCTGATTTTTAATACTATTTACCGCAAAGCCCTCCTGAGCAAGCCAATAGATGGAGGATTGGTGGTAATCAGCTTGCTTGGTTAATATTATTTTACATGAAGAGGAACAGAGGCAGTATTTAAAAGCTTTGCTGTCTCTTTTCCTCCTCATATACCTTGTTTTCCCCAAAATAAGACATCCCCTGATAATAAACCCAATTGGGCTTTTCAGTGCATGGCAATAAGGCCAAGCACTTATTTCAGGGTTCAAAAAAATATAAGACAGGGTCTTATTTTCGGGGAAACACGGTATATAAAATATCAACCAAGCAAACTGATTTCATACTATAACCATGTTAAACTCTCATCTACATAATAAATAGTTTGATTAGCCTTTCACTTCTGGAAATGCAAGCCAGCTTTTTCTGGGTCATCTTCCCTCCCCCGATTCCTGGTTAGAGGAGGAGGAGGAGGAGGAGGAGGAGGAGGAGGAGGAGGAGGAGGAAAAACAAGATCAATTTATGAGAAAAGCTATAAAAAGTAATTATATATATATATATATATATATATATATATATATATATATATATATATATATATATATATATATAAATATATATATATATATATATATGAGTAGGAAGTGACCAGCTTCCATTTCTGATCAATTCAGGCAGCTGGATGAGAAACAGAGATATGACTTAATATCCCGAACACAATAAAGGAGGTAGCAAAATAAGATGTGTGCTACTGACTCAATAACAGCATCTGAACAAACACTGAAATGCTCCACATTATTAAATTTTCTCTCCATCAACACCCAAGAATAAGGCATTAAACTTCACTACTGTGAGTGCTCTTCTTGCTGTGGCACAGATGATGTTATTAGGGGGAAAAAATCGTAAGGGGTCTCCAAAGACTGTCCTTGAGGGGTGTTATTTTGAATCTATTGTTCTGCGCATCCGCTGTGGATTTTAAAGTTGAAATTCTTTAAAAGTAGGTTTTCTTGGCTGAGTTTTTTGTTTTTTTAATGTTTAAATCATGTTTCCTGGTTTAGCAGAAAATTGCATAGAACTAAGAAAGACGTTGATATTCAGGTTGCCCTTTGTTTAACCGGAACTGTAATTCAGGTTAAAGCTCCTTAACTCGTTCTTCCTCCATTTTGTAGTCTAGTAGGTATTTATTTACAGTATACTGTTGATGCACCTTTTGTATTTTCTAGTCAAACTCTTATCATTTACTGTTGGGACTCTCAGTATGTTTAGCTGGGTACCCAGTGATCTCTCCTGTAGGGTATTTTATTAAAGTAACTTTGTTTCAGATCTCTATTGTTTTGGTTTTGGTTTTGGTTCTAGAATTAATATTTTTTCCTTGAAACTGGGAAAATAGTTATCCAGTTCAACTAGGATGCCTTGTTTAATTTCTGGCATAACTGTCTTTGAGCCAGATGAGATTATATGCAGAACAGAAAACTTGCAAAAAGAGATGGATATGTGTGTGTGTGTCTTTGGACCACCCCCAGCCAAAAGAAATTAACTTATCCATGAAAAGTAAGAGGAGTTAATGATTAGCCCCAAAGGTTGTGTATCAGCCAAAATGCCTGGTGACACTTTTTCATTCAAGCTGTTACAAAGAGGAAAATAAAGGAGGACATGTGAGGTAGTATAGGGAACTTGTAATGAGATTCTCATAAATTTTGATGGAATGTTTTCAAAGTGCAGTGTATCAGAGTGGGCATAAAACTGAGTGCCAAACAACAAAAGACTTTAGCATTAAATAGATTAATATTAACAGCAGGAGCCAAAGTGTTCCTACTGCAGCTGGCAAACCTGATGGTTGGACTGGTGATATTTTGAATGGGGGCTATAAATTTGTGGATCTGACATACTCTGTGAGTAGAGGACAGAAAGTAAATGCCTCAACTCCTTTTCTTGGTCAAATGGAAAATCATTGTTTTTTCCCACTTATATCTCTTCCATTTTTACCTGTTGGTTCCTAAGTACAATAACATTCATTTAATGGCCATATGCTGGGGCAAGAGCCAATTTGGATTATGGATAGAGTAGTAGTGGTATCAGCACACAGCAAAAAGCTCAAGCTATAATTTAAAAGTGAGGGTGCAATTCACATTGAGATACAGATTGCACAATTCCATTCAGATAAAAGTTGAATAAAAGGCAACCAAGGATATTTTCTTCTTTAACATGCTTTCCCACAGAAAATGGGGCTGAAAGGGCACTATTGGCATTTAATTTGCCCCGAGATACCTCAATACATTACAATTAGGCCCAGTAAATATTTATTAATGAATGAAACAACTAATTTATTCACGTAAGATCAAGTCAAAAGACTCTTATAAGCCAGGGAAGCTAACATAAAGGTTCCTATCACACAGAGGAAAAATGGGGGGGGGGGGGAGGACCTGAAAAGCTGGTCATATGCATAAATAAATAAATAAGTTAATGTAGGAGAAAGGCATTTTGCATTTGATATTAGAAGTTCTACCAGGATGAAATCACCTCTGACTATTTTAATTGAAATAAATTTGAGGGTCTCCAAAATAGCAACACATGCCCAGTGAAAAGAAGGAAAGTTCAATAGTCATTAAGGAGCTACATGATTAGACATTAAGCTAAAGTCACACAGGAGTAGTTAATTTGTGTCCCATTTGAAATCAAGTTTGTCTGGAACTTAAATTTTTAACTAAGTGATTTACATACACATACACACACTTCTCCTATCCCAAGAGAGGCTTCCAAGCTGTTGTTCTGTGCAAAAGACCTTATATGAACAGTGATATCATGTGAATAACAGAGTTGAAAGGGCCCTTGGAAATCTTTTAGTCCAAACCCATATTCACGCAGGAAACTGTATATCATTTCAGACAAATGGTTGTCCATTATAACCTTTTAGAAAGTTCCAGTTAATGGAAGACACACAACATTTGAAAGCAAGCCATTCCACTGATTAATTGTTCTAACAGGAAATTTCTCCTTATTTCTAGGTTGGTTCTCATCTTAATTAGTTTCCACCTATTGTTTCTGGTCCTGCCTTCAGGTGCTTTGAAGAATAGGTTGACCTCCTCTTCTTTGTGGCAGTCCCTTAGATATTGGAAGGCTGCTATCATATCATCCCTAGTCCTTCTTTTCATTGGATTACAAATACCCAATTCCTGCAAGTGTTCTTCATATGTTTCAGCCTCCAGCCCACTAATCATCTTTGTTGTTCTTCTCTGCACTCTGTCTCATCATCATGGTGAGCAAACTGGATGCAGTACTCCAAGTGTGATTTTACCAAGGCATTATGAAGTGGTACTAACCCTTCAGGTGATTTTGATTCTATCCCTCTGTTAATGCAGAATGAACTGTGTTTGGTGATTCAAGTGGTTTACAAAATCTAGATTAGATTGACAGTCTTTACTGAACCATGATCCACGTTCACAGAATGGTTACCAGCTTGCTAATCAGCACACACATTCACTCTTATATAATTGTATCACTTTTGATTTACTCATGAAATCCCTGAAGAGACAAAATGTGCTGATTTCAGTTGAAGTAAATACAATAAAACTGGAATTACCAGATCTGGTGGTCAAAAACACAAGCTTTTTAGCACAACCCACCGAGGTTATTATCACCTTTTCTATCTCCAGATCTTACCCATCCCCTCTAATGAGGCAAATACTAAATGAATTTAAGGGCTTTGATCATCACCAGGATAGTCCCATGGTTGCCATGGAGAACACGAAGATTAAGGTGACCTGAACTGGTGTGCTATCTACATCCTTGGATTGAACTCAAAATGTTATTATCAGCTATCAGGGATGCTGTTTAGTCCATGGCAAATAAAATGTGGAACAACAGATTTTTCATGACAACCTCACAGTCTGTATTAAATCAAGCAATGGAATCAAGAAGTTGCTGAAAACTTGTGGAAACCTGTCTCTCTTTTTTTCTTGCCTTGATTTCTCTTCTGTGTTCTTTGAACTATCACCATAAATGAGTAAAGCAAATGGAAAAATACTAAAGCCAACAGTTATCATCCAAATTCTATTTCCAGTCAAGCAGTTAATATAATTAATTGTTTCTTATCAGCATTCATCCTTCCCCAATATTCTCACAGACCCTTCTCTTGGGAAGCTAAATTTAACAAGGTCATCTGAACTGCTGCCTGAACTGAGTATTCTCTAAAGCCATCTCTTGTCCAGTCTTTCACCTTTCCTTTGTTATATTCCATCTTGTTCCAGCAGTATCAAGGGAAGAAAAAAGTCAGGTTCCTATAGCAACCATTAAAGGTAGACTGTCTAGTTGTAAACCCAAGCTATGAAAAATTGCATCCAAAGACCGAAATATTTCCCAACAGACTTACTCAGTGAAATCCACTTTTTTTTAAAGGAGAACCTTTGATTTGTACATTTTTTGGGGGGAAAAAACCCACCAACCTTTCTGATTGAGTTAAGTAATTTGATGATTCTATTGCTTCTGTATCACATACAACATTGCCTCATCAGTTTCTATGGTTACTTTTGCATCATTCATTGGCAGCAAGGTTCCTTCTTTCACCTTATTGTTCTCCCAAGAGACCAGGGAAAAAAATAACTCTTTTCTATGGGAGGTTTTACTAGAGAGCAATTGTGAGACCATTTCTCATTTTTTTGTTACTTTTCAAAGAGCATAAAGAATGGGTATAATTGATGACTATCTCCACCAAAGCAACCGAAGGTCATAAAAAAAGATTAAAATACTAGATACAATCAACCACAATATTTTTTCCCATTTTTCTCCATATTGTAAATAAAAATAATTCTTTAATAAAATAACCAGTGTTTTTTAACAGATTAACAGAGCTGGAAGGGACCTTGAAGGTCATCTAATCCAACCCCCCATCCAAGCAGGAGACCCTACACCATTTCTGATAGATGACAGTTCAGTCTCTTCTTGAAAGCTTCCAGTGATGAAGTTCCCACAACTTGTGAAGGCAAGCTGTTCTATTGATTGATTGCTCTCACTGTCAGAAAATTTCTCCTTATTCTCAGGTTGAATCTCTCCTTGTTCAGTTTCCATCCTTTATTCCTTGTCTGGCCTTCAGGTGCTTTGGAAAATAGCTTGACCCCCCTCCTCTCTGTGGCAGCCTCTCAATATTGGAACATTGCTATCATGTCTCCCTTGGTCCTTCTCTTCATAGATTAGCCATGCCCAGTTCCTTCAACCGTTCATCATATGTTTTAGCCTCCAGGCCCCTAGTCATCTTGGTTGCTCTTCTCTGCACTTTTTCTAGAGTTTTGATAAATTTTTGATAAACTTTTCTAGAGGGTTGATAAAGCTGTTTCTTTTAATTACAGTGCCATGATGTGGCTTGTTTTGACATGGCTCCTGGACACTATTTCTTATAGCTGCTTGTTCCTCTGCTCATTTACAGAAAAAAGCAATTGCAATAATAAAATTTGGTGGAAAATATCATTTGCCTAGTATGAAAAGAATAACTGCAATGTAATGTTTAAGAAATGTTATATTTGGTCCAGCTACATCATTAGCTTTAATTCTTCTTGTACTTTCCTCTGCTCTTGCTCAATATCTTAAGGAATACTTTAAGCATTGACATTCTTCTGGCTGTAAATCTTCATTTAGGTTTCTCTGCAAAATATTAGAGGTGCTGCCTCTTTGGGGAGTCACATTTAGTTGCATCCTTTGTCTGTCACTTCCTTATATATAGCATAGCGAAGCATCACAGCATAAAATGCAGAGGATAATCATCGTTACAAGATAATGAATCCATGAAGGTTGGTTTCTTGATGGACTACTCTAATGAAGTGGATAATATCTATTTAGCTAAAAGCCATCTGCTTCAAATATTTCTTAACCCACCCATTCCCATTGAATGACATAGTCATATGAATGAATGAATGAATGAATGAATGAGTAAGTAAGTAAGTAAGTAAGTAAGTAAGTAAGTAAGCAAGTAAGTAAAAATTAGGAGGGATGCAATACAGTGCAATGCAACACAACACAATACAACATTCCATAATATAAATTGGACAACTTACTCTCTACCGCCTTCAAGACCTGTTTATTTTTTTTATTACTTATGTATTTATTAAATGTAAATGATGCTCATTTTGCAGTTCAAGGAGACTCTGAATGGCTTGCAACATAATAAAACATTTGGATGTAAGAACAATGATAAAAATGAAAGATTACAAAAGTTTAAAACAGTCTAAAACACAATGGGTTGGGTAGTGGTAGCTTCTCTGTTATCTCACTAGCCACTTCCACCCAACAGCTTCTCCTTCAGGGTATAACCAAGTTTAAGGCTTCTTGAAAGATAAAGGAGAGGGGGCACCTCCTGGATGTTATAAAAGGCAGGGCCCAAGGCCAAAAAAGTCTTCTCTTGGATTCCACCAGCAGATTCCTTGACTAATGGGGTCCATCCTAGGCCTCTTCTGCCAGCATGTGTTCTGATCTAGGCTTCCCAAAAGCACAAAGGCGACTCCTCATCCTGAGAAAACCCCTTTTATTTAGTTTAAAGGGAATTCCTCTCCATCAAAGTCCCGGCCAACAGTCTTTCAAGAGATTTCACAACTACAGACCTTTATCAGGCTTGGAGAGCTGCCAGGCCAATATCTTCCAAATGCCATTCTGTAGCAGACAATACTTGGCAAGAAGTCAGGAACAGATCTTCACTCTAATGAATTGAACTAATTGTCTCCTGCAAACTCCCCTCCCCTTTCGCTCCTCTTTATTCCCTATGGGAGGGGCCATTCATCATCCACCTGTGGCTTTACTCCTGAGTCGGCCCTTGTTCCCTAGCTATTCCCTTCTCCTGACAGCTTTGTGCTGGGAACAGGCTCCAGGTGTTCTTCTGCCCCTCTGATGTCTGATTCCGAAGGCAGCTGACAACTGTCAGACAGCCCTGGCCCCATCTCTGCCTCTGATGGACAGCATTCGTCAGAGCCTTCCGCAGACTCCAGGACTGGCCCATGTTCCTCCCCAACCTCCTTACTGTCTGAACCTGCGGCCAGATCTGCTGGCCACTGGTAGGCCACAACAGCATGAATGGGGTGGGCCAATCCCACCCTATTCCATGAGTGGAACATACCATGAGTGGGGGTGTTCCTGAAAGGGATGAGCAACCAGTAACCATGCTGGGGATTTTATATCGAGACAGAAGGTCAGATAAGGTGTGAAAATCTCCCCAGCTATTCAACTAAAGCAAGATGGCAACCATAGTGGGGAAGCAGCTGTGGGTTGATGTTATTTTCCTACTGCAAAGGAAAAGGCAGTAATACATCACTCCATTATTTAAATGACAAAATATAGTGATGCCCGGTATAATAAGAGATGATGGGTCCCTTGTGTGGATGGCACTCAACATGTTACTGAGAATAATTATTTCAAAACACTAATGCTGTTTATGATGTGGTCAGATTAAACCCTTGTTTTAAAAAATAAGTCATACTATATAGTACACCAGTTGGGAAAAAAGAACTTTGGAGCCTGTTCCAAAATAATGTCGAAAGATTTCCTGCTAGCAATTTCTGCTAGCTCTAATAGCAACAGCACTTAGACTTATATACTGCTTCACAATGCTTTACAGCTCTCTCTAAGTGTTTTACAGAGTCAGCATATTGCCTCCAACAATCTGAGTCTTCATTTTACTGACCTCGGAAGGATGGAAAGCTGAGTCAAACTTGAGACTCGAACCCCTGGCAGTCAGCACAATTAGTCTGCAATACTGCATTCTAACCATTGTGCCACCATAGCTCATAATACAAAGAAAGTGGTACATAATTTTCCCCTTTAGCCTGGTTGTGAATTAAATTTGTTTCATCAAACAAAAGTTAATTTACAACAGCATATTACTTATTGTAGAATGTTTCTTAAAATCGTCATCATCATCATCATCAAATAAGAAGAAAATACGGCGAAGAAAGAAGAAAGATTTTACAAGATAAAATAATTGTATAAATACTGTTTCTGCAATATTCATTAAATAATCATTATGAAAATAAATGAGTACGGAGATGGCATATTTTATTGTACAGTGCCTTGTAATTAAAGGAAATCAAGTGACAGAAACAGCAAACATGAGGGCATGCAACATAGCCTTCTGAAAAGTTTTGACTTTTCTTTCTTTTTCTTTGAAGGCAGAAGTCTGCTGGGAAACACAGTAAGAGCAGTAACATAAAAGTTAAAAAAAAAACCTAGAGAAAGTATGGGAGAGAGAAAGTAGTGCTTAAACAATTTGTAGAATAGTTTCCATAGCAGCTCTCTATTCATCACTTCATACACAAGAACAATTGCAAGATCAGACTGAAGTCTTCAAATTGCTGGTTGCAACTAGCAGACTAAACTCTTTTCGCTACTGTTCATGCATATTTAGAAGCATGAATGTACAGCACAAAACATACATGGCACAATTTGAGGCAAGTCAGAATCGTTAAATGCTGGATTCCTGATTCTGGGATGTATTTTCTGAAGATTTGGGACTGAATTTTTTTCCCCCATGCTGTCCTTTTGAATCCAGAACAAGGCCATTTTGGATTTCAGCTCTTGAATGTTGATTAGGTGCAGCCAGGGCTAAACCCATAAAAGTGGTAAAGAATTTACTTTTTTTTTTTAGAAAGGTTGCAAAGCCAAATAAGAAAAAATCAAGAAGAACAATTAGGGGGCTGAAGGCTAAAACATACAAAGAATGTTTACAGGAATGAAAAGAAGGACCAGGGAAGACATGATAGTAGTGTTCCAATATTTGAGGGATTCCTACAAAGACAAGGGGATCAAGCTATTTTCCAAAGTACCAAAAAGCAAGACAAGAAACAATGGACGGAAACCAGCCAAGGAGAGAAGCAACCTAGTACTAAAGAGAAATTTTCTGACAGTGAGAACAATTAACCAGTGGAATGGCTTGTGTTCAGAAGTTGTGGATGCTCCATCACTGGAGGCTTTCACAAAGAGACAGGACAACCATTTGTCTGAAATGGTGTAGGTTCTCCTGCTTCAGCGGGAGTTGGACTAGAAGATCTCCAAGGTCCCTTCCATCTCTGTAATTCTGAATTCTGTGTTCTACCAGAGATCCTTGTCTTTTTTGGCCTTGGCTTCTCTTCTTGGACATTTCTTCTACTCTGACACTCAAATGGCTTTTTTTAATTTCTGGGTTAGGGCAATCTCCCTCTCTCTCTTAAATTCAACCTGAACAACCTACTTTGCTTTATCCCACAGTACCTCTGATTCTCTTTCAATTGCTGATATACTTTTTATTTTATTTATTTATTTGTCAAGCATGTATAAGATAAAAGATGTAAGTATAAACATGATTATGAATACAGGAAATGGATACGAATAAATGGGAACAGTAGGATGGGGACGGTAGGCACGCTGGTGCACTTATGCACACCCCTTATAGATCCCTTAGGAATGGGGTGAGGTCAACAGTAGACAGTCTAAGGTTAAAATTTTGGCGGTTTGGGGATGAAACCACAAAGTCAGATAGTGCATTTCAGGCATTGACCACTCTGTTGCTGAAGTCATATTTTCTGCAATCGAGTTTGGAGCAGTTTAACATAAATTTGTATCTATTGTGTGCTTGTGTATTATTGCAGTTGTGTTAATTATGTACTGAATGTCATATTGTGGAAACTGATTGGCTTTGCTCGTTCCCTTTCTTAAGCTTATGTGGGAACTTGTATGTGAGCAGTTTGCTATCTGTTCTGTAATCATCCCCAAATTTGACCTTTGTTCTTATAACGGAATTCTTCCATCTCCTTCCGCCTAGTCCAGCGTTGGCGAACCTTTTCCTTTTGGCACCACTGAGTGCCAAAACGGGAGTGCGAGCACATGCTTGAGGGGAGCATTGGAAATTGGAAGAGCAGCTCCCCAGCATGCATGTATGCACTGGGAAGCTGAGCTTTCCAGTGTATGCATGCGTGCCGGTCACATGGTCTTCCAGTTTCTGGCACGCATGTGTGCGCAAAGACCAACTGGCTGGCATTCCCACTTGTGTGAAAATGAAGCTTCATGCACACAGGAGCACCGGAGACTGGAAGAGCAACCGGCAATGACTGGCATGCCTGGAGAGATGGCTCTGCATGCCACTTCCGGCATGCAGGCGTGCCATAGGTTCGGCATCACGGACCTAGTCTAATGGATTTCTGAATGCTTCATTTAGAGATGTCCATTTACACAGGGGTTGTTTTGGTTATTTTAAGATTTGGTGGAAATAGTAAAGCAGTCATTCTAGTTCATTTTTGTTTCTTAGGCTACAAAATCTGACTCCATTTTCCTTCTTAGTATTTCCAACTTTGGCATCCTGTTTCCATCTACAAACAACCTGTTTAGCTTGCCTGTTCTGTTAATTTCAGTATGAATTTGTCCATTAATCATGTAAAACCTCCTCTTTTGCATTACAACATTGGGCATAATACTGAATAACAGTCATAGTTTAGGGTTGTGTCTAAAATCTAATTGAAATTACTCAGTCATCAATTGCATTGTACCTAAGTATTATTTTTGCTATATTCTGGATAGGTACACTGCTACTTTCGTTTTCATTCACTGAGTTATAAGCACTATGATCTGATTTCAAGTGTCCAATTCCAGACCATTTCAACTCAATGGGCTCCCAAAACAGTCCATTGGTTTTTTTACTGTGATAAGCTTTCCCATGTTTACACTTCTTGCACACTATGTTCTCAGCCTGTCTGTACAGCTTCTGGTTTTCTTTTCCTGCACAACAACATCAGCAACTTGACCTCCTGAAGGCTTTACTGCAGTCACAACATAAATCCTGCTAGCACTTCATAAAGCCCCTAGTTCTTTCTCAGTAGCATGTCTAGTGCCATCCAACCTGAGGGATTCATCATTCAGCAGGATATCATCAATCACTTTAACTTGTCCATTTGTATGGTTTTCTTGGTAAAACACTGGGACAGTTCACTGTTGCTTTCTTCTGGGCAGTATGAAATGATGCCTTTGCCATTGTCACAATGCTTCTCTAGCATCTTCTTATATCATTGCTATGCAGTGGTGGGTTCCTCCTGGTTCCACCCAGTTCCACCGAGCCAGGAGCAGTGACAATATGATGTCACTGAATCAGTTCTGCCTCCCCCTTGCCCCCTGCCCCCCTACCCCCCACGTTATTATTACTTTTTATTTGGCCCCACCCCCAATCTATTGCTGCCTCCTGAGTCCCAGATGATGGCTAGAGGGAAAAAAACTGTTTAAACTCTTGCCGCGAGGTTTCAAAGGGCTGCCCTACAGCTGATCAGTGTTAAAAGAAAACAAATGAGTAGATCGGTGCCTGCAAAAAATAAATGGGTAGATCGGTACAGCTCTGCAAGCAGTTAAAAACCTGGTAGACCAGTACCTCTGCTAAATCCTAAAGAATTGTCACATGACCATCAAGCTACGCCCACAAAATAAACCACGCCCACAGAACCGGTAGTAAAAAAATTTAGAACCCACCCCTGCTGCTATGAGATAACAGAATAACACAGTATGAAGGGACCCTGGAGGTCTTCTAGTTCAACTCTCTGCTCAAGTAGGAAACCAACACTGCTCCAACACTGGAGGCTTTTAAGAAGAGACTTAGACAATTTAGCCAATTGTCTAAAATAGTATAGGGTTATTGTGGTCTGCCAGCAGTCTGTGGAGCTGGCAGCGGAGTTGGACAGTGAGGAGGCTGGGGAGGAACATGGGCTGGTCCTGGAGTCTTGGGAAGGCCCAGATGAGGGCTCTGTATCAGAGGCAGAAATGGGGACAGAGCCATCTGGGAGTGATGTGTGGACTCCAGAGCCTCCAAAGTCGGACAGAAGAAAGGTAGAGGAACAGGAGGAGCCTGTTCCTAGTGCGCGCATGTGCAGAGCTGTCAGAAGGCATGAGTACTTAAAACAACAGGGACGACTCGTTAGTAAGGCCTGGAGATGGTTGGCCCCTCCCATAAGTCTTAAAAGAGGAACAAAGGCACGTGGGCACTTTGTAGGAAAACAACTTTGTTAATTCTGTTCCCAGTTGGCATCTCTGTTTGATTCTGGACTCCGTGTGGCTTTGCCAAGTAGGTCTTTGGTAGCGTGCCAAGGAAGATAAAGGTTGATGATTATCCCGAAGGACTTTTTGCAACTAATTGGGATTCAGCTGTGAATGAACGTAATTCACAGCTGTTGCAATAAAAGAGATTTTTAGGACTACTCCTGTGTTTTAATGACTCAGGAAGCCTAAGTCACAACAAGGGTATTGAGCAGGGGTTTGGACCAGAAGTCCTTCCAACTCTGTTATTCTGTATAATTCAGGTCTGTTTACTTTAGCATACATGTTATCTGGATCAACAAACATACAATACACTTTTCATATTTACACATTCATCAATCCTCTAGTTAAAGGTTATTTCTTCTAATCAAATTTTTTTATTTATTTTATTTTATTTTATTAAATTTATATACCGCCTTACTCCCGAAGGACTCAGGGCAGTGAACAACCAAGATAAAATACACATAATACAAATGTTAAAAGACATTTTAAAAACAATAAATATTTTGGCCCAATAAACAAATTTAAAACACCCAATTTAAGACAAATTTAAAAACAATTTAAAAGGGAAAGTTAGGCCAGGCCCGCCTGCTGGAATAAAAATGTTTTGAGAGCACGGCGGAAAGTGCGCAGATCTGGGATCCTCCGTATCTCCAGCGGCAGCTCGTTCCAGATGGCAGGTGCCCCCACAGAGAAGGCTCTCCCCCTGGGGGCTGTCAGTCGACACTGTTTGACCGACGGCACCCTGAGAAGCCCCTCTCTATGGGAGCGTACTGGTCGGTGAGAGGCTACTGGTGGCAGAAGGTGGTCTCATAGATACCCCGGTCCTATGCCATGGTGTGCTCTAAAGGTGGTAACCAGAACCTTGAAGCACACCTGGAAGACCACCAGGAACCAGTGCAGCTCGCGCAGGAGGGGAGTCACATGGGAGCGCCACATCGCTCCCATAACCACCCACGCGGCTGCATTCTGGACCAGCTGGAGCCTCCGGGTGCTCCTCAAGGGGAGCCCCATGTAGAGAGCATTGCAGTAGTCCAGGAAGGAAGTGACGAGAGCATGAGTGACCATACTGGATGAGTCCTGATCCAGAAAGGGACGCAACTGGCGAATCAGGCAAACCTGATAAAAATACATGAAAATGTCTCAATTACTACCAGTGCAAATGATGCACTAGTCTTCCTTGACCAGTGACATGTCTTCCTTATTGTCTATGAAGATTCACAGTCATCGAGGTCACAGTTGACCCAAAAGTGCTTTTCCAAAAGGCAAGTGTAAACTGTGTTTTTTTTTTCCTTGAAAATGTTTTGTTTTTCATCCAAGAATCTTCTTCAGAACTGAAGAAGTTGGAAAAGCACCTTTGGGACTATCTTCCTAAAAGTATTGAGACATAACCTCAAACGTAGGGCCTATAAATTGCTATAATAACTCTATTACAGGAGTTTCCCAGAAGGGAACCAAAATGCAATTGGGAGCTAGCTTTATAACCTATAGTTCAGATTTAAATTAATGAAAGCATTTGTTGTTAATTTCTCTTACTATTCTTATTTTTTTTAAAGTATAAACTTATATATGTGTACAATATAATCAATAAATCCAATTAACAGTTACTTCATTTGTTTTGGAAGTTAACAGTAGTTTTACAAAAGCCATATTTGAAAAGGAATTCAACATTAAAACAACTATCAATATATTAATATAATTCTTGTATTTTTACGATCCTTGAATTCGTACAAGCTTTGAAATCATGATTGTACTATTGAAAAACCTCAACTTAAGCACTGTTAAATTTATAAATGGCTTTGAAATTTGGATTTTGCAATTTCAAGTGCAGGAAAAATATGCTTTATACAAATATATTGAAGGGAAGGGCACACTATCTAATAATAAAGTGAGCATGAAGAGAATATAGTCTCTCTGAAATGGGATAGGGTCTTCTGCTTCAGAAGCAAAACTTGGACTAGAAGACAGGGGTGAAATGTAAAATATGTTACTACCAGTTCTGTGGGCGTGGCTTGGTGGTGGGGTGTTAATGTAACTGGTTGGGTGTGGCCAACTTTAAAAAAAAATTTAAAGCATTTTTTCTAATGCTTTGAAAAGCCTCTGGCGATCAGGCAACTCAGCTGGGATCATCAGAGAGGCATTTTACAAAATACTTTGAAAAGCCTCTCTAATGATCAGGCAACTCAGCTGGGATCGTCAGAGACTTTTCAAAGCATTTTTTTTTACCACCTCTTCGGCCAAGAGGTTGCAGAAAAAAATGCTTTGAAAAGCCTCCGAGGATCCCAGCTGAGCCATGTGATCATCAGATGATATTTTTTTTTACTTTTAAAAGCATTTTTTTGTTGGAAGAGGTTGTAGAAAAAATGCTTTTAAAAGTAAAAAAAAATGCCTCTGATGATCATGCAACTCAGCTGAGCATGGAGAGGGGCAGCGGTTTTTGGTACCGGTTGTCTGAACCACCCACCACCATTGCTATCGGATTGGGTAATCCGGTCCAAACCCGGAGTATTTCACCCCTGCTAGAAGACCTCCAAGGTCCCTTCCAATTCTTATCCTCTATGTTCTATGTTTGTTTATACTATGATTCTCTAAGCAAGGTCACTGAATCAGCATGGTATTGTTGAGACATACTGAAAATTGGAGGTGAACAAGAGAAGGCTGTTGTCTAATTTCTAATAGAAAACTTTCTTGCTTAGTCAGTCAAATTCTCCTTGCTGTTCACTAAATACTATACATTTAATACTGTCAGATCAACCTCAGTGCATTATTTCTAGGCTTTAATAAACTGATGCAAACAGATAATTCAATTTATCAACAAGGCCATGGTAACTCATTCCGAAAGTTATGGTGTTCCATTTTGGAATTGTAACTCACAGGTTAAGAGCCATTATTCTAGTGAACAAGTTTACCAATGTAGGGTTAATTGCATATGTAGTTTCGTAGTGATTGTTCTCAAGTAATATTGAAATATGAAAATTCTGTGTTTTTTTCCTTTTCAAGAGTTAAAAAGCTAGCTTCAACTCAAGGAGGTCTGGTACACCTAAAACACTATACAGGTGGTCCTTGACTTACGACCATAATTCAACCCAAAATTTCTGTTGCTAAGTGAGATATCTTAAGTGAGTTTTGTCCCATTTTACAACCTCTCTTATCACTGTTGTTAAGTGAACCACTGCAATTGTTAGGTTACTAACCCAGATGTTAATTGATTCTGGCCTCCCCATTGTCAACTTCGGTTGACAGAAGGTTGCAAAAGATTTTATTTATTTATTTATTTATTTATTTATTATTTATTTATTTATTTATTTATTTATTTATTTATTTATTTATTTATTTATTTGTCAAGAACATATTAGGTAATATATATAAGTATACGCATGGATTGAATATATAAAATAGATACAAATAGAGGAAACATTAGGACAGGAACAGTAGGCATGCTGGTGTTCTTATGCAAGTCCCTTACAGACTTCTTAGGAATGGAGTGAGGTCAACAGTAGACAGTCTTAGGTTAAAATTTTGGGGGTTTGGGGAAGAGACCACAGAGTCAGATAGAACATTCCAGGCATTGACCATTCTGTTGCTGAAGTCGTATTTTCTGCATTCAAGTTTGGAACGGTTCACTTTAAGTTTGTCTCTATTGTGTGCTCGTGTATTGTTGTGGTTGAAGCTGAAGTAGTCATTGACAGGTAGGACATTGTAGCAGATAACTTTATGAGCTACGCTTAGGTCAGACCAAAGGCAGTATAGTTCTAAGTTTTCTAAGCCCATGATCATGTGACCCCAGAATGATCACGTGACCCTGGGACACTGCAACCATCATAAATATGAGTCGGTCCCAAGCATCTGAATATTGATCATGTGACTATGGGGGATATTGCAACCATCATAAGTTTGAAAAATGGCCACAGGTCACTTTTTTTCCAGTGCCATTGTAACTTCGAATGGTCCCTAAATGAATTGTTGTAAGTTGAGGACTCCCTGGAGAATAGTAGTTGCTTTCCATCTCAGGCTAAGTTTTGGAAGCCCCCAAAGTATATAATAGGGACGGTGGCTCAGTGGCTAACATGCTGAGATTGTCGATCGAAAGGTCGGCAGTTCAGCAGTTTGAATCCCTAGTGCCGCATAACGGAGTGAGCTCCCATTACTTGTCCCAGCTTCTGCCAACCTAGCAGTTCGAAAGCATGTAAAAAATGCAAGTAGAGAAATAGGGACCACCTTTGGTGGGAAGGTAGCAGCATTCTGTGTGACTTTGGCATTTAGTTATGCCGGCCACATGACCATGGAGATGTCTTCAGACAGCGCATGCTCTTTGGCTATGAAACGGAGATGAGCACTGCCCTCTAGAGTTGGGAACGACTAGCACATATGTGCAAGGGGAACCTTTACCTTTAAAGTATATAATATGCATTATTATTTGTCTTTTGAAACTGATAACTATAAAAAATACTTTCCCTTTAGCAATAGCATTTAGCAACAGCACTTAGACTTATATACGCTTCACAGTGCTTTTACAGCAGTCTCTAAGCAGTTTACAGAATCAGCATATTGCCCCCAACAATCTGGGTCTTCATTTTACCCACCTCAGAAGGATGGAAGACTGAGTCAACCTTGAGCCTGGTGAGATTTGATCTGCCAAATTGCAGGCAGCCAGCAGTCAGCAGAAGTAGCCTGCAGTACTGCATTCTAACCACAGCGCCACCAATGTTTTTGTGGTATTAATGTTTTAAGTATATTAGTACTTAAGTATTTAAGTATATTATATATTAGCCGTATTCATCCACATGTCAGTGATTTGTCATTTTGTCTTACCGCATTTGGAAAGAGAACTCTCTTATAGCGCAAGTGCAATATATACATTCATCTTAGCCCTCCCAGCTGCAAGATTTATTTTGCTCACTCAAGCTGTTTGTTGGATCATCCAAGATAAGCTTAGATATAAAGAATGAATTGGATTCTATTCTTCAGTTAAGCCTTACTTGAACTTAAAACATGTTTCAGGATTTCTGTGTGTCCTATACATTTAAATGTGGTTGTCCTCGTAGCTTATTCTCCCTGTTTTTTGTTGTTGTTTTGTTTTTATTTCGTGCAGGTCAATTTACATATTTTAAAACAGTCAGGTTTTTAGAATTGTTTGATTTGTTTTTACTTTCTTTCTTTCTATAAAACTCAATTGGCAAACTCAGTAGAATAAGATTACCATAGAGCAGTTTCCATTAATAGTTATTTTTAAAATTCTTTTTAGTAACTCAAGACACAAATTAAAATGTGTGATACTTTTCATTTCCTCATAGAAGAGCGGTTAATTCATTATTGAAAATTGTCATATGAATATAATGAATAACAGATGTTTTTTGGGGAAAAAAACCTGAACTTTACAATGTTTGCCAAGTTAAGAAAACAGGAAACTGAATTTTAATAGAACAATTATGAATGTGTCATCCTGAATGTGGAAGATAATAATATAAAAAATCTTAACTGAATTATATCTTACTTACACATATCCTCAGTTGCACATATACTTCTAAATCCAAATTTGTTAGATTAAGGGGTCTTCTCCCACGTAAAATTGGAAGTGTCTTGGTGCTCCTAGAAGCACGAAGTCAAAAACACCAGCCTGAAGATGACGAATGAGACTTCGTCGAAACATCGCCAAGACACTTCCAATTTTACGCAGGAGAAGACCCGAATAACCAAAGACCTACATGCAAACACCTGCGAAAACCTCAGAAAACACACACACACACACACACATATATTCATAACAATTTTTAAAGATAAATGATGGTAAGGATATTATACATTTTATGTATGGTGATATCCTATCTGATCTACTCTGATCAGTTTATGAGATAAAATTCAGAAGATTTGGTATGCCCTACAAGAGAACAGTTTTGATTCTACATATATACTCCCTTTTACAACCCTGTAATTCCTTAATTTGGAGTAGAATTGGGGCGATTGGATGGAGCTGAGCATTTACTGGTCAGATGCCTTTCCTGATGCCTAAACGGAGTTCACAGCAGATATTTTTTTCTTTGTATCCAGAGAGAAAAATATCTGCCACTACCTAGGTTTGACCTTTCAACCTTCTAACTGGGAGGCAAGCATCTTCACCATTGCTCTGATTTTATATATATGAATCCCTGCATATATTATCTGTAGCAAATATAGAGACAAATTACCCATGCAATAGACTGCCTTGTACCATACGTCTCAAATGGAATCCTGTTTGAATGCAAGTGGATCAAAGTCATTACATATAAATATATTTTGAATATCTGTTCCTCAGTAGTATTTATGAATCCTATGCAGTATATCTGGAATGGATGACCCATATTGTTGGGGGCAATATTCTGATTCTGTAAATCTCCTAGAGAGGGCTCTAAAGCGGTATATAAGTCTAAGTGCTATCGCTATTGCTATTGTGATGCTTCCTGGACTACAGGTTGTAGAATAATGTTGTGATGCCCTATTTGTCATTCTTTGCATACCACTGCTTAAAACCAGAATGCTTCTAAACCCCTCAAACATCAATAGAATCTATGGGTAAAAATATATTTCTATAGGTATGAATGTCTTTGATTTAGTTACCACTGTAGCTTATTTTCTTAAAAAAACATGTTTTATATTCCGAGGACTAGGAAAGTTGTCAACAAAAGAATAAAAGACAGCAAATTCAGCAATTATGTTTTCTAGCTTTGGGCAGCTTGTGTGTTTCTTTTAAAGATCTCTGTAGTCTGTTAGCAGGAAGGTGGTAACAGTGATGGTAATTTGTCCTGCCTGTACCAAGAGCAAGATGAAAAAATCAGAAGAAATATTGACCCAGGTTAAGAGCCCATTAAAAACTGCCAAAAAATTATCCCCAGTGGCATTCCTCTGGGAGATAAAATACTCTTCTGTAAATCACTGCTGGGCCCAAAGAGCAAGTAAGTAAAGCAAAAATTCCAGAAGTGATTAGAGAAATGTACACTCATTCTCTCTCACACACATGCCCACACTGACAGGCACATATACAAAGGTCACAGGAACGAACATGAAAGATACAGAGGATGCAGGCAGAGGTAGAGATACAGGTAGAAGAAGAGCAAGTACAGACGATACAGATACCGATGATACAGCTGTAGATGCAGGCACAGGTAGAGAAACAGGTAGAGGAAGTGGAAGATACAGATAGAGATACAGATGCAGAAACAATTAGAGATACAGGTAGAGGTAGTGATGCAGGTGCAGGTACAGATACAGGCACAGAACAGGTAAAAGTAGAGGTGCAGATGCAGAAGCAGGTACAGCTATAGATACAGGTAGAGATAATGGTAGAAATAGAGATGCAGATGCAGATATAGATACAGGAACAAGTACTGATACAGGTAGAGATAGAGGTAGAGGTATAGAGGCAGGTATAGCTTCAGCTACAGTTAGAAGTTGAGGTAGAGCAGGGCAGGGATGGGTTCTAAAATTTTTCACTACCAGTTCTGTGGGTGTGTCTTATTTTGTGGCATGGTTTGATGGTCATGTGACAAATAATTCTTTAGGATTTAGTAGAGGAACTGGTCTACTAGGCTTTTAACTGCTTGCAGAGCCATACCGGTCTACCCATTTGTTTTTGGAGCATACCGGTCTACCCAATGGAGTGCACTGGTCTACCACCACACTGCCTTTTACCGCTGATCAGCTGTAAGGTGGCCCTTTGAAGCACTGCAGCAAGAGTTTAAACAGTTTTTTGCCACTCTGCCACCACCGAGAGCATCGGAAACCGCTTTCAGTCAGCTTGGCCTCAATTGCCAATCTACCACCACTGAGCAGTTTACAAGGAGCAGATCGGTTCTAGCCAATCAGTTGGGAGGCTTCTTGGCTTCTCAATTTAAAGCTAAGGTGCCTTGTTTTTTTTCTCTTCTTTGTCAAGTGAGCCCTCGTTTTTTTCCTTCTAGCTGAACAGCTGGGACTCGGGAGGCAGCAAATAGATTGGGGTTGGGGCCAGGCAGAGGTGGTATTTACTGCTTCTCTGAAGTACTCAAAATTTCCACTACTGGTTCGCAAGAACCGGGGAGAACCGGTAGCAACCCACCACTGGAGCAGGGGTGTCAAACTCAAGGTCTAAAGGCCAAATCTGGCCTACAAGTTATTTAGATCTGGCCCATGGGACCACCCTGGAAACAGCAAAGGACCGACCTGCAGTGCCTCTGACAGCAAAAAGGGAGCATGCAAGGGCCACACTCAGCCCTCTCAGGCTCCGCTATCGGCTGTGATGGCCTCCTGCAAACTTCTGCCAGCAAAAACAAGGCTCAGGAGAGCTGCACATAGCCCTGCCGAGCTCCATTTTTGCTGGCAGAGCACTTGGACCATCAGGTGCCCCCAACATGAGTGACATCAAGCTGGCCACACACACGCTGGCTCAGGGGTGAAAAGCTCTCGGTTCAGACCGGATCGCCTGATCCATTAGCAATGGCAGTGTGTAGTTCGGAGAACCAGTAGCAAAAATCCCTGCACCCCCCCTATCCCTGCCCACCCAATTGCCCGGTCCCCACTTGCCCACTTGGCAGCTTGCTGCTTCTTTCAGGCTCGCTCACTTTTCCTGCCTTGCTTCTCCTGCTGCAATCAATTTTATCAGCTAGCAACTCAATCTGCCTGCCTGCAATCAATCCAATTGGTGAGCAGCTCAATCTGCCTGCCTGCCTGCCTGCCTTGTGCCTTCAATTTGATAAGTAACTGGGGGGGGGGGAGCTTTAAAAAATAGTTAATTGGGGTTTTTTAGGAGGGTTTTTTTTTGACATAGCAATTTAAAGTTAAGGAAGTTTTAAATTTAGCTGCTTTTATCTAAAAATATAAAAATAATAAAATAAAATAAAATAAAATAGAATAAAATAAAATAAAATAATAAAATAATAAAATAAAATAAAATAATAAAATAAAATAAAATAATAAAATAAAATAAAATAAAATAATAAAATAAAATAAAATAATAATAAAATAAAATAAAATAAAATAAAATAAAATAAAATAAAATAAAATAAAATAAAATAAAATATTTGTGCAGCTTTCTGAGATTTGGTGTTTCTGTAGTGTTTCTACTCTAACTACACAAACACACAAAATCTCACAAAGCTGCATGTGACATTTTGTGTATGTAAAGTGTGAAAGTTGGTTTTTGAGCTTTTTGTGGCTGTGTGAGGTTCCTGCTTGTTGCAGAGGCCATTTTGGGTGAAGTGCAGTTGCTTTTACATTGTGTGTGAGTCAGTTGTGTATAAAGTGTGAAAGTTGTTTTTTTTGGTTCCCTTTATTGTTTTGTGTACTTCATTTATTATTTTTATTTATTATTATTGGCCATGCCCACCCAGTCACCTGACCACCAAGCCATGCCCACCAATTAAGCCACACCCACAGATCCAATAGGGACAATTTTTAGATTTCACCCCTGCCCTCGCTCACACACACACACCAAGGTCAAATACAACCCTGATGCGGCCCTCAATGAAATCGAGTTTGACATCCCTGAGGTAAAAATATAAATAGAGGTACAGATGAGGATGTGGATTCCGACACCTGTCAGGCTAACTGACTTCTTCTTTTATAATCAAGAGAATGAATAAGCTATTCATGTCTGTGATAGGACATGAATCGCACATCTCTTCTTTCCTGGAACTTTTTGTTCCCACCCAAGAATAGAGCTTCGAGTATTTTATATTGGTGAAAGAAACCAGCATCTAATGTTCCTTAACTTTTCTGTTGGTATTACTGTCACAGTAATGGCCATTCAAATTCTATTCATGCCATGTTTATTGTTTGCTGCCTATTTGACTACAAGGTGACTCTGGGTGGCTTACAAGGTAACAATTCTTACAATGGAAGAAAGTACTATTCTTCCCATTATGAACAAAGGCAAATATACAGTATGTGTCAAGAGATAATGTTGCAGGATCCAATCTGGCTTGGTCACTGGGACCAGAGATTTAGTTTTCAGAGCTTTTGGACTTGTGTGGGAGTCCATTCTCAGGGAACTTCTCAAGAATGTGTTGAGAGAGAAGTTCCCCAAGGATGGTCTCCAGTATGAGTCTGAAAGGTCACAAGATTAAACCTCTGATCCTGGTGACCAAGCCAGATTGGATCCTGCATTCTTCCCATTAGAGCTGCAGTGGCACTGTGGTTAGAGTGCAGGATACTTCTGCTGATTGCCGGCTACCTGCAATTTGGCAGATCGAATCTCACCAGGCTCAAGGTTGACTCAGCCTTCCATACTTCTGAGGTGGGTAAAATGAGGACCCAGATTGTTGGGGGCAATATGCTGACTCTGTAAACCCCTTAGAGAGGGCTATAAAGCACTGTGAAGTGGTATTTAAGTCTAAGTGCTATAGCTATTGCTATCGTTATTAGCCCCTAATCAGAACAAATAATATATTCAGACTGCATCCAAGTTGGAAAAAATGAGATATTTAACCATTGTTTTGTGGGAGAGTGATAAAAACAGGGTAAGCAGAGGATAAGGTTGGATGATGAGAACCAAATAAGTAACCAAAATTAATTTGGATACTGACATACGGTAGTACAATTTCATATTCCAAGGTGTAAGGTGGGAAGTAAATCGTGGCAGCAATGTGATTGTGCTTGCTGTGCTTGCTTCTTCTATGTAAAATCGTAATACCTGATTGTGTTAGGATCAGATGCGTCCCATTTGATAAGAAAAAAAAATACCGTAATGCATCTGAACATGTGAGACATTTAAAAGAAATACCTTGAAAGCAGCTTGTATAATAGCTTTTGCTCTTTGGGAATAAAGCTTTGGGAATAGCTTTATTCTTTGGGAATAAAAAGGAAGGAAGGAAGGAAGGAAGGAAGGAAGGAAGGAAGGAAGGAAGGAAGGAAGGAAGGAAGGAAGGAAGGAAGGAAGGAAGGAAGGAAGGAAGGAAAAAACAGTTGAACACAAAAATAAAGTTCAAGTTTTGAGAAAGATGTATTCTGCATAAAATTTAACATGCAGTGACAAAAAGCTTTCACTGATCCATGTGGGTGTGACCATTAACAGCATTAGGAAGGAATCACAGATTTGCAAGGATCAATTTAGGCTTTCAAGGCCAACCTCAGTGAAGAAATCAAAATTAAAGTTTTTCCAACAGATGGATGTTTAGGAAGTATTGTATCTGTGGAATGGAAGCTCAACTCATTCCTACCTTGATACTTGGTTTGAATTCTTCTTACTGTTGGAAAAGTTCTCCCACTCCTCACATCATCCAACTAGCACTTGCCACCCCATTATTTAAAAACATTATTTGTATTCAGTGTCCAGAGACAAATTTGATTGATTTGATATGTGCTGATAAGAATCATGGGAGAACACTCAGGAGTTTACCAGATGACAAGGAGCTTAAATGGATTTTGCTGGCCACTTTAAGATAGCTTCTATCTTATCAGCATCCATAAACTCAAATAAATATGGGAGTTGTGGTTTAGAACATATGGCTTTTCAGAGGGCTCTGCTAAAATCAAGATTCTTATATATTAATTCATCATCAAATCTGGCAATTTATTTTCAAAAGAGATGTCAAATGCTGCATTTGAGACTCATCACTGAATCTACAATTATATCATGGAAAGTCTTATTGGATATGTATAATAATGGTGGAATAAATGAGTTGAAATTGCAGGTACAAAGGTAGTTTGTATAACATGTCATCATTCACATTTGAAGACTATAATCTATTCATTTTACAACATGTATAGATCATCCATAAATTCCATTACAGGGGGAAAAAATGTTCTAATTAGTATATCCTAAAGTTTAATATAGTCAACTTCCTTATTGATTTCTAGCAGCCAAGAAAAATTTACAATTTAAATTTAAAAGGTTCTATTGATTTGAATTAAATATTTATACATAGTGCAGTAATTATAGAAAGAGGTATTGTTTTTATCTTCACCAGGTAGGATTTAGGTCTTCGCAAAATAACATATCATACTTAAATAATTTAAATAGTGAAACTATTTTTCCCTCTTTTTCTGTTCCAGTTATGTGAGTGTGAATTGTAAAATGCATTACGTTTTTTTATTGAAAAAATATAATGAATATTCATGCACATAATTAAAATGTTTTCTCTGTGACTGCTAACATATTGGAGGTTTTGAACTTTGGACTCTTATTTACAGACTTCAGAAGAAAGATTGCTGACAGAAAAGAGAATGAAGCTAGAACTGGGATAAATGAGTCCAAGTTTAATAGCAATAGCAATAGCATTTGGACTTATATACTGCTTCACAGTGCTTTTACACTCTAAGCAGTTCTTAGAGTGTAAAAGCCTATTGCCCCCAACAATCTGGGTCCTCATTTTACCCTCTCGGAAGGCTGGACCTTGAGCCTGGTGAGATTTGAAGTGCCAAATTACAGTCAGCAGAAGTACCCTGCAGTCCTCCACTCTAACCATTGCGCCACCATAATAATAATTAATTGTTATTTAAGATGAAACAAAATGTTAAAAACAATTCTGAATTTATAATTTCATAAACTTTTCATCCTTATATTAGATCCCCCCCAATATTAGTTTAGATGGTTTTGATTAGAGCTATATTTCAAAAGCCTAATTTTCTCCTACCATGAGGATTTTGAAAGAAGTTGTCCACTTCTTTCATTTATTGGTTTGTAGGGAAGCATGTTACAGACTATTACAACATGCACAAAATGAATTACCGGTAGATGTTCATGAATTAGAGTTTTGAGGAAGGATTATGGATTTAGAAAGAATGAAATATGATGTTGGAGATATGTATACTAGGCTGAGTACTTTAGGCGAAGAATTAAATAAAAAAAGTGGTCATTATTTGAATGACTAGTCACCATCTGTGTCTTTTATCTCTCTGTTTTATACAGAAGATTTGACTGATTGCATCCAATTCCCAGTGCCACAAAGATAGAACGCAGTTATGTGAATGAAGAAATATGATTGCCCTTTGATCATAAGTCTATATGCAAGGAAGCTGTAGATGATGGAGAATAGTTTGCCATTCTACCTCATTTGGACCAAAGAAGCTAGATTATTAAGAATACATATTTGTCTTCTTGAAAGTGGAATATCTCTCCCTTCTATGTGATCTTGTTGTTTGATGGATTCAACTATGCTCCTTTATTATTACTGCAGTATATTCTACTTGAAATCTTTGTACTTATGGAGAGTTAACTATCACACTATATTTAGTGCAGGTATGTTGTGTGTGTGTGTGTGTGTGTGTGTTTGTTTATGTAAGTTTTCACGGGTATATATGTGTGTACAGATAATATCTCGGGTTTCTTCCCGTGTAATTGTAAACATATCTTTAGAAGGGTAGTAGCGACGTTTTGACGAAATCGCATTTGTCATTTTCTGGCTAATTTTCTTGGTTTGGTGCTTATGGGCAAACTGTGTGATCTTAACTGACATTTTTCTATGAAAAGAGGCAAAGGTGTATTCTGATTGGTTGACAGTGTTGTCGTATTCTGATTGGCTGATGAAGTAGTTGTATATTGATTGGGTGGAAGCGCTGTTGCTAGGTTGTGGGTTGATGGATAAGTTATGGTGGAAATGGTGGCAACACCGGTTTTTTGATGAACCTTTGATCTATGGTTTATCTATGAGAGCAGGTTTCCAAATAGAAGGCAGACAGGAAGTGTAATCACATTTATTCATACAATAAATACAAAACCGAGAACATTAGCCAGAAGATGACGAATGTGATTTCGTCGAAACGTCGCTACTACCCTTCTAAAGATATGTTTACAATTACACGGGAAGAAACCCGAGATATTATCTGTACACACACACACACACACACACACACACACACACACACACATTTATATAATATGTATTTTCTTATTGTACCTTTACAGGGAGGATACATAAGATGTGGGTGTGGCTTACTGATGAAGGCTAACGAGCCAGAAATAGATCTATTTAAGTCTCCCAATGGGCAGCACAAGGCCTGCTGGCTGCCAGAAGAAAAAAAGCCCAGAAAGTAGTGAATGTAATTTCACTAAACTAGGGCTGCAGAAAAATCTTGGTTATGTAGGAAAAACCTGGCTAAAAGAAAAATATAATATTATATATATATATATATATATATATCACTCTGAAAAACATAATATTATATATATATCACTCTGAACCAGTGCAATGTCTAGGAAGACATTATCCCTGAAACACACTTCAGATTTTGTCTTCAGTCAAATTTTGTCTTCAGTCAAATTCAGGGCTAACTCTACACATATGAACACATATCAGTGTCTAATAGTTCCATATTATCTTGGCACAAAAATAAAATGGAATAAAATAAAATATTTGCATCATGAAGCATTTGCTAACAAAAAGACGAAATTCAGTAATGAAATGGACTCTCTCCCTAATTCTCTTTTGCACAGTTATAATTCTGCAATTCTCTATCCTCCTTTCCAACAAATATTTTCATAATAATAATAACAAAATATTATTTTTGTTTTGGCCCCTTTTTATGTTTCCAAGATACTTTTTTAGAATGTAACTTGAAGGCTGAAACTCTGTACACAATTCATTGGAAGGAAATGTCACTGCTTCTGAAGAAACAATGTAGACAATACATTACATTACAAATAACTCATGGCAATGGCTCAGGCACCTTTGACCATTCAGGGATTCTCTACCAGTATTTTTTTTATTTAACATATGACAATGTTATATTAGTCAGAAGACTACAGTTTTGATAGAAAGTAGTTGTTTGGCTACCAAGGATTGCCAGTCTGTTCTGTTCATTCTCACATACTATTCCAAGTACACCACAGGCAGGGGTGGGCTGCTGGGGGTTCATAGGGATTCGGGAGAACCTCTAGCTAAGATTCTGTGCAATTCAGAGAACTCCCAAATCCTACTCCTGGCTGGAGCCATCCACCCCAACGCACTCCTCCCAGGAGTCCCCACACGGCCTGTTTTGGATGCAGATAAGTGCAGGGCGTATGTGGAGGCTCAGGGAAGACAAAAAATGAGTCTACTGGAAGTTCAGGAAGGGTAGAAATGGCCCCATTTCCAGCCTCCAGAGGGCCTCCAGACTGTGGGGAGGTCCTCCCAAAGGTTTGATGAAAGCCTTCGGAGCCCAGGGAGGGCAAAAATGCCTCCCCACCATGGTGCAGGAGGCCAACTAGGCCACACCCATCATGGCCACATACACACAACAACCAGGGAACAACCAGAGAACCCCTTGCTAAATTTTTTGAAGCCCACCCCTGACCACAGGGGATGGACTAGCTCCACATTCATAAGACTTGACAGCATTCTGCAACGTGATCTGAGCTTTTGTTAGCACTAATGCCCCCTGTTGAATTCATAGTGTTGTTCAAAACGCCATTCCCACCCCCCACCCCTGAAAGCGATACCTATATATCTACTTGCAGTAAGATGTTTTCAATTTGCTAGGTTGGCAGAATCTGAAGTAAGTGACAGGAGTTCACTCCATCAAGCGATGCTGAGACTCAAACCCTGGAATGCAGACCTTCTCTAGCACCTTTAAGCCACTGAACCACTGTGTCTCTTTCTCTACTTTCACCTATTAAAGCGGAAAATGTATCACAAATGAAATTTGCTCCTCTCTAAATGGCTAATCATCTGGGTTAGGATGGTTTTTCCAAAGCCACCCACCAGACTGGGAAAGCACAATTCATTTGCCAAGCAATAGATGGTAAAACTGAAGAATTCCAGGATCTGCAGGCAGCATCAAATCTTCTAATGAATGAAATTATTTTCATTATGAAAATTTAGCAACAGCAGGGACAGGGAAAAAAAAAAAACAAAATCCTAAAAAGACAGCCAACAGTCAAAGTGTTCCTTGCAGCTACAGCCTTCTGGAACACAATGTAATGTGATGGAAGAAACAAATTCTCATTTTGTTGCTTTGAAATTTGCAATGGAACATTGATTTATTTTGTAGATTTCTCCACCGCTTCAAAAGCAGTGCTCTCTTTTTGAAGCAGGGAAAAACAAAAGAAGAAATGACAATGTTCACTTCAGCACAGGATTATTTGTCAGACTAATTTGATTAAGAAACGAAATCTCAGAACATTGGACTAGAAACTTCAAAAGAAATAATCAAAAATTAAAAGCAGAGAAACTTTTAAAAACTTCATTTGTGACATGTATACTCATCCTTGATTAATTTTCCAAACTATTTCAGCAGTCAAGATAAGCTTGTTGGAAAATTCACTCAGAATCATTTCTTTTGAAATGACATGGCACATTCCAGTGGTGTACAAAGTCTCAAATTATATTGAACAGAAAGGAGATTTAAATACTCTTCATCACCCCTCTGGCTCATGAGGAGACTAGCTATAACCTGGGAGGAAAAAACATAGAAACAAACGAAAGCTGCAAAATAGGTTTCATTTAATTTCATTTTGTTTGCTGAAGTTCTATGTCTTCTGTAACACTAGCATATGTGGGTTGCAAAAATCCAGATGACCATCAGATGGCAGCATATTGTTGGAGAAATATTTAGGGTTTTGTACCTGCTAGTGAGCTCCTATTACTTGTTCCAACTTCTGCCAACCTAGCAGTTCAAAAGCATGTAAAAAATGCAAGTAGAAAAATAGGAAACACTTTGATGGGAAGGTAGCAGTGTTCCATGTGCCTTTAGCATTTAGTCATGCCGGCCACATGATCACGGAATCATCTTTGGACAGCACTGGCTCTTCGGCTTTGAAACGGAGATGAGCACTGCCCCCTAGAGTTGTGAATGACTAACAGATATGTGCGAGGGGAACCTTTACTTTACCTTTTACCTGCTGGTTACCAACTAATGGTTGTTAAGATTTTTGTAGCCCAAATATGGTCAACATATTCTCCTGATGCCCTGTAAAATAAGCCTTGGAGACGGGATATAACAAGCATGAAACTGCGTTTGGGGCTGAATTGTCTGAGTAGGAAGGAGTCAGAACAAGCAAAATAAATGACTAAGTCCCGAAGCAAGCTTTATCTTGGCAATGGCTAGTGCAAATTTTTTAAAAGGTTACTACTAAGAGAACAGATGCTATGGAAAAAAGCCAAAAACTCTTGTCTTCATGGAGAAACTCTAGCTATCTGGTTGCTAGGAGTTGAAGATGACTTGGTGGCATATAATCAATCAACCAATCAATCAATCCATGTGTGTGCATATGTATGTGTAAGGAAAATAGACCAAGCTATATATATATAACTGTGAAAGAAAACATAGAGGTGTGTATGAGAGAGAGAGGGGGAGGGAGAGACAGAAAGAGAGGGAGAGAGGGAGAGAGGGAGGGAGAGACAGAAAGAGAGGGGGTGAATTGAGAAAATAGAGGTCTCTATAAGCTTGGTGTATGCATTGATGATATTTTTTTCCTTAGTTGATACATGCATACATACATATATACAGTACATATCAGTCGTGAAATCCAATTTTTTTTTACTACTGGTTCTGTGGGCGTGGCTTGGTGGGCATGGCAGGGGAAGGATACTGCAAAATTCCCATTCCCTCCCCACTCCTGGGAAAAGGATATTGCAAAATCTCCATTCCCATGCCACTCTGGGGCCAGCCAGAGGTGGTATTTGCTGGTTCCCTGAACTACTCAAAATTTCCGCTACCGGTTCTCCGAACTGCTCAAAACTTCTGCTACCGGTTCTCTAGAACCTGTCGGAACCTGCTGGATTTCATCTCTGATACATACATACAGACATGCTAATGACTATCCTCCTTGTTTCATTAAGTACTTATTTTTAGGGATTTTTATTGGCTATCAGATATGTCCCATAAAAGTGCATTAAAAATGAATGGCTAATGTATGTAATTCAAGTCCACTAGCTTTTATGAATTTAGAGAAGCTCTGTGCAAAATTATAAATGCTTGGGAAACTTGCACAAAAAGTATGTATGCAAGGACCCATATAAAATTCACAAAATGATATGGAACATTGACATAATAAACAAACTCGCCAAATATATGTAAAACTGATGAGTGACAGATATTAAATGGTTTTTCAATATTCTGTCTGCCTGTCTCTATTATTTCAAAAATAGATATAAATCCAACTTGGAGAGCAAAAGGCAAATAGCTTTTAAATCTTCCCCTCTTATTGCTTATTGGGGCTAATCAAAGAGTTTGGTGATATGTGGAAACCTGTACAAAGTACTTCTCTTTTTAATCATTGAAGCAGTTGTATCTTTATCTGGGGTTTCTTAGTTGCTTCATGAGCTGCTTCCAGATTTGCATAAGTTTAATACTTACTTTCTTGATGCTGTTCTGCTTAATTGCTCTGCTTTGATCTGGGCTCAGGTCTGATATTAAACCTACATAAAAACCCTGAATAGGAAAGGAAGTTAAAAAAGGGAAACCTCTGATTCCCAATTAAAGCTTATTCCCTTGAAGTTTCCCATATTGTTTGATATTGCTGTCTATAGTAGTATGGGGTTATTGTCAACAATGTGGTTTTCTTACCAAACAGCTTGCTAGCTTGTGTATATATCTACTGTATACCTTTTAGGTTCAAGAGGTAAGATGAATAGTGTCTTTAGGATTGGAGGAAAAGGATCCCACTGAACAGATGCTCTATACCAGGGGTGTCAAACTCAATTTCATTGATGGCTGCATCAGGGTTGTTTTTTACTTCCGGGGTGGGAGGCAAGTGGATGTGGCCAGCTCAATGTCACTCATATCAGGGGCACCTGTGGTGGCCAGGGAGATCCACTTTTGCTAGTAGTTTGTTTTGCTAGCACTCTGCCAATGAAAATGGAGCTCGATGGCCTTCTGCAGCCCACTGCCAGTGAAAATGGAGCCTGGGGAGCCACACACATCCCCCAAGCTCCATTTTCACCTACAGCAGGCTCTTGTAGCCTTCTGTCAGTGAAGATGGAGCTCAAGGAAGCTGCACACAGCCCTCCCAAGCTCTGTTTTTGCTGGCAGAGGGCTGCAGGAGGCCATCCAGCTCCATTTTCATTGGCAGAGTGCTAGCCTTTCTAATCCTGAAAATCCCTGCCCAGACTGGCTCTGCCCTCCAAAGCCAATGGAGCTGCCCCCTTGATCTCTGTTGGCTCCTGTTCCAGCTCATCTTCCTCTACAGATTCAGGCTCTTATGGGGGCATGATACCCCTGTTCTATATTTCTGCACTGAAAATGAGCTGATTAATAGATTGAAGGAATATTCTAGAAGGAAATAATTACCTGGATTTTTTTTTTCCAGTCAAGATTCAGTACTCATTATGACCAAGAAAGAACAGTACTGTAGATCTTCACTGGGTCTTGTGTGAAGGGAAAATATCCATCATTAGACTTATTATTGTGTTCGGTAAACACAACCATTATATCTTTCTGCACTGCCTCAGGTGGTACTGAAGAGTCCCTGGGACTGCAAGGAGATCAAATCAGTTCCCTAGTGAGCAGAGAAGACTCATTGGAAGATGCCCTGATATTGGAAAAGGTTGTAGGCAAAAGGAGAAAGGAATGGCAGAGGATAACACAGTTAAATAATTAGATAGACACAATGAACATTAATTTGGGCAAATTCAGGGAGACAGTGGAGGACAAGAGAGTTTGGTATGCTATGGTCCATGTAGAGGTGGACTTCAAAAATTTTAGCAAGGAGTTATCTGACTGGTTGCTGGGTGGGCATGGCCATGGTGGGTGTATTTTTGCCCTCCCCGGGCTCCAAAGGCTTTCCTCAAGCCTCCGGGAGGGCAAAAATGGCCTCCCCAGGCTCCAGAGGCTCCATTCCTGGCCTTCCCGAACTTTTTCACCCTTCCTGAGCCTCCACATGCATCCTGCATTTACCTGCACCCAAAACAGGATGCATGGGGACTCCTTATAATATTCACCGCTGCTCTTGGAATAATGGCACAGCACTGCAGAAACTATTCTCCATGGCTGTCTTTCCCAATCTTTTCAACAGCTTGGATAAATTATTTAGTCCAAATATGGGAACAGAGAGGGGGAAAAACACTGACTGGTCTCTCAGAAAGTGTCTACTCTGCTTGTATCTGATAATATGAGAGTTCTCATGGTTGTGACAGGCTTTGCTCGGATGGCCGCCCAAGCTGTCTCAACTCTTTGGCGAGTGGCAATAGTGTTTATCCTGACATCTCTCCACCTGAATAATTCTGAGCTTGGCTGGTCTAAGATGTTGTGAGGTAAAGAACAAGTTGGATCTCCACTCTTTCCACACGATGTTCAGCCAACTGACAGCTAAATCTTAACTTAACATTGACATGAGATTATTTTAGGATTCACTACATGTATTGCTCACTGATTTCTTCTGCTGTATCTTATTTCCCAACTTCCTCAGAGTTTAATTAAAGTATTGGACGCTAACCGTAATGACATGAGTGACAGGCCCACAAATACATAATTATGCAAAACACATGATTATGTACTGTATGTGCATCAGGACATTTGATACAAGCACATAAATTGCCAAATTTGTGTAATTGTACTATCATAGACATGTCACCATTTGCCTCTTCTTCCACAAGCACAAACTCTTTTATGGAAACCATGAAAGCCAGGAATAATTTAGATTGCATGTCGGAAGTGATCGTGTAATGTAAATTAGACCACCAGTCATTTTCATCCTTTTAGTCTACACAGAAAATTTTCAACATGTTCTTATGTCTCAGAAAAAAGAATAAAATAAAACCAATTTTTTACTATGCGGGAAAAAAGGTGTTAAAAAGTGTCAGGTCATGGCATAGTAATAGTTGCTACCCTGTTTTCCCCAAAATAAGACATCCCCTGATAATAAGTCCAATCGGGCTTTTGAACGCATGGCAATAAGGCCAAGTGCTTATTTCAGGGTTCAAAAAAATATAAGGGGATTATGGGAGCAAGGGGGCGCTCCCATGTGACACCTCTGCTGCGTGAGCTGCATTGGCTTCTGGTGGTCTTCCGGATGCGCTTCAAGGTGTTGGTGACCACCTTTAAAGCGCTCCATGACATAGGGCCTGGGTACTTGCGGGACCGCCTTCTGCCACCGATAGCCTCCCACCAGCCAGTACGCTCCCACAGAGAGGGACTCCTCAGGGTGCCGTCAGCCAGACAATGTCGGCTGGCGACACCCAGGGGGAGATCTTTCTCTGTGGCAGCACCAGCCCTCTGGAACGATTTTCCCCCGGAGATCCGTATGATACCTGATCTCCGTGCTTTTCACCGTGCCCTAAAAACTTTTTTATTTTGTCAAGCTGGGCTGGCGTAACCCTCCCCTCTTTTTTAAGTTTAAAGTTTTTATGGGTTTTAAATTTTAAATTGTCTATTGGTTTTTTAAATTTGTTGGGCCAAAATTATTTAATTTCTTTTACTAATATTTTAAATTTTGTATTGGAGTGCTTTTATTCTTGGCTGTACACCGCCCTGAGTCCACTAGGAGAAGGCGGTATATAAATTTAATAAATAATAATAATAATAATAATAATAAGAAGAAGAAGAAGAAGAAGAAGAAGAAGAAGAAGAAGAAGAAGAAGTCTTATTTTCAGGGAAACATAGTATACAATCTGAAGATGGAGGATGCTGTTCTAAGCCTATTTAAACAGATACTTTACTCTCTAATTCAAGTGAGAATGGTCACCATCTATGACTTCTTCAGTGCAAACTTCTAAACCTGATTACATTTAATTTGCTAGAAACAATAGGAATTATAAATAAATTTGAAGGACAAAATATTCTTGCCCTTCAAATTCAAAGTGGCCAATGTAGATTTAGTACTGGCCAGCTCTTCCATACATGTAATTGTTGTTGTGAAGTGTTGTTGCATTATTGTTGTTTAAAACAATTGTAAAAATTGTGAAGAACTTTTTTTTAAAAAAAAATACAGTTACCATTACATGTTTTCAGAAAAAAAATAAAATAAATACAGGATTTACAAATATAAAATATTTACACTTCTACTTAAGGTCATAGATCCAATATATGTCTATATTGTACACACACATACATACATATATTTAGAAACTTTTTTCTTCTCATTCTCTTTTTTCTCTGTCACTCTATTCCATGCACCTTTTAATTCTTTTGCCTTGTCTTATCTTCATGTTTTAGTTAGGTTAAACCATCACCTATCTTGATGGGAGTCTGCCAAGAAAAATCAGAAATAAGCATGAGTTGGTTGATTTATTTTGCTTTTGGCCTCAAGCAATATATTTCTTCATTGACTTTTAAATGTACATGCATTCGCTCTCTCGCTCTCTCCATTCCTTCCTCCCTCCGTCTCCCTCTCTCTCTGTGTCTCTCTGTGTCTCTGTCTGTCTGTCTGTCTGTCTGTCTCTCTCTCTCTCTGACACACTCACACACACACTCACACACACTCATTCACCCATACAGGGGAGGAAAAAAGATTTTGACAGAAGTTAAATATAGGGCATTAAATGAAGATTTTTAAATAGAGGCTAAAAGTACACACAATCACCATGCATTAAGCTCAGTTTCCACATTACTGCAGCCTAAAAGGATAACATTTGTAATTCTACCACTCCCTTCTGTTTTGAGTGGTTCATAAATCATACATCTGTGCTAGTTTTTTTCCCCCAGCTTACCTTTTTTTCTCAGGTACCTTGGAATTCTGGAGATTGTGCTCCCAACACATCTGCCACACTCCTGATTTTGGGAGGGAGGGGGAAACCACCTCTTTTGTTCTGTCTTTTTAGTCACATTACTTAAATTTAAATTTCAAATTAAATAAAAAATGATAGCCCTGTCTTGATTTTTCTTTCTTTCAAAATTAACCTTCCATTTGTTGGAAGAAATATCCATCTGGTTCAGTTCTAAGTGGGGAGAAAGACATTGGAAACATGGATTGGAAAGAAGGTTTATTGATGAACAGGACCACACGGGTTTGAAGTCCTGGGCAGCTGACCACATGGAATGGAGAGTGAGGGTTATTTATACCCTCTCTTGGGCCTTGCCCTTGAGCTTCCTGTTCCTGTGCAAGAAATGTATTCTGTTGGTTGTGAGACTCCCAGTGGGCTATGCAGGGGTCATAGTTGAGGTTGTCTGGGATACATTTGGTTGAACCTTGGTGGGTGATGCACTTGGGGGCTTTGTTGTGCAATTTCTATTGTGGCTAAATGGCTTTGCCCTGAATGATAATCCCATTACCCTGAAGCTCAAGGTCTTTTGTTTTGTAGATAGGCTGGCCCAGTCCTTCTCATTGGGCACCAAATATCTGCTGGGGGCAGGGAGCTGAGTTTCTGAGTTTCTATCTTGAGAAACATGTTTTTCCTTTAGGGAAAATATAATATTCTGCCTTTTTGATTTTTCCTAAAATATTTCATTCCTCTAAGAGGGGTGGGTGCTAACTTTCTACACATTAATGTCCCCCCATTACAAAATACAGGTTGATCGCACATCACACATTTTTCACCAATGCATTTTTTTCCAACGTCTTTTATTATAAACGCTGGAGAGAATATGTACCTCGTGAAAATTTCAGAAAGTAACAGCTGTGGACAAGCTTTACAGCTGTTGCAATATACCTTGTTATCCCTGTATAATGTGATTGACAGTCCTAGTTCATTTCTCTTTATTACTCCTGTCAGTGCTGACTTTAAGATAAATTTTGCCATCAGATCCATCCATCTGATCAATTTTAACTTGCTTGTTATTATTTTTTTTTTAAAAAAAATCATTCATGCCTGACTAGTTTATTTTTTTCACAGAATGAAAAACAAGTTTGAATTGTAGAAACATATTTCTCGGTGTATTGATGGATTTTTTAAATTCCTTTGTTCTGTAGAACTTCTTGAGCAGTCAATCACCTGGTACTAATATCGGAGGTTGGAAAGCTGATAATTAAAGATTTATTTTATTCATTCCGTTGTTTTCTGCCAGTCAACCGACTGAAGTATGGGCAGTTCAGCACAATCACATACTTAACATGATTCTACTGCTTTTTGCTAGAGGAGAGAATGTAACTTATTTGCTTAGCATGTGTAAATATCACTTATCTAAAAAGATTGGATCTATTTGCTGCAATCCCCATGTGCAGACAATTTCTGTTTGGGAGATTATTTTAATCGGCCTCCCTTTGGTCTGATATATTCAACCCATGGCAAAGTTTTTGATTTCAACTTTCCTGAACATAAATGAGGTCTTAAGTAAAATGCTAGTCATCTTGGCATACACCATCAGCACTGACACGCCTGCAGTGAATTTCACATGGCTCTCTCAAGCAACAAGAGCATTTTAGTAGCTGAATTAGGTTAATCTGTCTCTGCTCAGTTATCTGCTCTGTTGACTTTTGATAAGTGACATGAGTAATGGTGTGATGGGAAAAGTGATAACAAGGAAAATAAAACTCCCCATAGAGTGTTAATTCTATAATAAGGAGTGTAATTCTCCGTATCCATCTAGCATAAGGAAAATAATGTTGTGTAGTAGCTATATGCAAGAATCAGACACTAATACTGGACATTTAATAGGCAAGAAGTGCTGAAAGTGTATTTAGCCAAACGTATTTAATATTCAATATATAATTTAGGGATAATAATAATAATAATACATGTCGCAGGATAGTGTTGCAAGATCCAATCTGGGTTGATCCACTGAGATCAAAGGTTTAATCTTCCAAGCTTTCGGACTCATGCTGGAGCCCATCTTCAGGGAACTATATCAGGGGTGGGCTTCAAAAATTTTAGCAAGGGGTTCTCTGCCCGGTTGCTGGGTGGGTGTGGCCATGGTGGGTGTGGCCTAGTAAGCCTCCTGCACCATGGTGGCGGGGTGCCATGGTGCAGGGCCTGGTAAATCTTACTTACCAGGTTTAGAACAAGTGCTTCATTTTTAAATGTAAATGAGTCTTCATTCATGTTTCATACTCACATTCATAAAGCTATTAATGGACAGGTTTAGATGAGCAAATCTTGAAACCTTATCCTAGAAAGTTCAGTGCTTTCTCTTTAATCAGTTCTTTGCTGATCAGTTTAAGGCATATGGGTAAATTCTGTTACATCTGCAGCTACATATTTGATTACTATATTTGGCAAAGATATCAGAAGAAGACTTCAAGTAAGCTGCAATGCTCTTGGTCTATTAATGGTGCTTAGATTGGCATGTGCCCCAATAAACTACTTACAATGATTTGGATATTATAGTAATAGACAGAAGGAAAGATAATGCCCTACAGACAGTCAATTACAATGGGAGGCATGTTGAGTACCGAACAACAATAAGTACCAAGCAATTTTCCCCCCATAAAAATAATGTAGTAACTTACAAGGCAGCCGACACTGGCAAGTTCCAGCCTTCTGTTGAGTACCAAATAAATGATGGATACCAGGATACATTTTTGCATCAAAATATGTTGAGTAATGAATTTGATGAGTTTCAAAGCAATTAAGTACCAAGCTACCACTGTATATCATACATCACATGTAGCCATCTTGTAGATGTCAAAATGAAGCATTTTTTTGTTTTGTTTTTTGTTTTGTTTTTTAAATAAATCTGAGACATGGCCATTTTGGATTGTTTAAAAATCATTCAAAATTAATATTATATTTAATCATTGCATAGCAACTGTGAGTTCTCTTCTCTTCTCTTCTCTTCTCTTCTCTTCTCTTCTCTTCTCTTCTCCCCTCCCCTCCCCTCCCCTCCCCTCCCCTCCTCTCTCCTTTCCCTTCCCCTCCTTCCTCTCCTCTCCTCTTCTCCTTTTCCATTCTATTCCATTCCCCCTTACTTTACCTTACCCTATCCTATCCATCTTATTTTGTGAATGCATCCCCAAGACTTTAAATAAATAACATAATATGAAGATAAAAATTATGGATATAGGTTCATTGTCTTCTGACTATGATTGACAGGGGGACATTTCATTGTGATCACAAGAACTGGATTCCTGTTCAATACCTGTTGATTACTGAACACTGAATATTACAGCTGTGTTGAAACAACTGTGGCTGCATTTCATATGGTTACATCTGGAAAGAAATTCCAAAGAAGCTACAGGGACATTTTTAAAAAATCTTGGACAGGGTAGTGATTTGAAGAGAAGTGTTTCTGTGATGCCCTCACATGTTGTGAAATGTCTTTTTTGAAGGATTTGCATAGCCCTATTGATTATGTCAACATGTCATCATGACACTATAGTACTAGATTACAGGACACATTTCTCTATTGATGTTGAACTTTTTAATTAATTGATTAATTGTGTAAGGAATATTCTCCATCATTCTCCAAGGTGGCAGTGGCCACAGATAAATGCCATCTGAGTCTAGCAAGAAATTTTCGCCATAGAAATTTTGTAGCATAATTGCTCATTATAAAAATACTGCATATGACTTTGAAGTTTCTATTATATGCTGATCAGAAGCAAACCTAGCATTCTCCTTTCCAATGTTATTCTAAAGCTTCATCTTGTTTTCCAGCAGTGTGATGTCTTTTTGTATCTCCTCTTCAGAGATATTGCTATTTAAAAAGACTGGTCCTTTACATTTAGATTAAGTATGCAGTGGGGAAAACATTTTATCATGCTAACGTTACCCCTCTGTAATCAATTCTGTGTCTCTGCGGACTACTTTTTTCTCCGAAATTTCCACTGCCACAAATCAGTATCATTCAATTTGGAGCAGAAGGGCTTTGTAGTTGCAGCAACAAGAATATGACAATATCGATAGCGGTTGTGATACTTAAGCACTGCAAAAAGGAAAAAAAAAAAGTCCAATTCATGTCTGTGCTGAAGAAGAAACAAAGGAAAGCAGGATTAATGTACTGGAGTATTTTTGTCAATTTTGCCTTACCTATAGCTAAGAATGGATTTAATTATACAGCTGCAAATGGTCAGTAGTATGAGTGTTGTTGAACAGCATCACTTAATTCCTGATTGTATACTTCCTAAGGAATTGCACCTTTTCGTTTCATACTTTTTTTTAACTTTTGTATTTTTATTTTTCATAAAACATATAAATGTACAATCTCTTTAATCATTCTTATCACACATATTATCTTTTAGTTCCCATATTGGTTCATTCTTCATCCTAAAACTTTAAAACACATTCAGAGTTACTCTTCTACCATTCCATATCTCCCTTCTTCCACAAAAACCATTCCTCTCCTTCTCTTGTCTTACCCTTACTTCCTTTCTTTTATTCTTTTCAATTTTCTCCTTTCCTCCTCTCCTTCCCCTCCTCTCCTTTTTTAAAAAAATTGATTTAATTTGATTTATATGCCGCCCTTCTCCAGAGACTCAGGGCGGCTTACAATGCGTTAAGCAATAGCCTTCATACTTTGGTATATTTATACAAAGTCAGCTTATTGCCCCCACAAACTGGTCCTCAATTTACCTACCTTAGAAAGAATGGAAGGCTGAGTCAACCTTGAGCCTGGTGAGATTCGAACTTACAGTAATTGCAGAGAGCTGGTGTTAATCACAATGCTTTTAGTCTGCTGAGCTATCCAGGCTCCCCTTCCTTTCCCCCATTCCTCCCCTCTTCCTCTCTTCCTAACCCTCTCTCCTACTCTTATTTCCCCTCCCTGTCTTCCTCTCCTTTTCCCTTTCTTCTCTCCCTTTTCCTCCCTTCTCGTCTCTCCTTCCTACCTGTCCCTCTACTCCTCTCTCTCTTTCCTCTCCATTGTTGTGTCCATTTTCAATTCAATATTTTATCAAGATGGTATTCAAGCAACCCCAATCTTATATTTACCCACATTTTCCTTTCAATTTCTTTTCTATTTTGCTGGTTACACATATATCATCCTTAACGTACATTTATATAGTACCTCTTTTTTCATTTTCCTCCTCCTTCCCCCTTTTTCATTTACTCAGGTATCATCTGGATTTCTTTTTTTTTTTTGTCTTTTCTCTCATTTATTTTTATTCATATTCCTTTTCTAGCCAATCATAAAAACGTACCCATGTCTTGAAATACACTGATTATTCTTTATCTTTTATTCTTAATGTTAATCTATTCATTTCTACACATTCTATTTTTTTTTATTATTATTACCTCTCCTTCTAATGGGATTTTTTCTGCTTTAAACCAATCTGTCTCAATCCCTTGCTTTTCAAACTCTTGTTTTTGTTTTAGTTCTCCCTATTCTGTTAAAATATCCTTACATCTAACAATATTTTTCATATTAATAATATTTGGATGTGTCAAAGCTTCCATTGTTGAAAGCCACATTGGTATTTCCATGTAATGTTTTTTTTTTCACTCTCTCCCACACTGTTAATAAACCATTTCTTACATAATGTCTCTGGAAGTATCCATGTTTCCTGTTTTTCTCATACCATAAGAAAGCATGCCAACCTATTTGTAAATCATGTCCCTCCAAAGTCATACCGTACCATGATGGATTTGATTAATTGTTCTATCAGGAAATTTCTCCTTAGTTCTAAGTTGCTTCTCTCCTTGATTAGTTTCCACCCATTGCTTCTTGTCCTGCCCTCAGGTGCTTTGGAGAATAGCTTAACTCCCTTTTCTTTGTGGCAGCCCCTGGGATATTGGAACACTGCTATCATGTCTCCCCTAGTCCTTCTTTTCATTAAAATAGACATACCCAGTTCCTGCAACCGTTCTTCATATGTTTTAGCCTGCAGTCCCTTAATCATTTTTGTTATTCTTCTTTGCACTCTTTCTAGATTCTCAACATCTTTTTTACATTGTGGCAATCAAAACTGAATGCAGTATTCCAAGTGTGGCCTTACCTTGCATCATTCTGGATGAAATTGAGTCAACCCATTTAGTTGTGTTTCTCCAAGTCTATACCTTCATGAAGTTTCTGATCCATGTCCTGGAGTTTTAATCTGCTAGTCTAGCTTTGGAAAAACAAAGTTCTTAGGCAACCAGAAAAGAAAGGAGAAACAAGGAGTGGTGAAGGACAGATTGATAGATTTCAGTAATATGCAAATATGTCTCATGGTGAATCTATTAATTAGAAGTTCTGGGCCATCCCAGTCCCTGCTCTCCAGGGATGAAGTAACATTGCCTTTATTATGAATTATTCCACTTGGCTTTACTTATTCTCAGTCAGTAGGCCCTAGGGAGTATTTATTCCTCCTCAGTGATCCTTGCTCATTTCACTACAGTTTACTTAGGCTTGTGTAAATCATTGGCTGGGTTCTTAGCCTTCCTTAGTTCACTCAATATATTATCTAAACACTTAGTGCTCCACTTATTGCCTATAATTTATGCTGCTTTCCTCCACACTTCTTAACACCCATTTGCTGTCTGTATCTGACTTAGTAGAACTTGTTTATTTATTAAGAGAGTATATACATATATACTCTCATATATATATATATATATATATATATATATATATATATATATATATATATATATATAACTGGAAGTCTGGGGAAATATATATATATATATATTTCCCCAGACTTCCAGTTATATATATATATATATATATATATATATATATATATATATATATATATATCCCCAAAATTGAAAGGCTCTTGATGGAGTGCAACTACAAAAAACAAAATTATTAAAAAATGGCAAATCAGACTTCCAGTTATTATTTAACATAAATACCATCAATTTACTAAATTATTTACTAAATCCTCTTCCTCCCTCCCCCCCCCCCCAAAATCATTCTGATTTTATCCCAAAGGTGTTTTTTCAAGAGACAACTGGACTTCAGCTCAGAGCTGAAGAAGCTTCTTGGATGAGAAGCAAAATGTCTTCAAAGAAAAACCAGAAAATCCAATTGCCTCTTGAAAAAGCACCTTTGGGACACCCATGACCTGAATGACTGAGGATCTCCATTGACATTTAGTGATATATTCTGATTTTAGTGTTTATATTCATGTATATATTTGACCCACTATATTAAGTTCTATCTTATTCATAAGGTAAAAGGGACATCATCAATACTGGCAATTGAAAATGATACTCATACACATCAAACCTTTTCCGAGTTTTAGAATTGGAATTGTTCCAAAGGTAGTTTTTATAAAATACTACTTTCTTATTGTGTGATCATACCTTATACATTAAGAAGGGGATGACAGAGAATGAGATGGCTGGATGGAGTCACTGAACCAGTAGGTGTGACTCCAAAGAATGGTAGAGGACAGGAAGGCCTAGAGGAACATTGTCCATGGGGTCCTATGGGTCGGACATGACTTTGCAACTAACAACAACAAACTTATAAGTTTGGTTGGCTGCTTGGTTATAAAGGGAAGCAATAAATTCTGAAGAGTGCTATCCAGCAAAATCCTCCATTGCAATCCAGAGGAAAAGTCAATCTCCTGATCTCTGAATTGAATTCCTTAATCTCTGAGTTAGGACTGAATTTCTTATCTCCTTGGAGTTTTCTGATTACTCAGAATTGCTTAGAGAAGATAATATTAAGGCTACCACACACAAAAAAATATGTATCATTTTAATGCATTATATGGGGAAAATAGATTAAAAATATTATGCATGAAAATTCACATTTGCCCTGCTTATTCTTAATTACAACACTGACAGGATCCTGGGAGTAGATCCCATAACTGAGTGAGTTCACATGTCCCACAGATGCTATTTCATACTGGCATTTTAGATTTTGCCCCAATCAGCAAACTGTTCTTGGCTTAAGAAGAATAAACAAGTCAAACAGGCTGTTTCAAGCTAAACTGTGCTGAAGGCACCCTTGTGTGGATGGAGTTTTTTTCCCCCTACTGTGTGTCTTTTAGAGATAATTTTGTGATTATTTTCCCCCCTCCCAACCTGCTTCTGGACTGCTAGCCTTTTAAAAGTTCTGGCTCCAGTTAAAAGGCATATAAAAAGTTTCATATAACTTCCTATAACTCAGGAGAATGGTTATGAGAATTTAATTTCTGCAAGTAGAAAAAGAACAGACAACTGTATGGCTTAAAAACCCAAAACTGTTAATGTATTTTGCTAGTCTTTTCCCTGTGTTTAAATAAAAAATATGCATTAAATAATAGATTTTTTAAAAATACTTCTTTTTAATGTTTTTGCTAACTGTTGCTGAAATGTTGCTAGGCAAATAAAATATGGTTCAAAGCTGGATAACCTGGATATTTTAGGAAAGACAATTTAGGCTAGTAGTGAGTCTCTTTTCTCAAGTGGTGCTCCTGATTATGATTATTTTTAAAATACTCTTGGATAATTTCCTGATTTGTCTGTCAGTGATGTTGACAAAGCCTTGCCTGATCTATAGAATATAAAGATGCCCCAAACACTATTGTTACCTATCATAATCATAAGTTTATTTCTTAAGCATATATAAGATAACAGGTAAAAGTATAAACATAATTTGAATACATGAAAAGAGTAAGCAAAAAGGAATATTAGGACAGGGACAGTAGGCACACTGGTGCACTTATGCACGCCCCTTACAGACCTCTTAGGAATGGGGTGAGGTCAACGGTAGACAGTTTAAGGTTAAAGTTTTGGGGGTTTGAGGAAGAAACTACAGAATCAGATACTGCATTCCAGGCATTGACTGGAATGCACTACTAGAATGCACTGTTGCTGAAGTCATATTTTCTGCAATCGAGTTTGGAATGGTTTACCTTGAGTTTGTATCTATTATTTGCTTGTGTATTATTGTGCTTGAAGCTGAAGTAGTCATTGACAGGAAGGGCATTGTGGCATATACATTCATGTATGTACTTGACTCATTATAGTATGTTCTACCTTATTCATAAATTGACATTGCCATTAGTGGCAACTAAAAATGATTCTTATACATACTGAACTTTTTCCTAGTCTTAGAATTGGAGTTGTTCCAAAGGCTGTCTACTGCTTTCTTAGAATGTGGTCATACATGTAAGTTTAGTTGGCTGGTTGGTTTTGCTTTTTATTAGACTATGATTTGCAGTCGAAAAGAATGCAATCAATTCACATTAAATAAAATCACACTTTAAAAATAGCTACATAACTGCCAGTATCAAATTAAATTAAAGTTGTTTTGCACCTTTTGCTTCTATGCGTGTTTTTTTTCCCGTTATAGCCCTTTTGTTTCCTTGCTGATTTTAATCATACTATAACATTATTATTTAATTGAGATACTCAACACTCACAAGTTTTCTGGAGTGTTGAGAAAGTACAATTTTAGGTTACTCAGGGATTTCCTATTCCCTAACTAGATTAGGAGAAGTTGATCTGTGTAGGCTGTTGAGTCATTTGCTCATTTATTAAAAGTATCCACCAGTCTTCAGTTATAACATTAACTTGGCACTTCAGGCAAACAAACATGATGGCAACAGTTCCTTGCAGTGCTTAGAAAAATAAGAGTGCCGAAGGATAGTGCACATGAATAATGTGCCAATTCACATTTTTTTTTTCAATCACTTTGCCAGCTCCAGTGCCGGAAATAGATTTATTTGGAAGAAACAATGCTAGGGCTATTTCCATACTGCACTGTGGAAAGGTATTAAAGATAAAGACTCGAATAAAACTCAATTAATTGGTCTATTTCATTTTAAGTCAGAATTAGTTTGTCATATTGACTATAAAGCCTGCTTGTCTTACTTACTTCACTTTTGACTGACTATGTCTGCTTTCTATGCATGTATCATTTATATTTTACTTCTACCTATATTTATCTTCATCTACTTGCATAGAAGGGGGACACAGTGGCTCAGTGGCTAAGATGCTGAACTTGTCGATCAAAAGGTTGGCAGTTCAGCAGTTCGAATCCCTAGTGCCGTGTAACAGGGTAAGCTCCCGTTACTTGTCCCAGCTTCTGCCTAGCAGTTCAAAAGCACGTAAAAAAAATGCAAGTAGAAAAATAAGGACCACCTTTGGTGGGAAGGTAACAGCATTCCGTGCACCTTTGGCATTTAGTCATGCTAGCCATGTGACCATGGAGATGTCTTTGGACAGTGCTGGCTCTTCGGCTTTCAAACAGAGATGAGCACTGTCCCCTAGAGTCGGGAACGATTAGCACATATGTGTGAGGAGTACCTTTACTTTTACCTTTACTTGCATAGATGTATTCATTTATTTAATGTTGCCTTTAATAACAAATTCATATGTAAAACTTAACAATGTTAGTGCAACTGTCAGGGTTCCAAGTAATAGACCCATAGCAAGCAAAACTCCGAGGCAGGTAGATTCCTCAAATAATAGCTTTATTGGATATATCATATTGGCACAGATCTGGTCAAAACCGACTCTGAAGGAACCCAAGGTTTACACCTAATTAAAAGTAAAAGTTTTTCACTTTCTCAAAACATTTTGTCACATGGGCCAGTCACGGTTCTGTCTGGTTGGCTGGTGACATCACTCCTCCTTCCTCGGGCCAGTTGTGAGAATATCCTTGGTTCCCAAGAGAAAGTATTTTATTTTGGCTACAAACTCCCAACTCTGTCAATTCCCCCCTCCCTGTCCCTCAGCTTGAATGTGACAACACTGAAGCTCCAAGATGGCTTCTGTCAGGTTAGCCTCAGGGTTGACAGCAACCCTCCTAGATCAGTTAAGCGACTGAAACTCAATTTAATCCTTAGACCTTTCATCTTTTAGATCCAATGGATACAAGGAGGAACATGAAATTATTGTTTATTTTTGAAAAGTGGGAATTGTCTACCAAATAGCCACCCAAATTATTATCTTGCCACATTTGACAATAGTTCAATTGAAAAAGATGTTACTTTTCATGAAAAACTCAGTTTTACTTATATATCTATATATTTTCCTGGCTGGACTCCCAGTAAACCACTGAGTTACAAAAATGTACCCTTGTTATCATTTAAAGAATAGCTATGGGATCCATGTAAATCCATCTCTTGCAAACAAATAAAATGTTGGCAACTTGGTGTTTTCATTTACAGCATGTCAGCTTCCTTCCTTCCTTTCTTCTTCTTTCTTTGTTAATGTCAGTATAGAACAAAGAGTGTGTAGAAGACACCAAAAAAGCTGTTGAGTTGGGAAATTTATTTTTTTCTTATCGCAATATGCTACTGAATGATTGGCAAACAGCCTTTGTGTGTTTATTTCATGATTTTTTCCAAAAATAATAATATATGTTCTAGCATATAGAGAAGGACATCATATAGAATCAATTTAAAAAAAGTTGTAAAACTTTTTTTAACTTAAGTTGTCAAATTTAACTTTCCTTCACAATTCACTTGCAGTACAATTCTACTTGCTTTAAAAAAAAAAAACAATTAAAGGTATATGAACTGAAATAAACATAGTTTATTATTTCGATCATGCACAAGTAACTTTTTTTTCCCTTTAAATTTTGGGGAATGAAATCCAAAGCAATCTTAAGGTAGATTGCAGCAGTAATACTTGCTTTATAGGAGCCTGGGATAAATGTAAGACCCTGGCATAAGGTGATAAAAAGTTATATTAGAAATATAAAATTTCTGATAGATCCTCAAAAGCATTCCCTTTGGAAAGTCTCCTCATCATGATGAATGTTCAGTATCGGGAAAGGCATTTTCTGATTCAAGATATGACATTTTCTTCTAACTAGAATCTTAAAAGGGATAATCCCACATGGGCAGTTCAGAGCTGTGTAGAAAATAAGCTTTTTTAAAATGAATTTTAAACTTGAATACATTAAAACCCCTCTCTTGTTCCTCACAAAAAATAAAAGTTACAAATGAATGTGAAGAGAAGGCTTAAATTGCTACCAGAAGTTATTATAGGTCATCCACTTCCAGTTCTTCTGGGACCCATATTCCTAGTTCACTGATCATTTCCACAAATCCTTAAAAAAGGTAATATATGGTCTTTGTGACTTGCAATCAATGGCATTATATATATATATATATATTGGGGGGAGGGGGCAAAAACCCTAATAAGCAGGTATATACAAAAGAATGAAGGCTATTGCTATAAGTTCATTGTAAGCTGACCTGAGTCTTCGGAGGAGGGCGGCATATAAATTGAACTAATAAATAAATATTATTTTCCTTTTCAAGTATTTACTTTCCACATTTCTCCATGTGTGATTTTCACACATCTATGCCAGGGCCAGGGTTGAAAAATTTCAGCAAACGGTTTACTGCCTGGTTTTTGGGTGGGCGTGGACTTTGGGGGCATGGTCTACTCAACCTCCTGCACCACAGCAGGGTAGTGGTGGCATTTTCACCCTCCCCCAGGCTCTGGAGAGTTTCCTCGAGCATCCAGGAAGGTGAAAACGGCCTTCCCCAGGCACCGGAGGCTGGAAATGAGCCAGTTTCCGGACTTCCAGTATTTTTGGTAGTCCGGTAGTACTTTTTTCACCCTCCCATAGCCTCCGTGCACGCTCTGCACTTACCTGGAATCCAAAATGGGCCTCATGGAGACTCCTGGGAGGGGTGGGTCAGCCAGTCCTTGGAACTATGCATATTACATACTTTTTTTAATGAGCTGCTCTGAGCTACTTTATTTTTTCTCTTCCTTGAAGAGGAAAAAAATGAAATAAATCTAAATGGTGATTAAGTCTACTCAGGATGACAAGGTGTCACATGATGTAATGACTTGTGATAAATGATTGCCAATTTGAAAGACATTTTATTGGTCATAGGGAGAAGATAGCTACCTCAGTTTCCCCTCATGTAATGTTCCTGGAAAGAATCATTATATCCCAAGGGTATCCGTGGTTACTTTTTCAATGCATATGACAGAGCAATGCCTTTTTGTGTCAAAGCAAAAAGTAACAAGCATCATTAATAAATGTGCTGAAAATGATTGAAACTCTATCGTGGTGTCAAAGGTTGGAATAGCAATAACACATAGAGTTATATACCACTTCTCAGTGCTTTATATCCCACTCTAAGCAATTTTACAAAGTCAGCACATTGTCCCCAACAATCTGAGTCTTCATTTTACTGACCTTGGAAAGATGGAAGGCTGAGTCAACCTTGAGCAGATCAATGGCAGGTTTCCGAATCGGAGGTTCAGTTTTTGGCCTTGTTTTTATTCTGATATATTCTGGCTGAAAAATAAGGCACAATATTCATTATACAGTATACTTACTAATTTGAGGTCTTCATTTAAACCTATCTCCAGAACAAACGTTCTGGGACTAACTCAGAAAATGCCAAAATAGATCAATAGCTACTTCTGCTAACGTACAAATTCTGCAAGAACTGTAAAATAAAAGTTCACGGTAGGATGTAAAGAGAACTGTAAAATAAAAGTTCATTGTGGTAAAGGGATTCCAACTGAAACAGAACTATGGCTCCTTTGCATATTTAATGTGAAGATTGGCTTTATTGTGGCCAAAATAAGTAATTCAGAGGCTCATGCTTTGAAAATACCCAAGAAGCATACTTATCACTCATGTGCAGATGATGAAGTGCTCCTGTTGCAAGCACCAACTGGATTAAAGTGAGCTCTGAATTAGACACTAATTGTTCAGAGGAAAACATGAAATCAATTATACAGAAACCCCCAATAATCCCAATCAAGACCTAAAATGTATACCTGGCAGTTAAATAATCAGGCAATAGAAGAAAGAAAAAAATTAAAATACTTGGGGATTATTTTTCATGATTCTACTAAATCCAGGGCACATCAAAACTCTGTGTTAGATTACATTTTCTATAAAGACTCCAGGGCTTGCTTCATAATACTCCATTTGGTGAAATAGCCACACAATGATGGTTCATTTTCTGTACAGTTACTTCTGTCAGAGCAGTTCAATACTTTTTGTTTCTTTCAGTGTAGGCAGCACTTTGTTATACTATTTGTAGAATTAAAGATGTCTTGATTACAACTCTAGAAACAATTTTCTGTTGGTAACATTTTTTTCCCCATGGAAACAGAAACTGTTGCTTTGTGGACTTGCAGAATTCTGTTCAGTATCATAAGGAAGACCACACCTAAATTCCTTCCTTCCTTCCTTCCTTCCTTCCTTCCTTCCTTCCTTCCTTCCTTCCTTCCTTCCTTCCTCCCTCCCTCCCTCCCTCCCTCCCTCCCTTTATTCTCTTGCTCTAGGAAATACTAATGTACTGATAATGCAATAGATGTACGTAGCTAGATCTACTATATTTCATGTTAGCTTTGTACTGGTTGTTCATCAAAAAATCAAATGTCATGCTAAACAGCCCAAGATGGACACTGAAGTGAGATATGAGAGAGCGAGAGAGGAGGGAAGAGAGAGAGAGAAAGAGTAAAAGGTAAAAGTAAAGGTTCCCCTCGCACATATGTGCTAGTCATTCCTGACTTTAGGAGGCAGTGCTCATCTCCATTTCAAAGCCAAAGAGCCAGCATGGTCTGAAGCCGTTTCCGTGTCATGTGGCTGGCATGACTAAATGCCAAAGTCACACGGAATGCTGTTACCTTCCCACCAAAGGTGGTCCCTATTTTTCAACTTGCACTTTTTACGTACTTTCGAACTGCTAGGTTGGCAGAAGCTGGGACAAGTAACGGGAGCTCACCCTGTTACGCAGCACTAGGGATTTGAACCGCTGAACTGCCGACCTTTCGATAGACAAATTCAGCAATTTAGCCACTGAGCCACCAGATCCCTATAAAAGAGAGAGTACTAAAGCTATATTTAGTGTCATAGCAGTGCACCATGAAATATACATTATGCAGAATAATGTACATATATTTATTAACAAAAGGAAATCACTACTTTTGGCCAATCATGATAATTAAAACTTGTATTAAATATTTTATTTATTGTTTTTAATACAATTCATACTAACAGATTTAATGCTGTCTCAGATGGGTTGTTTGCTTGCAGCTATTTGACTACATGACTACGTAACATCATAAGAACACTAGCTGACTTTGGGCTAGTATTTGTTTGTTTGTTTGTTTGTTTGTTCGATTTGATTTATATGCCGCCTTTCACCGGAGACTCAGGGCGGCTTACAATGCATTAAGCAATAGCCCTCATACTTTGGTATATTTATACAAAGTCAGCTTATTGCCCCCACAAACTGGGTCCTCAATTTACCTACCTTAGAAAGGATGGAAGGCTGAGTCAACCTTGAGCCCGGGGAGATTCAAACTTACAGTAATTGCAGACAGCTGGTGTTAATCACAATGCTTTTAGTCTGCTGAGCCACCAGGCCCTGTATTTATTTTAAAAGCCAGCTATGTATCTTTGTTTGTAAGTCACATGCAGGATTATACTGTATAAATTGGCTGAGTATATACACTTTTTAAATAAATCATGATTAGCCAGAAAGAAATCAAAAAACTACCTTCAGCTGTATCCCACTCCTCAAAAAACCAGATTTGCTGTAATATCTTCTGAAGCTCTGTTATAAACAATGCTTTCAAAAGTGTAACCCAAGTCCTGGCAATGATTACTCAACTTTACCCCTTCCTTAGTCGTGGAGTTAAATTAATGTCTGAAATGTAAAATTATCTGTTGAACATATATACAAAAATATCTTGGTCCTCAATGAGGATTACGTAGGGTTCCAGGTTTTTCAATTCTGAAATTGCAAATATTCCTAAAACAATTATGAAAATGACCTTTTTTTTTTTTTTTTTTTTGGTCATCCAATTAGCACATCCGCAGCACAGCTTTTTCATTTTTAAAAAAAAAATCATTTAGGCACCCCCAGCTTAATGCATTTGCACTTATGGCATTCTTCCAGAACAGATTATTTCCTAATACAATTAAGGCAAGTAGCACTCTGACATTTACTTCCTGAAAGGATTGGAAAATAAAGGAAAATATGCTAAATTAATTGGCTTCTCTTGAAATAAATAATGGAGAGAAACATTCTGTGTTTCTCTTCATTATTATTCAATTTTTGAGTGAATTTTATCTTAAGAAAGGTGGGGAGATTAATTATTTATAGTGGTTTTATGGTTATCACTCTGCAGAGAATGGTGGTTGAGCATAGCGCACTGGCAGTATCTGTAAACAGCATACTTGACTCATTTTCTTTCTTTCTCATTTTTTTCTCTCTCTCATTTCTCTCTCTCTCATTCTCTCGCTCTCTCTCATTCTTTCTCTCATTTTCTCTCTCTCATTCTCTCTCTCTCTCATTTTCTCTCTCTCTCATTCTCTCTCTCTCTCTCTCTCTCATTTTCTCTCTCTCTCATTGTGTGTGTTTGTTTGAAGATGTTTGTTTGTCTGAGGAAGAGAAAAAGGATAAGGGAGAGAAATTCTTGGGCAGCCATTCAGAGAGTGACGTTAAGGCAAATGTCTATGGAGATTCTTAGTCATCCAGATCATGGCTGCCCCAAAGGTGCTTTTTTTCAAGAGGCAACTGGACTTTCTTGTTTTTCTTTGAAGAGGTTTCACTTAGAGGTGGTATTCAGTAGGTTCTGATCAGTTCTGGAGAACCAGTAGTGGAAATTTTGAGTAGTTCGGAGAACTGGCAAATACCACTTCTGACTGCCCTGCCCCCATCTATTCTCTGCCTCCCGAGTCCCAGCTGATCAGGAAGAAATGAGGATTTTGCAGTAACCTTCCCCTGCCACACCGATCAAGCCATGCCCACCAAGGCATGCCACGCCCACCAAGCCACGCCCACAGAACCGGTAGTAAAATGTTTTGAATCCCACCACTGGTTTCACTTCTCATCCACAAAGCTTCTTCTGTTCTGTCTGGATGGTGGGGAATGGAAGGATTTCCATTCCTTGCAGACAGCTGGTCACTTACATTCTTTTAGAGAGTTGTGGAAGCCACTTGGAGGTTTATCCATGTCCTCCGGGTCACCTGAATAGTGCAAATGCAAGTGGAGTCTTCTTGGAACTGCTGAAAGGACTGTGTTGTAGACTGGAGATACATGATGTCATATCCTTCCCCCTCTGTTGAGAAAGGGCTGTTCAATTTTCAAGAGTAACTATTAAGGCAAAGGAAAACTAAGACATAATTCTGAAAATGCATGTATTATGCCCGTGATTATATCTTCACATATAGTATTTAAGTGTTTGCATATAGGCAGAAAGTTACCTAGGTTACTTTGCTAAGTCTCTGAGTATAGGAAAGCCTGTGCAAAGTAGGAATTATATAACAACTTAGGTACCTAACTAGTAATATGCAGTGGCAACTCCTCAGGAGCTTGATAAATTTATATCAAACAGGAGGGGAGGGGAGTTTTAAAATATTATTCAATTCACGCAATTGTATTGTCTCTGGCTTGGTTTGACCACAACAAAGATCTCAGGTTATCTTTCAAAATAAATTAATGGTCCTACTTGCAAATGCACCTAAATATGCATTCATAAAATATGGTTTAAAAATGAGCAAGTATTTATCAGAGCTATACAGTAATTTCTGTAACATTCCCTTCGAATAATCTGGAAAGAGCAATTCTGTTGTTGTTGTTGTTTTAAATAAAAGTAGATAGATTTATCTTCTTAATATCCAAATTGCTTCATTTAAATTTATTTATTTATTTATTTATTTATTTATTTATTTATTTATTTATTTATTTATTTATTTATTTATTTATTTATTTTTATTTTATTAAATTTATATACTGCCTTACTCCCAAAGAACTCAGGGCAGTGAACAGCCAAAAGATAAAGTACACATAGTACAAACATTAAAAAATCAGTTAAAAATACATTAAATAGTTTGGCCCAAAAACAAATTTAAAACACCCCAATTTATAAAACAAATTTAAAAGCAATTTAAAAGGGAGGTTAGGTTCCAGCCTGCTGGAATAAGAATGTTTTGAGGACATCTATCTATCTATCTATCTATCTATCTATCTATCTATCTATCTATCTATCTATCATCTATCTATCTATCACCTATTTATTTTATATTGCCGCCTATTCACCCATGGTGACTCAAGGCAGCTTACAGAATATAAAACCACATTTTTAAAACAATAAAACTAATAAAAAGAATCAAATACATTAATATAGTATAAAATCATCATAATAAAACCCCCACCCCCAATTTATCTGCCTAAACATTTGAATTGTATCTTATTATGTACATTTATGAAATATATATTATCATATCAGCATACCTCAATATCATCAATCAGACCTGACCTTTCAGATGGTCAAGGTATTTGAGATATAAATGGTAGATGTGGACGTAGATTAAAACGACTAACTGTTCATTTTTACTCAGAATCAGTGGGCCATCTTGCATATTTTTATTATGTTAGCTGATCTTGGATATTTGCTTGCTTACTTACAAAATACAGAATATTATATTATCTTATTTTTAATGTATTATTGTATTCTGTATTATATAGAAAGCCTTGGAGATTTTCTAGTTGAAGCCACTGCTCAAGAAGGAGACCCTATACCCATGATGTCGAACCTATGGCACATATACCACAGGTGGCATGCAGAGCCATATCTGTGGGCACCGACTGTTGCCCTATCTCAGCTCCAGTGCGCATGCACGCACCGGCCAGCTGATTTTCAGGCCTTTCGGGTCCACTGGAAGTCGGGAAATGAGCCATTTCCAATCTCCGGAGGGCCTCTGTGTGTGTGTGTGTGGAAGGCCGTTTTTGCCCTCCCCAGGCTCCTAGAAAGCCTATGGAGGTTGGGGATGGCGAAAAACGGGCCTACTGGGCCCACCGTGTCATCACATGCCAAAAGTGGGGGGAATGCCCAGGGGGTCACATGTGCATGTGTGGGGCACATTAAATAATGGGTGTGAGCACACATGCACACGACCCCCCATACTCCCCCCGCTTTTGGGACGCAGTGGCAAAAAGGTTAGCCATCACTGCCCTATACCATTTCCAATAAGTGGCTGTCCAGTCTCTTCTTAAAAGCTTCAAGTGATGAGAGATGACAATACAGACTGCAATCAATGGTAATAATTTTCTTGCTAATCTGGACACTTTGGACATTGAATAGAAATGTCTGAGGAAAAAGAAAATTGAAAATAGTGTACTATTAGGTTTAAAAGATGAAATCTTAGAGTTCACTGAAAGTTTATTGGATGACCTTAGATTGAATCTGGCCTTTTCTCTGACCAAAAATTCATTTTCAAAATGTCTTGGGGAAAAAAATAAAAGCTTCTCTACTGAATATTTTGGGCAAACAACTGTCATCAGTGGAAACTCCATTTAAAAATGAAACTTACTGTGGATAGTAAAGAAAAAAATGAAGATTGTTTTTTATTTAGTTTTTTTTTCCAAAAGATTTGATAATGTTAATAAGTTACATAAACTAGAGGAAGATGTCTATAATGGATCCAAAGTTTACATAAAGTATAATTGCATTACATATAAATAAAAACTAGGGGAAAAAAACCAATGTTGGCTCCAATTACTTCTTTGTTAATGTGATCCATAAAACAGAAAATATTTTTAATGACTCAGTCAATTAGTTCCTGTGTCATTAATCCAAAAAGTAAATCCAGTTGATGAGTCAATCTGTAAACTGAAAATTGGGGTCAGTTGAATTTCCCCCAAAAAAACTTGGAAATACTCCAATTGTGGAAAATTAGAATAAATTAATATGGTTTAGCTGAAAAAGAAAGAACAAGAAAAATCCATGTCCACAGGAAATCAAAACAAAGTTTCTTTTGATTTGAGGTAAACTCCTGATTACATTCTGAGTTACTATTGACTTTTATGGAGTGATCATCATGATGATAGTTGATAATTGATAATTGTCCTGATCTACTTACTCAACTGTCATAATATTTCTTGGTATCTTATTCACTTACTAAAGAAGTTTGGTTTAGTTTATGATATTAGGCAAGGTCAATGTAGCCCCATCATCTAGCTGAGTTTAAAAGGAAATACTATAAACTAAGTCAAGTTCTTCTTATGGAGGTAGTAATATAGCTATACTCTTCTTTGCCCTTTTTATTCTATAGGATAAATCTATATGATATTCTATAGCCAATATTGTGTAGGATATATCTAAGGATATAAACTGATTTTTATTTCTCTTGCTGAAATGTGCATACCAGTACATTCAATATGTAACTACTTTATTTATTATTTATTTATTAGTTTGATTTATATGCTGCCCTTCTCCAGAGACTTAGAGCGGCTTACAATGCATTAAGCAATAGCCCTCATATTTTTGTATATAACTTCTTAGAAGGGCTTTCAGCCCCCCCCCCCCAAGCAGTGTTCTTTTTTTTATACAAAGTTAGCTTATTGCCCCCACAATCCAAGTCCTCCTTTTACCTACCTCGAAAGGATGGAAGGCTGAGTCAACCTTGAGCCTGGTGAGATTTGAACTTGCAGTAATTGCAGGCAGCTGGCAGCTTAAGTGCTAATTTAACAGCACTTTAGTCCACTGTGCCACCAAGGTTCCATTGTAGTTCCAATATTTTAGATTATTTTTCATTTTTATTACAGAGAGCAACAAGGTCACTTTTTTATTATTTTCCTTCTTTTTTAACTCTGGCTGTTTCTGTCAAACTATTATTTCAGATTTCCTTTGTAGAAATGAAGTTCTTGTCATCATGCCTACATTATTTCCTCCATTTATTTATGATTCTGATTTGTTTCAACAACTAAAAATTGAACAGCTCATTTGCTTAGCATTCATTTTTGTTTCTGAGAGTTTGGCTGGGGAAACTGCTGAAATAATTTGGATTGAATAATGTGAAATTTGCTTTAATCGCTGTTGTTTTACTGTCAGTTAAATTGGAGTAAAACATTCTTCAGTCATTGCCTTTCAGGGTGAAGTCAAATGTATATATAAAGCAAAATCAAGCCTATAATAAGGAAAATAGGAGGGCGCAGGATGCAGCGCTGCAGGCTACTTCAGCTGACTATTAGCTGCAGTTCGGCAGTTCAAATCTCACCGGCTCAAGGTTGACTCAGCCTTCCATCCTTCCAAGGTGGGTAAAACAAGGACCCAGATTATAGGGGGCAATATGCTGACTCTGTAAACCACTTAGAGAGGGCTGTAAAAGCACTATGAAGCGGTATATAAGTCTAAGTAGTATTGCTAACAAGAGGGGACATTTCTGTATATATTGGGCCATACTTTAAACAGTAACCTAAGGGTACTGTTACTGTTTAAACTATAGCCCAATTTATACAGAAATGTCCTCACATGATCCCACACCTAAGAGCCTCTTGAAAAATGTGCCAACATGCCCCATCACATTAACAAACAGAGTCACAGAGTTGGAAGGGACCTTGGAGGTCTTCTAGTCCAACCCCCTTCTCAAGTAGGAGACATAATACCCTGTTTCCCCCAAAATAAGACCTAACCAGAAAATAAACTCTAATGTGTCTTTTGGAACAAAAATTAATATAAGACCCTGTCTTATTTTTGGGGAAAACATGGTAATAGAGTTGGGAGGGACCTTGGAGGTCCTCTAGTAAAAACTTTTTACAATAAAATAAAATAAAATAATAAAATAAATAAAATAACATTTCTGTTTCCCAAGCAGGACTATTCTATGAAATGTAGTCCTTAATTTCACAGAGTTTACCTAGGTTAACATTAGTGAACAGTCAGACAATGGTAGCAGTATAGTTAGATAAGAATGTTTATTGCAGACTAGACTGAAGTTTATATTAAACCCTTGATTGTCTTTTATCATTGTGGGATAAGATTATGCTTTTATACTCATGGCAGTTTCCATCTGCTTCTTCTGCTTCTTTACATTATTCCTATAGTTCTCCTACACTTCATGTATTTGAAACTAAATACTCTGGATAATCACTCAATCTTGTTTTATCTCTTAAAAAAGTAATGATGGAAAATGTGGCTACGGATGCCAATGTGACCACAATTTCCCTAGATGGATTCATAGAATTAATTATGAATAAATACATTATGATTTATTCGTTGAATCAAATACCTAGATACAATATTGTAATCCTGGCAAATTTCATGGATTAATAGCTTCATTCAATACAAAGTTCTTATGTTATAAGAGCTAAAATATTTTAGATGATCCAGTTTTGGTAATGTCACCTGGTATATTTGCATCGAAATTTCCACAATACACAAATATTTGATATTCTTCTAAACTTTTGAGTCCTCCTCCTTCTCCTTCTTCTTCTCATTTCAATTCAAGCAAAGTTAAAATTTTGATCTAGGTTGTGAATCGATAATGTATTTTTATCTCACATAGATTCTCTTACAAGCTGCCATCATATTCCAATCTAACATGACTTCTCCAGGCATTATTATTGAATCCTGGATGTATTTTGGCTAATTCATATGCTTGGTTCCAGTTTATGCCTTTCTGAACAAATTGTATGAAATCACATATTAGTGGTCAAATACACGAATTACTATGATATTTAAAAGAGTATTTCAAATTATTTTGTTACAGCCATTTTCCCTGGAATAAACAATAATTTTGTCTCTTTATTTGGTTGAAGTGTGTTTTAAGTGTGCTTTCCGTGAGGCCTTAAATATCATTTTCTTCCTTTTAAAGAGAGGGCCATCAGATCCAAAAAACAATAAAAAATTAAATTAAAGAAAATTGTTAGAACGCCAACAATTTAGTTAAAGTTGTATTCAATGTAAAGTGAATGTAGTACTGCCACCTTTTGGTAATGTATTAAATTATTACAGTGAAACTGTAAAAGTCACCATTCATAGCATTGAAAGAAATCCAATTTGACTAGCAACTACCTACATATAGATTTGAGCCTAAAATATATTATTTTTTTTAAAAAAAGCAAACATAACCTTTTGTTCAACCTTCTACTCTCAATCTTGTGTCTAAATGCATCTTCCTAAATCTCAGAGGACTACAAGTTTGTCACTTTTATGTAAGACATAAGGATTATCTTTATGGCAACTTTCCAGGTCACAGAGCCAATAATTGTTATTTCCAAAATGGTATGAAAGGATGAATCACATAGATCTGTGATGGCAAACCTATGCCATGCATGCCATAGATGGGACATGAAGCCATATCAGTGGGCACGCGAGCTCTGCTCTGGTGCGCAAGCGTATGCTGGCCAGCTGATTTTCAGCTGGCCAGCCAGAAGTAAGGGCCCACCTGAAGTAAGGAAACAGGCTGTTTCCTGCCTCCAGAGGGCCTGGGAGAGGTGGAGAAGGCCTGTTTTTCACTCTCCCCAGGCTCCAAAGCCTCTCTAGGAGCCTGGGGAGGGCAAAAACAGAGGTCCTCCGGAAATCCTCTGGAGGCCAGAAATGGCCCGTTTGACAACTTCCGATCCTAGTAGAAGTTGGCAATCCAGCCTCCGAAAGGCCTCCAGGGTGATGGGGTGGGGAAGTCCATTTTCACCCTCCCCAGGCTCCTAGAGAGGCTCTGGAGCCTGGGGAGCGCAAAAAATGGGTCTGCCAGGCCCACTGTTCCATCATGTGCTAAAAGCGGAGAGAGCATGGGCGGGTGACATGCACATGGGCAGGGGCAAGGTGCATAGAATTATAGGTGCGCACGTCCCCCCCCAATGCTTCCCCTCACCTTTGTCACATGATGGCAAAAAGGTTAGCCATCACTGACATAGATCTATTCCATTTTCAAAGTTTTCTTTTCCACTCTGGGTTGGTCTCATACATTGACTGTTTAAGATGGCATCTATGTTCCCATTCATCAAAATCAGAGTATAGAGCCAAGTAACATTCAAAAAAGCCAGTACAATTCTAGGTTGCATTAACAGAGCAATAGAATCAAGATCAGGTGAAGTATTAGTACCACTTTATAAAGCAAGACCATATTTAGAATACTGCATCCATTTTTGCTCACCATTTTAAAAAAAGATGTAGAGACTCTGGAAAGAGTGCAGAAAAGAGCAACAAGGATGATTGGGATGCTAAAACATATGAAGAACGGTTGCAAGAATTGGGTTTGGGTCTAATCTAGTAAAAAGAAGGCCTAGGAGTGACATGATAGCAGTGTTCCAATATTTGAGGGGCTCCTACATGTGGTCAAACTATTTTCCAAAGCACTAGAAGGCAACACAAGAAACAATGGATGGGAACTAACTAAGGAAAGAAGCAACCTAGAACTAAGGAGAAATTTCCTAACAGTGAGAACAATTAACCAGTGGAACAGCTTGCCTTCAGAAGTTCTGGATGCTCCATCACTGGAGGCATTTAAAAAGAGCCTGGACAGCCACTTGTCTGGAATGGGTCTCCTGCTTGATTGGATTCAAAGACCTCCAAGACCTCTTCCAACTCTATTATTCACTGTTCTGTTTTGTTCTGGAACTTGTATGCTGTCTCTATGCATCTCGGTCAATACAAGTCCAATAATACAAATAAGAAAAGTTAGAAATCTTACGATACTGATATCATGATGCCTCCTGCAATTTAATAATAGAGCCAGAATTTCTTCTTCTGTCTTTTGCTTAAAGGTTGGCTGGCTTGAATAGTTATTGTTTCAGTTCTCTTCTCTCTCCCTTTGATTCAGCTGTCATAGAGCAACTCATGCATTCTGAAATCCAGAGAGAAGAATAAAATCTCATAACTATCCTAAATGCTGTAGACTAAACAGTATTTGAATAGCATCTTATGGTGGATGCATTGCAATGTTTTAATGTTGGTTTTTCAACATTAATGTTTGGTAGTTTTATTAAAAACAAAATACTTCCTTCTGTGATTTGATGCTTTTTCCATCCAAAGCAATATTAATGCAAGACAAATAGTGTAATCCAATGTATTTTTTCCAAATTAAAACCGTTCGCCTTTTTTTATTTTTTATGTTGCCTTTTTAGTCCAACAGTTATAATACAGAGTATCCAGATTTATCCAGTTTACTCACCATGGCCTTTCTTACAGTTAGGAAGACGTACAATAAAGACTTCCAGTTTAACTCCCTGCCATTTAACATGCTTTGTTTCTTTGTTTAATGGAGTTTCTTTACATCTGTAATTTGTTTTTTTTAATCACATCTCTTCCAGAGGTGGGATTCACTTACCTTCTCTACTGGTTTGCAAATGTGAGCGCACATGCATGCACACGGCCTTCCACGCATGTGCAGTACTTGCGCATTACGCCCAGGTGGGGGGGGAGGGGGCGGAGCCTCCCATAGTTGCCACTACCAGACAGAACCAGCTGAATCCCATCTCTGATCTCCCAAATTATATTTTGTTAACTGACGAAGTTCAGTTTATGTTGGAATGGCATGGCATATTGTTGTAAAACTGAAGTTCTACTCATTTTTTTTTCTCTCATTCCAATAAGCTCCAATTCTCTCAGGCTACCCAATCAACATTGTAAAGGTCTGTTGAGAATATTGATGTAGGAAGTAGTTCAGGTTTTATTACTGGAGTAGACTTCCCCAACTTCACGTATACAGAGGCAACCAGGCCCTAAATTTGAATCCTAAATCCTAAATTTGAATGACTTTCCTCTTTACCTTACTCATACTCATACCCAACTATCCCATACCTTTTAGTACAATACTATGCTAAATACCACTCTATAATTGATTGAAAATTATCCTGCAAAAGAGATTTCTTATGTTGATTGCAAGATGCTAGTTACCATTATTTGTATCCATTTTTCTGCATGTTCTCATGAGCAATTCCAATGGGAATAAAGTGAAGCATGAGATGCCAGGAATATTGTACCACATGGAGAGAGACTGAGCTACTTAAAAGGACACACCAATTCACCAACTTAAAATGCAAAAGCCCTGCATCACACAGATGGGAAACTACTCAAAATGTTCTTTTTGAAAGGACTGCATTTAAGGAAGAAAAATAATTGGAAGAAATGCAGGAAGTATTTGCATTTTCTTGTAGCACAACATGGCAGAATGGTTAATGTTTAGTAATAGATGCATTAATTAAATAGTTCTGTGGGTCTTTATTGATCCATCAGAAACAGAAGCTATGAATAATGAAAATTGCATTAAATGTTCCATTCTGTTCCACCTACTGGTTTCTCCACTGAACAGTTTGTGTTCCACTTGTTGATTTCTCCTCGTACCAGTTTCTCCTCTGAACATCTACATTTCTGTTAGTTGGCCCATTTGAGATACCTTGGTTCAAAAGGTTTTGCCCTACGATGCACATTTTGCTCATTAAAGGTTGCAGACATGAGAGGTTTAGTAGTACGTAGATAGAATATCACAGATGTTCTGAAATATTGCACCTTTGCCCTTGTTCTTTTATGCATGTAAATTTGTAATGCTACATAAAGATTGCAGCAGACATAATCAACACTCCAAGAGTTGGCAATCATTGAAGAAGCTTTCATGATATAGAAATAGTATTTTCCCCTTCCTTCCTTCCTTCCTTCCTTCCTTCCTTCCTTCCTTCCTTCCTTCCTTCCTTCCTTCCTTCCTTCCTTCCTTCCTTCTTGTCTGCCTGCCTGCCCCCCCTCTCCCCCCTCTCTTCAAATCAGTTTTTGAGTCATGACTACTGCCTTATTGAGTTCACATAGTTTCCTTGGCAACATTTTCAGAAGCAGTTTGCTACTGTCTACGTGTAGGACTCAGAGAGAAGTGAACATCCAAAGGTCATCTTAAACTTTGTGCCTAAGGCAGGACTGGACTTCATGAACTCTAGTTCCTTGCCCAGTGACTTAACTACTATGCCAAATTGGTTCTCATTTGAAATGTACAAATCAGTTAATAATGAATATTTAAGCAATGGATATTCACCTCCATGCTGTTAAAAATACTATTTGCCCTTGAATTATAGCTCAATAATACTGATTAAGTGCCCCCCCCATGCATTTTATATTAATTCACTTTCTTGACAGATTTAGAAAGGGGATGGATTATACATATGAATATCGGAGTAAATCATTACAATATGCTAGGTAATAACTCAATTTTTTTTTTCTTTAATACATGCTAATAAGAGTTATACCAGGTTAGTTTATATGGGATGCTACCAGAAATTCCATGATTGTAGGTTAAACAATACAATCAACCAATTAGCTTAGAGGAACTCAGTGAATACCATTTACTGTATATTTTATTGCCAAAGAAAGTAAACAGATGTCATCCTGATTTGTTCATTAGATGTCAACCAGATGTAGGGCACTCTTCTTTCTAATGGTACACCAAAGCCATTCATCGTAAAGGCAGTTTTATAAGTAATTCCCCTCCATTCCTCTCTTTCTATTTTTTTTGCATGCCTAGTGTAGCATAAGAAAAAATTTAAAAAGTGGTGGCTATACTTCCTTCTTTACAATGATAGTTTAAAAATCATACATTAACAGGAGATACTATATATACACACCAGAGGTGGATTTCAGCAGGTTCTGATCAGATCTGGAGAACTGGTAGTGGAAATTTTGAGTAGTTTGGAGAACCGGTAAATACCACCTCTGACTGGCCCCACCCCCATCTATTCTCTGCCTCCCAAGTCCCAGCTGATTGGGAGGAAATGGAGATTTTGCAGTAACCTTCCCCTGGAGTGGGGTGGGAATCGAGATTTTACAGTATCCTTCCCCTGCCATACCCACAAAGCCACACCCACCAAGCCATGCCACACCCACCAAGCCACATTCACAAAACCGGTAGTAAAAAATTTGAAACCTACTACTAATACACACATAAGCTAAATAAAAATAGAATCTATATGGACTGAACTGAAGCCATGAAGACAATATTTCATATTATATTACAATAATAGGGAGAGAATAATAGAGATGATATAATTTATTCAGATTTGATCAATCCTATGGGGAATTTTGAAACACTTCTTACATTGATTGGCTAACAATATTTAACCTGAGACTGATTATTTTTCATTCAATATTTGATTAATATTTGCCAACAGCAAGTTCTATGAGAGTACCTCCCTCCATCTCCCCTTTAGGCTATGAAACATCTTGATTCTTGATTACGTAGGAAAATTCCTGGCATAAAGAATGATACACATAAAGACCTACGAAAATAAAATAAAATAATAAATATTTGACTGTTACAGGGCAGAGTTAAGAAAAAGGGGGTGTGGCTGGCCGAGGAAGTCCAAAAAGGCAGAAATAGATCTATCCCAGTCTCCCTCAGAAATTCAAACAGACAGTAAAATGGCTGTTGTAATGTTTAAGAAGGCCTAAAAGCTGGTGAATTGAAATTTCACTGAAAATTAGGCTATGAAACATCTTGCTATACATAGGAAAATTCCTGGCATAAAGAATGATACACATAAAGACCTATGAAAATAAAATAAAATAATAAAATAAAATAAAATAATACACACACACACACACACACACACACACACACAAGACCTATGAAAATAAAATTATATATATATTTGAATGGTAAACAACAACTGATATGGCTTGCTCTTGAGACTAATTACAATCTGTCCTGAAGGGGAATAGAAATAATTCTTTCTCAGAGTACTGCCCTCTTAAAACATGCCTTTCTTAAATATCTTTTTTTTAAAATTTCTGAAATAACAAGGATATTAAGGGCTGCATCACACACTGTTAGGAAATGATTATTACCTAATTTGTTGGGTTGGCAATATATAAACCCTCAATATAGCTTTAAGACTGCTGTATTGCATCATACTGTGTCCTGATTGGTTAGCTCTGTAGGTAGGTCCTTCCTTCCTTCCTTCCTTCCTTCCTTCCTTCCTTCCTTCCTTCCTTCCTTCCTTCCTTCCATTCTTTCTTTCTTCCTTCCACCTTCCCTCCCTCCCTTCCTTCCTCCCCTCCTCCTCACTCACATTGTGATGTATTGTGGGTCACATTGAACTTGCCTTATTTAAATAATTGGTGGTGTGAATTCTATAATTGGTATAGTTGGTTATATGCACTACTGGACAGAAATAATTGGTCCCAGGAGCTTGATCAAAGCCAAGAGTCAGGATTTCATTTTTGCTTATCTTAATGCATTCGTTCCTATTTTTTTCCTTTTTTTTTTTTGGGGGGGGGGGGGAAACAAAGGTCCAGCATCAGATTTGAGCTTTCATACCACAAACAATGGGGAATGTATTACAGAAAAATAATGGCATTTTACAAATACATCTTCAAGGTGAACTCTGATCTTAGGTACTTCATAGAAATGGACACTGAGTTTTCTCAGCAAGAATATCAAAGTAGTTTTGCCTTCAGATAATGTTTTTGTTGGACTTCCCTGTCTAGTTTAAAATCCTTATTTTTCTGGTAGAGTTTTATTTCAATTTGCAGCAAAAGGTGTCACTGAAACTTGGCAACCAATGGTTTCCATGGTAGAAAAGCCAACATGACAATTGTATTGCGAGTTTTGTGCTCGATATTAAATTTAAGACAGTGTTTCTTTCAGTAGCTGTCAATTCAGCTTTTTTTGAAAAAGGATTAATCCTTAAAGCAAGATTGATTCATACTGTATGAGTTGTAAAATTATACGTAAGTGGAAAACGAACTTTTGATATTCTAGCCAAGATGATATTAAGCCATCTATAGCCTATTCTTTCACTTCAGTCAATATTAGTAATTTTTTTCTATAGGCAATATAGCTATATCTTGATTAGAGAGCTGAAAATGGTTGCTTGGATACAATCAAGCATGTGTATGTATGTCTGAAAACCATTATCTCAAAAAGAAATGACATGATGTGCAATATTCTAACATTAAGTCACTTCTGAAAGAGACAAATATCTACTCTCTCTCTCTCTTTTTATCATCTGTCTGTCTGTCTGTCTATCTATCTATCTATCTATCTGTCTATCTATCTATCTATCTATCTATCTATCTATCCATCTATCTATCTATCTATCTATCTATCTATCATTGCCACCTGCTTCAAGAATAATTCATCAAAGGTTTTTTTTTATTTATCTTTACTTATGTTGGAAAATTAATTATTTATTTTAAGAGGACTTGAAACACTGGTAAATTGTTTTATCATCTGGGCTCATCTGAACAGTTAAGTCCTCGCCTATCAGAAGCAATGTATACAGCTTGCTCTCTCTCTTTCTCAAATCTATCTATCTATCTATCTATCTATCTATCTATCTATCTATCTATCTATCTATCTATCTATCATCTCAAATCTATCTCTATCTATCTGTCTGTCTAATCTCTCTATTTCTCTATCTTTCAAATCTATCTATCTATCTATCTATCTATCTATCTATCTATCTATCTATCTATCTATCTATCTATCAATCATCTATCTATCTATCTATCTATCTATCTAATATCTATCTATCATCTAAAATTTCTCTATCTCTCTATCAATATAAAATCTGTCTGTCTCTCTGTCTGTCTGTCTGTCTGTCTGTCTCTCTCTCTCTCTTTCTCTCTCTCTCCTGCTATATATCAGTCAGAAATATGGAAGAAGAAGAAAATAACAAAAAACAAAAAAAGACAATTAAGCGCAAACTTTTAAGGTTGCATTCTGGGGTGAAAATGGAGTGTCAAAGAGGAAAGGTCACTCTCCTGTTAAATATGACATGATAAGCTAGGAGGCAAGTATTTTAAAGTTAACTATCAAAAACAATACAGCTTTAGAAGAATCTGTGCATATGTTCAATTCAGAATAAGCATGCAGTTTTATTAAATTAGTGTTCCATTGTTTAGTCTATCTTTCTCGCTCTCTGTCTGTCTCTCTGTCTCTCTCTCTCTGTTGTGAGGAAATTATAACAAAAATGTGTTGTCATTGTTGGTGGAGAACGGGCAGAGAATATGCATAAAGGCACTGGTTTGTGAAATGGAGGAATTTGTCATAGTTCATTTTGTCATTAAATAATCACTTAAAATGGTTGCCAGAATCAAGCTGAACCAAATGTGTGGCTGTGAAAATAAAGACGCAATTTCGGATGCGATGAAACAGAATCTCTGCTCAGAGTACAAACATACACTTCATCACATCTTCCCTGGAGAACTCCTCATTGAAGCAAAAGGTTTCAACTTCTAAAAGAAGAGCTGAGCAGGGCTGGGGCAAATGCAGCAGCTCACGGTCAAAGTTGAAGAACCTATTCCAGTTGCTATCAAAAGCAGGCATCTGAAAGTTGTGAGACACAACACCCACAAGGGTTTTGCAGCACTAGAAATTTTTCTGCAGTCTTGATGATTATCAGCTATGGCAGCAGGGTCATGGAATTAACCCTACACTTCACAGTCAACCATACAAGCATCACTGTTAAGCCCTTTAACACACAACACTACAGATGTCTGCAGCTCCATTACTTAATTCATGTCTTTGCCAAAACCAGAAATCTGCTCTGACCTTTGGCCCTGTTGACTGCCTCTGAATATCCTTCCCTCATTCTTATTTAACTTAGAAAACTGGACTTTGTTGCTTCCTCAGTTTTAATTATTCTGGACTTTACAATCACACAATCACCTTGTTGTCATATGTATTTTATTCCCTGTTTTGGGTATACGTCTTGCACTTACATACTCTTACCTGAGTCAATGTGAATGTAAAGTTATCACAAAATAAATCTGAATAGTACAAAAGTTATAATTAAGAGAATTCAAACAGGAGAGATAAATAAAATTCACAGGAAGTCAACACACACACACACTCATACATAGTTCTAGTAAGCATTGATATACCTGTCAATTAATGTTTATTTACAATCATATCTTTATTCCTAAATCATCAAACAGAAGCCTCCAGCTAGTGCAGTAGATCTTAGAAACACTGTCAATCCAGAGTGTGCCTTTATACTTCTATTTGTACAAAGATAATTGGAATTTGCTTATTTCATTTTTATCAAGATAATTCTTGTTAAAATGTAGTAAAACTCTGCTATTTGTTCTCCAAACAACGATCCAATCAATCTGGTACTTCTACAAACATTTAAAATAGGTGAGTTGATATTTTCCTTTAGAAGGGAAAAAAAACCCCTCTATAATTCAGGACAGAACTGTGAAGTTCTTGGTGCTCTCTCATTGTTTGCTGGTGAATGTTTCACTATCAGACAAGGTAATATTATCAGTATGAGGGAATGTGGGGCTTGGTGCCTACTTATAAAGAATAGTTTGACAGTTTCAGATGTAATGTGGAGTTGGTTGCTGAAGAACTTTGATAAGAAGGGATCAACACCAGACAAACAAGCAGAGAACAATACTCTAATCAAGGAACTACCAAGGATGAAACCACACCCTCACTAATTCTAATATGATAGAATCTATGATTTGCAAACCTACCACTTACATGTTGAGGCTCAGATCACTTCCTTGCTTGCCTAGATTTCATACTATGTTTTCAAATCTCTCATTCTGCAAAATCTGTGAAGAGGGAACTCTGCCTCAGTTCTTTCCAATCTGGAAAGTTTTCTTTCCACAGACCCTGAAGGATGTTCACCCTATTTATTCCAGAACAATTGCTGTTAACTCTGTGTTTTCCTTAAGTTTGAAAAGCCTGATTCCCGATTTTCCAGACCCTATTTTAGTTCTGTTGAGAATCTTTTTGTTGGAGGAGTGACAAGAACAAGGAAGGAACAGTGATGTTCTTACATCTACATCCTTATTCTTACCACATGCATTACATAAAGTGGCTTTTTCTACAGAGTTCTACAGAGGAATTATTGAGTCTGTCATCTGCACCTCTATAACTGTCTGGTTTGGTTCTGCAACCAACAAGACAGACACAGACTTCAGAAGATAATTAGAACAGCAGAAAAAATAATTGCTATCAACCTGCCTTCCATTGAGGGCCTGTATACTGCACGAGTCAAAAAACGGGCTGTGAAAATATTTATAGATACCTCACATCCTGGACATAAACTGTTTCAACTCCTACCCTCAAAACGACACCCTCATAGAGCACTGCACACCAGAACAACTAGACACAGGACAAGACAGTTTTTCCCAAATGCCATCACTCTGCTAAACAAATAATTCCCTCAAAACTAAGACTATAGTCTTAAGTAGTGCAGACTATTCACTAAGTCTGCACTACTATTAATCTCATCATTCCTATCACCCATCTCCTCCCACTAATGACTGCATGACTGTAACTTTGTTGTTTGTATACTTACGATTTATATTGACTGTTTCCTAATATGATTAGATTGCTTATTTGTACCCTATGACTATCATTAAGTGTTGTACCATATGATTCTTGATGAATGTATCTTTTCTTTTATGTACACTGAGAGTGTATGCACCAAGACAAATTCCTTGTGTGCCCAATCACACTTGGCCAATAAAGAATTTCTATTCTATTCTATTCTATTCTATTCTATTCTATTCTATTCTATTCTATTCCATTCCATTCCATTCCATTCCATTCCATTCCATTCCATTCCATTCTCTGTGATTAGACTACTGCTGTTTAATTAAGGAGAATATATTGATGTTCCACTAACATCTTGCTTCAGCTAAAGGGTCTTCTTTCTATGGATGCTCTAAAGCAGTACATTGATGTCTGCCATTAACTCTATGGATTAGCATTTAATAGGAACAGCTAATGTATTTCATAAACTAGCAGAGTGCCAAATGGCTTTGTAGGTGATGCTGTACTCATTATGAGAAAGTCTATGTAAACTGTGCACAAAATCCTGTTGGGTTCAAATTATTTTGATATCTAGCTGTCCTTTTGTTCTTTGTCAGCTATAAATTTGTTGCATGTTCTTAGAAGCATCATTAGTTTTTATGCTTTGGTTTATACATGATGACTTATGCTGCAGTGACACACACATGAAATGGCATTTGAAGGCTGGTTCATTAATTATTAGCTGATGGGTGCCTTTATTACTCTCTTCTCACTCTAATATGTCATTCACAGCAGTGGAATAACATTATGATAAATGAAATACCTGTTTTGGTTTGGATCCAAGTGCCCCTTCTCACTCGTTTCCTTGCAAACTGAAATGTTTTTCAATCTCAAACATCTTCTGTGTCATTTTTTTGAGAAAATTATGTTGTTAAATACAGAAAGAATCAAAATCTCATATTGGTTGCTATGTACTATACTCGCTATGAAAAGTTAATGATTACATCAGGGAAAAAAATAAATAAATGTGGCAATCCCATCACTGAAGAAGCATTTTTATTATATGTGGAAAAATAAATATCATTGAATGTTTGAAACATGCTTCCTAAATCTCATCAGGTCTAACCCTGGGGGGGAGGGGGGAGGGGAAGGAGGAGGAGGAGGAGGAGGAGGAGAAATAATTTTGTAACTTACTTTCAAATATCAGATTATTATACTTCATTTAATGTTATTTTATGTTAAACATACTTGGAAGCTCTTACCTTCTTGGGAATAATTAAAGTAAAGTAGAAAATTGGCAAGAGGTCTTCTGGATAACTCATTTCAAATACCTTTTCAGAGACAGAGTAGGTACAGAGAGGCAGATTATAAATTGCCATGTGCTACTCCAGGCTTTTTCATTGTTTTAGCTGGATGGAGGCTTCCCAGCATTGAGGATTCTCCAGCATTACATGGAGGATTCTCCAGCATTGTAGCCTAAACAAAATACAACGTATGTTTGCAGCATGCTTGCAAACTCATTTCTCATTTTGTTGACATTGGTTAATTTTATGCATACTTTATAAATATTTGAACAAAATGAGAATTTTCAAAATAATTTGAAATTCAAGAAACATGATAAACAGTCCTCCCTCCCTCCCTTCCTTCTAAACTGACAGTAATACAAATTTAGAATCATGACTCATATTTTATGACTTTGGCAACAATAACAAAATCTGAGGAAGTAATCCATTGCAGCTAATGTATGCAGTTTTATTCCAGAACCCTAGGTTTTCATTTATTTATGCCTCCAATCTCATTGATACGGTGACTCTGGGTGACTTACAGTATAATAAATAGTAAAAGAGGTAATTTAAAAGGCATTTAAAATTAGGAGAATTAAATAGTATTTAATTCTCCTAAGTAGAAGTAAGCAGATCATTGTCATCATCAATATCAGAAAACTGAAGAGGACAAATTGGCTTACAAGAAATATCAAATAGAGAATAGAAAAGAGACATGGCAATGTTTTACGTGGCCAATATATTTAAAAAATGAAGCAGGCAAAGCAAATAGCAAGACTGGCTAAGACAGGAAAGTAGAAGAAAAAAATAGAGGAGCTAATTCTGGCTTCAGAAGGCCAAGCCTTAAGACCAAATGCTTACAAAGCCAAAATTCAGAAAAAGAAGCAACAGACTACAAATGCAAAGAAGATGAAGAAACAGTAGACTGCTTGTTACATTGTCACTACAAGAAGATCTCATAGAGTGTCTACAAACAGCGACATGATAAAATAACAACAATGGTGCATTGGAATATCTGCAAAATATCTGCAAAAATGATGCATTGGAATATTTGCCTTCAAGCCAAAATTGGTAGGAATACAAAATAAACGCCGAAAATGAAGAAGCTAAACATTGTGGAATTTTAGAATTCCAGCAGACTAGCACCTGCCACATAACTCTAGACATAACAATCGTTGGTAAGAAAATCAGAAAAGTCTGAATAGTGGATGTTGAAGAACCTGGTGACAGCAAAATAGAAGAGAAATCATCACATACAAAGCTCTGCAAATAGAAGTAAAACAACTAGGAAAATAAAGGAAAGATAGTACCAATAGTCATGGATATTTTGTGTGCAATCTCAAAACAATCTCACTTTTGTGTTCAAGCACCATTTGAACACCATTGGCATTGATAAAATCCCCATCAGTCAATTGCAAAAGGCAGCTTTGTTTGGAACAGCTTACCTCCTGGGACAAAGCCTTTAATACACTCAAACAATGACATCTGCCTATCCTAGGTCCCTGGGAAGAACTCAACAGATGGAAAAAATGCCTAATTCAGCCTAAACAACTGGCTGATCTTTGTGGCCTACAATAATATAGTAGTAATACTCCCCCCCGCCATTTTTAAGCACCATCGAATCAATGATAGATCTTGGGAGTCACCCAGACCATTTCCCTTCAACATTACTGTTTTCTCAAGGGGGTCAAGTCTTCACATAATGAATCCAAGATATGATCAATTAAGTCTCACCGTTTGTTTTAATTCTGGAATGATTTTTTTTTCTATGATCCATTTGTTTGTTTTCTTGGCTATCCATAAAATTCTCAGATGTATTCATAAAAATCAATGCCGTTTCCGATTCTTCAAACAAACTTTTGTTTCCGCTGAGCATCATAGGGAAAAATCATTGCCTGCAGAATTTTGATATTTGTTAGAATAAACACATCACAACATCTGAATGTCATTTCCAAGATTTTCATTGTTAGCCTTCCAAGTGCCAGTCTTAACCGCTGGTTTCTTTCCTTCTGACAGGTTGTCCTAAATCGTAGGGCGGCGGGGAAATCACCAACTCACTATCTTCGTTGTCAGTTCTAAAGCTGGCTGATAAACAAAAGCACAAGTCAAAATATTTCTCATCAAGCTCTACCTTAATGCGAAAACTGACAATGCTCCAGCCAAACGTCGTTGCAATTTCTCAACTTTTCTTTCCCTCGAAAGAGGCATCTTTTAAAAATTTTATTCTCGGGGAATTTGAGAATTACTTTCAAGTAATGCTTGAAAGCTCTGAACTTAATTGTTCTAGATGGCAAATGGGCTACTGCTGGGTTTCACTTTTTTTTTGCTACACATTTTTCCATTACTGTGAAGCCTTGATAGAAGGCAAAAAAAAAAAAAAAAAAAAAAACTTTGATAGAATTTTCCTATGAGGTTTCCCCTTAGGGTTTAATTGAAGCATGAAAGCTGATGAAAGCTGTAGATGTCAAGCTGATGATTGTACAATTTTATTTATTTTATTTTATTATTAAAATTTATATGCCGCCCTTCTCCCGTGGGACTCGGGGCGGCTCACACAATAAAACAATAATAAAAACAATAATGGTAACAACAATACATTATTAAAATCCAATCCAAAATTTAAAATCCCCGAATTAAAACCCCATAATTGGTCAATGAAAGAGAGAAGTTGAATGCTTCCTTAGGTTGCTCATATGAATATAGCTGTTGTGGCTCGCTGGTGGCCAGTGGAGCTGGCAGCAAAGTCAGACAGTGAGGAGGTTGGAGAGGAACATGGGCCAGTCCTGGGGGTTGGGGAAAGCTCGGATGAGGGCTCTGCATTGGAGGCAGAGAGGGAGATAGACAGCAGTGAGGCAGAGGAACAGCTGGAGCCTGTTCCCAGTGTGCGCATGCTCAGAGCTGCCAGAAGACAAGAACAACTCAGAAAGCAGGGTCGACTTGGGAGTAAAGCCACATCTTGAAGATGATTGGCCCCTCCCATAGGAAACAAAAGAGGGGCGAGTGGGGAGTGGGCTTTTGCAGGAAACAATTCATTCATTCAATAGTTTCAAGAGTGGAAAGTTCTGTTCATGACACTAAGAGACTGTGCCAAGTTTTGCCTTACTCTGGGTTTGGAAACAAGTTACGTGGCAGCTTGCTAAATGAGATAAGGTGTGTTGATAAACATTCCTTTGAAAAACTGTTTGGACAAACCTTGCTGACTGTGAATGAAAGTAATTCACAGTTGTGAAAATAAAAGAGGTTTTGCCGGGACCAATTCCTGCTTCCTGCTTTTTTTTTTTTTTTTTAAATAATTTTCCATTTTTCAATTTAACAATAAGCATTTTTTAACAGTACTGTGTCATGTGTCTCTTACAGTTATCTACATTTTTTTCTATACATTTTTGTTTCTCTGTCCTAACCACTTATACCACTTATCCTGGGCACAGCACAGAAATGACATTGGTCGTGTTGGTGGATGGTCTCTGGAGGGCTTGGGACAGGGGATGTTCCTCTGTCCTGGTCCTATTAGATCTCTTAGCGGCTTTTGATACCATTGACCATGGTATCATGCTGCGCCAATTGGAGAGGTTAGGGATAGGGGGCACCGTTTTATGGTGGTTCTCCTCCTTCCTCTCTGATTGATCACAGTTCATGTTGACGGGGGGGGACAGAGATCGACCTCGAGGCTCCTGGTGTGTGGGGTGCCACAAGGGTCGGTTTTCTTGCCCATCCTGTTCAACATTTATGTGAAGCCACTGGGTGAGATCATCCGTGGCTTCAGGGTGAAGTGTCATCTGTACGCTGATGATACTCAGCTGTACATCTCCACCCCGGACCACCCCAACGATGCCCTTGATGTGATGTTCCGGTGCCTGGAAGCCGTGCGGATCTGGATGGGGAGAAACAGGCTCAGGCTCAACTCGTCCAAGACCAAGTGGCTGTGACTTCCGGAATCCCGATATACTCAGTTGGTACCAGCGCTGACTTTTGGGGCGAATTGCTGGCCCCCACAGAGAGGTCTCGCAACTTGGACATCCTCCTGGATACACTGCTGTCCTTGGAAGAACATATGACGGCTGTGGCCAGGGGGGGCTTCTATCAGGTTCGCCTGATTCGCCAGTTGCGGCCCTTTCTGGATTGGGATGCCTTACACACAGTCACTCATGCCCTCGTCACGTCACGTCTGGACTACTGTAATGCTCTCTACATGGGGCTCCCCTTGAGGAGGACCCGGAGGCTCCAACTGGTCCAGAATGTGGCCGCATGTGTAGTTATGGGGGTGACTCGGCGCTCCCATGTAACACCTCTCCTGCGCGAACTGCACTGGCTCCCAGTGGTCTTCCGGGTGCGCTTCAAGGTATTGGTTACCACCTTTAGAGCACTCCATGGCTTAGGACCCGGGTACTTACAAGACCATCTTCTGCCACCGGTAGCCTCCCACCGACCAGTACATTCCCACAGAGAGGGCCTCCGCAAGGTGCCGTCGGCCAGACAATGCCACCTGGTGGCCCCCAGGGGGAGAGCATTCTCTGTGGGGGCACCTACCCTCTGGAATGAGTTGCCCCCAGAGATACGGTGGATTCCTGACCTTCGCGCTTTCTGAACTGCCCTAAAGACATTTTTGTTTCAGCAAGCCGGGCTGGCCTCACCTACTCTTTTTTTTTAAAAAAAACTGTTTTAATTCAATTACTAAAATTAGGGGTTTTAATATAGGGTTTTTAACTATGCGCCAAATTGATTTAATTGGATTTTAATACTGTTTTAAATTTTGTATTTCTGTATTTTATTTTCTGGCTGTCTACAGCCTCGAGTCCTTCAGGAGAGAGGCAGTATATAAATATAATAAATGTAAACATAAATGTTATCCCAAACCTCGTAAAATTCTGTTTCTAGGTCAGAACAATAGCATGGCCAGAACAGATATATACAATGGGTACCTTAGTATTCAACTGCTTTGAAATTCATCAAACTTAGTATGGAACACATTTTGACATGAAAAGTTCATCCCAGTACTCATGATTTGTTTGGTTCTCAATGCACAAGCCAGAACTTGCCGGTGTCGGCTGCCTTGTGACTGAGTACATTATTCCTTATGGGGGAAAAAAAGTTTGGTATTCATCACACTCCTGGAACCAATTAACAATGAATACTAAGGTACTATTATACAATGAAATCATGTTCTTAACTTTCTCTAGATGTTATAAACATACCCTATTTTTTAAGTCAATATATTTACTGCTACTGTTGCTCTGAACAATGCATTGCAGGGTGCTTTCAGGCCTCACTGCTATCACCAACTTCATCAGTAAATAGTCAACATATAGTTCCCTCAACACTGTCAAACTATTCACTACGGCTGCATTACTATTAGTCTTCTCATCGTTCCTATCACCCATCTCCTCCCACTTCTGACTGTAACTTTGTATCCTTACAATTTATATTTATATTGTTTCCTAGTATGATTTGATTGCTTATTTGTACCTTATGACCATCATTAAGTATTGTACCTTATGATTCTTGACAAATGTATCTTGTCTTTTTATGTATGTTGAGAACATATGCACCAAAGTCAAATTCCTTGTGAGTCCAATCATACTTGGCCAATAAAGAAGTCAGTCTGTCTGTCTGTCTGTTTGCCTGCCTGCCTGCCTGTCTTATCTATCTATCGCTCGATTGATCGATCGATCTATCGATCTATCATCTTCTCATCGTTCCTGCCACCCATCTCCTTCCACTTATGACTGTCATTTTGTTGTTGTATCATTATGATTTATATTGATATTGTTTCCTGATTGCTTATGTGCATCCTATGACTATCATTAAGTCTTGTACCTTATGATTCATCAGTAAATAATCAACAAATAGTTCCCTCAACATTGGCAAACTATTCACTAAGGCTGCATTACTGTTACTATTAGTCTTCTCATTGTTCCTATCACCCATCTCCTCCCACGTATGACTGTATGATTGTAACTTTGTATCCTTACAATTTATATTTATATTGATTGTTTCCTAGTATGATTTGATTGCTTATTTGTACCCTATGACCATCATTAAGTATTGTACCTTATGATTCTTGACAAATGTATCTTGTCTTTTTATGTATGTTGAGAACATATGCACCAAAGTCAAATTCCTTGTGTGTCAAATCAGACTCGGCCAATAAAGAAGTCTGTCTGTCTGTCTGTCTGTCTGTCTGTCTGTCTGTCTGTCTATCCTATCTATCTATCTATCTATCTATCTATCTATCTATCTATCTATCTATCTATCTATCTATCTATCTACCTACCTACCTATCATCTTCTCATCGTTCCCACCACCCATCTCCTTCCACTTATGACTATAATTTTGTTGTTGTATCCTTATGATTTATATTGGTATTGTTACCTGATTGCTTATTTGCACCCTATGACTATCATTAAGTAAGGGTTGTGGTGGGCAGATGGGTCTGTTAGTCACGTACCTGGCTCCCTGCCACGTGGCAACGACCCTGCCCGAGCTTCTCAATGTTGTAGCCGAGGTGGCAGTTGATACCCCTAGGCTTACGGTCCAAGGCCCCACCGGCTGCCATCTATTGGTGAAACATCTGAGATAGCCCGGGAGTTCATGGCTTCCATGACGGCCATGGACCTGACCCAGGTAATTCAGGGCCTGACCCATGTTGGTGGACACACCCTGGATCTAGTTTTTGTCTCTGGTCAGTGGTTGAGTGGTCTAGATATTGGGGATATAGTTGTGGAGCCCTTGTCATGGACTGACCACTCGCTCCTTCGACTCGACTTTCAGACCGCTGCACCTCACCGCAGGGAGGCGGAACCGATTAGGTGGTTCTGCCCCAGGCGCCTGATGGATCCTGATAGGTTCCAGACGGAGCTTGGGCCATTTCCTGAGACACTGACACACAACTCGGCTGAGGATCTGGTGGCTGCCTGGAATAGGGCAGCCGGTGGGGCCTTGGACCACGTCGTGCCTTCGTGGCCTCTGACCCGGCGCCGAACTCACTTATCTCCTTGGTTCACCGAGGAGCTGAGGGAGATGAAACGCCGGAGAAGACGCCTAGAGAGCGGTTGGAGGGCCAGTCGCTCTGAATCTGACTTGACACTAGTAAGAGCTCACATTAAGACTTACTTAGTGGCGATAAAAGCGGCAAAATCTAACTATTTTGCCGCCCTTATCGCGTCATCAGATAATCGCCCAGCCGCCCTGTTTAGGGTGACCCGCTCCCTCCTTCATTTGGGAGTGCAGGAGGATCCCTTGCAGGGTCATGCTGAGGATTTTGTTCAATATCTGGATGATAAAATAACTCAGATTCGGGATGACTTGGCCGCTGACTGAGTTAGTTCGGGCGAGGTGACTGAGGCAGGTTTTGAGAGTGTTATCTGGGCTGAGTTCGATCCTGTGGCTCCCAAGGACGTGGACAGGACCTTGGGGAGACTGAACGCAACCACATGTTTATTGGACCCGTGTCCCTCCTGGTTGGTGCTGGCCTCCCGGGAGGTTACACGAGGCTGGCTCCAGGAGATTATAAATGCTTCTTTGAGTGAGGGTGCCCTACCGGCCGCCTTGAAGGAGGCAGTGGTGAGGCCCCTCCTCAAGAAGCCCTCCCTGGACCCGGCTACTTTGGCTAATTACCGTCCAGTCTCCAACCTTCCCTTTTTAGCGAAGGTTGTTGAGAGTGTGGTTGCATGGCAGCTCCCTCAGTACCTGGATGAAGCTGTCTATTTAGACCCGCTCCAGTCCGGCTTCAGGTCTGGATACAGCACCGAAATGGCATTGGTCGCGTTGGTGGATGATCTCTGGCGGGCCCGGGGTAGGGGTTATTCCTCTATCCTGGTGTTATTAGACCTCTCAGCGGCTTTTGATACCATTGACCATGGTATCATGTTGCGCCGGTTGAAGGGACTGGGGGTGGGAGGCACCGTTTTATGGTGGTTCTCCTCCTACCTCTCCGACCGGTCGCAATCTGTGTTGACAGGGGGGCAGCGGTTGACCCCGAGGCGCCTAGTGTGTGGGGTGCCACAGGGATCGGTCCTCTCGCCCCTCCTGTTCAACATTTATGTAAAGCCGCTGGGTGAGATCATCCATGGTCTTGGGGTGGAGTTCCACCAGTACGCTGATGATACGCAGCTGTACATTTCCACCCCAGACCACCCCAACGATGCCGTGGAAGTGATGTCCCAGTGCCTTGAAGCCGTGCGGGCCTGGATGGGGAGAAACAGGCTTCGACTCAACTCCTCCAAGACCGAGTGGCTGTGGCTGCCGGCGTCCCGATATAGCCAGCTGACACCATCGCTGGTTATTGGGGGTGAATCATTGGCCCCCACGGAAAGGGTGCGCAACTTGGGCGTCCTCCTGGACCCACAGCTGTCTTTGGAGGATCACATGACAGCTGTGGCCAGGGGAGCTTTTTATCAGGTTCGCCTGATACGCCAGTTGCGGCCCTTTGTAGATCGGGACTCCCTACGCACAGTTACTCAGGCACTCGTCACCTCTTGCCTGGACTACTGCAATGCTCTCTACATGGGGCTCCCCTTGGGGTGCACCTGGAGGCTCCAACTGGTGCAGAATGCGGCCGTGCGGGGGATTATGGGAGCGACGGGACGCTCCCATGTGACACCTCTCCTGCGTGAGCTGCATTAGTTGCCGGTGGACTTCTGGGTGCGTTTCAAGGTGTTGGTGATCACCTTTAAAGCGCTCCATGGCTTAGGACCAGGGTACTTACGGGACCGCCTTCTGCCACCAATAGCCTCCCACCGGCTGGTGCGCTCCCACAGAGAGGGTCTCCTCAGGGTGCCGTCAGCCAGACAATGTCGGCTGGCGACCCCCAGGGGGGAGGGCCTTCTCTGTGGCAGCCCCTACCCTCTGGAACGATCTTCCTCCAGAACTAAGAACAATTGCTGACCTCTGGACTTTTCGTCGGGCCCTAAAAACTCATCTCTTTCAGCTCGCTGGTCTAGCCTGACCCCCGTTGAATTTTTAAGATCTTGTATTGTAGGGTTGTGTATTTTAAATATTTAATGGTTTTAATTTTAGCCAAAGTTATATGGATTTTTAAAATTTTTTTTAACTTTTATGTACTGTTTTTATTTGGCTGTCCACCGCCCTGAGTCCGCAAGGAGAAGGGCGGTATACAAATCTAAACAAACAAACAAACAAATAAATAAATAAATAAATAAATAAATAAAGAAGTGTTGTACCTTGTGATTCTTGATGAATCTTTTCATCAAGAATGTATCTTTTATTTTATGTACACTGAGAGCGTATGCACCAAGACAAATTCCTTGTGTGTCCAATCACACTTGGCCAATAAAAATTCTATTCTATTCTATTCTATTCTATTCTATTCTATTCTATTCTATTCTATTCTATTCTATTCTATTCTATTCTATTCTATTCTATTCTATTCTATTCTGCCCCTGTTGTCACTCCACTAATTATTAAGGCACTAACTGGTGCACCAGTTATTCCTTTGCATTCCACAATTATTTATAACAAATCATATCATATTTTCATATATCACTTTTATCACATAGGCACACACACAACACAAACACACAAACACACAATTCCTCTAATCTCCTTTTTCATTTTCCCTGAGTACAGCATTGGCTTAGTTACTAGCAGATCCATTCTATATTTAGGGATAAATACTTATAATGACATTAATTCAAGTATTTGACATGTATTTGATAATGTAAGTATTTCATAGATATTTCTATGAAACTGCTTGAGAGTGGCCCAATATTAAACACAATATTACTGTATTCATTAACATATTAGGAAATATATGGTATATTGCATGAACATATCAATTTATTGAAAAAATAAATAAAAAAGAAATGTCATTACACAACACTTTACTGGAAACCAGACAATGCATTGTAGAAATATATCAGGCATTACATAATCAGTCTAATGAATTTTTACGGCACGAAAGCAGCACCTTGAAATTCAAAAATGTGCTTGACATATGTTAAGACAAAAATATCAAAATAATACCCCTTGGGAACATGTATAAATATAAGCCACGTTATTTCTTATTGTTTATTAGATGCATAATATAGGTGATTTGAACATGATTATGGAAATAGCAAAATGATATTATATTGCTAATTCCAATCATATTCTATGAAAATAGTCAGTATTTTGTGTTCCTGATGCTCTATGTTATTGTAGATATCAGCAGGACCAAAACTGAGAATAAAGAATCTCTTGATTAAATAAGGCATTATGATCATTTGCTTCTGTTTGATCACAGGGCTCTTGCTCAGCCTCTGATATTTTCACTAAAATGGCATTATCTACGTTTTTAAATTGTATCACACGAGGAATTAAAAGACATGCAGATCAGATCAAAGTTACGTTAATCACCTAATGTGTAATCTTGAAAGCCTTCGTTGTGATCTAAATCTGTGGGGTATAGTGCACAAAGTAAGTAAAGCTATATAAGAATGGCTGTGTCCAACAATGAAAATGTCAGTGGGATTGTATTAGTATCTACTCATCTTAAGCTGTGGAAAAGCCTCTTCCAAATTAATTAAGACGCTTATTATTACATTTAGTCCTGGACTTGAACATACGTACTAGACTGGATTCCTCTGAACAACAAGAAGAAGTAGCTTCTTCTCCGGTAATATTACACTGCTAACCAGAGAGTACAAAACATTTGCTAGACCAATTCTCAAATAAGGAATAATCTGTCTGGAACCTGCACTGCATATCGGACATTAATACAATTGAGCGTGTCCAGAAATACTGTATTTCACAAGAAGAGTCCTCCACTCCTCGGCTCGCAACAGAATACCTTATGCCACCAGACTGGGTATAGACAACTTAGAACTACGCCGCCTTCGGTATGACCTAAGTATAGCTCATAAAATCATCTGCCACAGTGTCCTACCTGTCAATGACTACTTCAGCTTCAACCACAACAATACATGAGCACGCAATAGATACAAACTTAAAGTGAACCATTCCAAACTCGATTGCAGAAAATATGACTTCAGCAACAGAGTGGTCAATGCCTGGAATGCACTACCTGATTCTGTAGTTTTTTCCCCAAACCCCCAAAACTTTAACCTTAAACTGTCTACTGTTGACCTCACCCCATTCCTAAGAGGTCTGTAAGGGGCATGCAAAAGCACACTGACATGCCTTCTGTCCTTTTCCTACTGCCCCCATTTATTAATACCTATTTCCTGTATTAATATCCATGTTTATACATATTTAACCTTTTTGCCTAATACATTCTTGATAAATAAATAAATAAATTTCATGTATTTAAATCATGTTTATACTTGTATATATTATCTAATACATGCTTGACAAAACAAACAAACAAACAAATATTCCTCTTGCAGATTCAGTTAATCTTTGTGAAAGAAAGATTGTGTCAATAAAAGTATCTTCTGAATTTGTGTTAGTTGCTGATTTTCCCATGTATAAGGCACAGATGGACAACAGATTTGTTTCAGTTGCTGATGAAACAAGGGGCTACACAGCTATCACAAGGAATAGCATTTGAAGCAGTCACCACTGTTCTAAATGTCTATAGAGATTCTCAGTCATCCAAATCATGGTTGTCCCAAAGGTGCTTTTTCAAGCAGCAACTTTTCTTTGAAGACTTGTCGCTTCTTAGCCAAGAAGCTTCTTCAGTTTCTGGAGAACCATTCAGAGCTACTATTTTGATGCTTTGAAAATATATGCTTTATTCATGATAAACCACTTTGTAATGTCTCTTTTTTTTTTACTTCTTTGCATAGCCCTAACATTTAAATCTATTTCCTTTCACAATTTGGAGCTAACAAATCTATATTTGGCATTATATATGTTCCAAAACCATAGGGACACTTATAAACAGCAGAGCCAAAAATAATTTTCTAAGCCAAGTGTCACTTCTGAAGAAGGCATTGGTGAATATTTTTTCTGTCCCAAATGGACATCTTGAGGCTGAGTCACTTGATTTCTTTCTTTCACAAAGAGCTGAAATCTCCATAAACTTTCTAATAAAGGTACCACAAAGGTATAGCGAAATGACAAACATACCATGCATCTGAAAAAAAATATTAAAATAAATTGTTGGCATTTTGAGGGAAATGTGCCAGCTGCTAACATTTGCATTATATCTATTCATATCTATATTAAGAGTACTGGAATTTATCAAAATTATTTGCAAAACTACTTTCAGTCATGCGGATTGCATTCCCCCCCCCCTCATTTCTACCATTCCTAGATTTCATTCCCATTGTGTCAATTGTCTCTAACACTTTGTTCTCACTAGAATTAAAAAAAAATCACATTTGTCTAATGGGACGCTAATTTCTATTTTATCTATTATCTATTTTATCCTAATACATGCTCTTTAGGAATTAAAGACATATTATTATGTCTATATTGTAGAATCATTGGGGGCAGCTTTTAAAATACAAAATGGCTCTGAAAAATGCACTGCTGTAAGATATGCAGAGTCCTTTTGAGATAGCAATAGCACTTAGACTTATATACTGCTTCACAGTGCTTTAAAGTGGTTTACAGAGACAGCAAATTGCCCCCAACAATCTGGGTCCTCATTTTACCGACCTTGGAAGGATGGAAAGCTATATAATTTGAATATCTTCTGCCAAAGATTACATATTAAATTAATACCTTTTTGCTTCCAAAACATGGGATTTGAATCTAATGCAGGGAAATTATAGTATTAATGAGCATAAAAACATTTCATTTTAGTATTTGGTAGTATAGCACCAACCAAATTTTCTATTATATTATTCTATAAACCAAGATGGACAAGGGAAAGACATAAACAGAACAGAAACAAGAATCTCTCTCTCTCTCTCTCTCTCTCTCTCTCTCTCTCTCTCTCTCTCTCTCGCACACACACACACACACAAATCTATCTACTGTGTTTCCCCGAAAATAAGTCCCTGTCTTATCCTATTTTTGCCACCAAAAAAGGCATCAGATCTTGTTTTCAGGGGGGGGGGGATGTTGTCCACTGACTCACCTCACTTTTGCCTCCTTTTCTCACCTCACCACCGGCCTAGTTTTCGCTGTCAGCAGCCTTCAAAAACTTCTTCTGCAGCTGGCAAGGCTTTCTTGAAGGCCTCTGCAGCCAATAACAGAACTCTAGATCGATCCAGAGCTGTGTTATCAGCTGCAGAAACCTTTAGGAAAGCCTTGCCCACTACAGAAGAAACGGTCTGGCAAGGCAGGTGTCAGGGTGTGTGAGGCCTGGCAGCAACTGTCTGAAGGTAAGTAGTAGTTCAGTTCCAACCCTCCTCATCTCCATCCTAGCTTAATTTTTACCTGTGCATCCTGGAGTGGGTGCAGTCTTAATTAGGGCTTATTTTGGGGGGGGTAGGGCTTATACTAGGCACACATGTAAAAATCAAGCTAGGGCTTACTTTTGGGGTCAGTCATATTTTTGGGGAAACACGGTATCTATCCATCTATCTATCTATCTATCTATCTATCTATCTATCTATCTATCTATCTATCTATCTATCTATCTATCTATCTATCTATCTATCTATCTCTATATCTATCTATCTATCTATCTATCTATCTATCTATCTATCTATCTATCTTTTATCTATCTCTATCTTCTATCATCTATCTATCCATCATCTATCTATTCACATGCATTTACAAACAATTTAATCAATATTTTCTATAATAAGGTATATACCTTTACATCCAACAGTTTCAGAGATTTCTAATGTCTGTATTTATGCACATGTTGTACACAGAAACTACTCTTGGCAATTTCAGTGTACTGACATTGACTCAACACTAGATCCACATATTTAGCCACCAGGTATTTTTGGTTCAAGTGAACATTAAAATAGAGTGCAAATATTACCCATTTAATAGAACGTGACAGGTAAGATCGGAAATCAGATAGAAAAGTAAAATGCCCGGAAACCAAAACAATTTAATAATGTCAGATGTTTTCCATCTATTGCCTGCTTTCCTTTAAATGGGGAGGGGGGATATTGCCTTTGGAACTTTTTTTTTATTATTCCCAGTACAGTGACATTACAGGTCAAGGCAAGAAGCATTAATGTGGCACAAATTCATGGACTACTACTATGGTAGTTTTGTCCCTGGTATTTTAATGGGATGTGAGAATGACCTTGAGGAACAGGAGGAAGAGTCACAACTAAGAAATAGACAAAAGAAATTTAAGTCCTTGTCAGAAGTGCAATTTGAGAAAGCATCTCAGATTTAGCCCTTTCTAGTTCTTTGTATATAAAGATAGGGGGAGATGCTTTCAGACTTTAAAAGTTTCCAAATCTGGTCAATAGATATACACATTACAGATTTCTCCTTCTCCTTCTTCTCCTTCTCCTTCTCCTTCTCCTTCTCCTTCTTGAGCTACTGAAAGGTTACTGCTCTCAAATCAGTTTGATGGGATCTCTGTCCAAGACATAACTAGAATTTGACTCCTCCCACTTCTAGTCCAGTTTCTTAATAACTAAGACACATAGAGAGACAGACATGGAAACATATGTTAGACTATAAATTGCAGGATTTTTCATCAGAACCTCCATAGTGAATGGACATTCTAAAATTCTCTACCTATCTAAATAACTCCAGTTTGGAAAACTGCATTGTGTAACCAGTGTGTTAAAGTTTTGAACACTTTTATCAGATAACAGGGATAAATTATTTCACTATTCTGGGCAAATCATAGCAAAATACACCATATGAAAATAATCTGCATATCCACAAAGCATTTACATTTTATGATACTACATTCTTGAAATGTATCTGTAAGAGACCCCTTATTTCCCAGAAGGGTTCAATCCTCTTTCCAAGTAATTTAAGTTACTGAAACCATTTAGATGGTAAAAAATACAGATCTAATTGTGGTCTGAACATTTTTTTAAAAAAATGCTGTAATAGAAGAAAATGCTTGTCTGCTTTAAGTTTGTATGCGAAGAAAAAGAAATACAGCTATGTGCTTGGCTTACAAAATTCTTCAGACAGAAATAAATGTATATTCCACTATACCTAGGCAGGATTAACCAGACTGCAGAATGTATTAGGCCTATCACCATCATTTCTACCCACATCCAAGAACACGAGGAAATGCATAGAACTGCATTGCAGATAATTTTGGCAAATTATAATGGATGATGATAATAGCTAAATACTGGCCTTACAACAATTACATTTTTAAGTTTTAAAATATTTGTGTGTTCTGTTGGTATATTTCATTTATTCGTTGATTTCTCCATCCCCCATTTTTTCAGCTACCAAACAAATCAGCAACCTAAATAAGTAAAACTAAACAAATAAACAAGCATAATAATACCCTGTTTTCCCCAAAATAAGACCCAACTGGAAAATAAACCCTAGCACGATTTTTCAGGATGCTCATAATATAAGCCCTACCCCCCCCCAAAAAATAAGCCCCAGTTAAGATTGTCAGCCAGATGGATGCATTTAGTACCATATTTCCCCAAAAATAAGACCTAATCAGAAAATAAGCCCTAATGCACCTTTTGGAGCAAAATTTAATATAAGATGCGGTCTTATTTTTGGGGAAAATGGTAATAAGTAAAATAAATCATAGTAAATATATTAAAATAACTGATAAATAACAAAAAGTTATTTGGAATTTGCTTTTATCCCTTAATATGCAATGCAAGGTGATTGAATTTGCCCCAAGAAAATTGCTTATGTGGGAAGGAAGGAAGGAAGGAAGGCTTTCATTATTAATAGTGTAACCATCTAAAAGAGAGTTACAGCCTCACAAGAAAGTATGCCCATTCTGGGAAAGCTTTTCTCTGGTGTTGATATATATATATATATATATATATATATATATATATATATATATATATATATATATATATATATATATATATATTTCCCTGGAACTTCTTCAAATGAGCATCAAGGCACAACATGACTCACCATTTTACAATATAAGATGATAGAATGCTGATACTCTTGATGCTTTCGTGAGCCAAGAGCTTATTTGGGACAACAGTTTAATCACATGTTCAGAACCAATTTTGTTCTGAGTCTATATTGAACTTTGTCCTCAGGTCAAGAAGTCTCTAGGACATGGGTGTCAAACTCGATTTCATTGAGGGCCACATCAGGGTTGTGTTTGACCTCAGGGGCCTGTACGTAAAACAGAGATGTGCAGGCACTTTTTTAAAAAATGCAGTTAATGCAGTAAAATGCAGTTAATGCAGTTTAAAAAAATGCAGTAAAACACCTCATTCAGAAAGTGCCAAGGTGTATTTTTGTTCACTCTAGACTGATATTACATGTTTTGTAATAGAAAAGCACCATGACACAAACAATATAAATATCAAATAACTTAATTTTCTGTCCACCTCCCAGATCAGTATTTTCCCTTGTTCCATTGCTCAAATGTTCAGTACAATTCTTTATCAAAGACATTGAATGAAATTGAATTTTATCTTGATAAATTTCTACTAACCTGAAGCTGATACTGAGGAATATGAATCCTTCCTTCCTTCCTTCCTTCCTTCCTTCCTTCCTTCCTTCCTTCCTTCCTTCCTTCCTTCCTTCCTTCCTATATCTTTGCTATCTGGTGGGCAGAATGACGTGAATTGAAGTTGACATTTTGTGTTTTTTACCCTGGCCAAGTTATTCATAGGATAAAAATTAAATAAAAGCCAGTTAATATGTTAGGGGAAAGTGTAGATTGACATGATGTGATGTGAAACATGTAATCAGGCAATTTGACAAGACTTCTCAGGAGCATATGCAGCAAATTGATAATTCAATAATGTTATTTTTCTTCCTCTGCCTCATTGGTGCTGCAGGCAATTAAAGACATTGCTTGGATTTAGTTTCTTTGCTTGTTTTCTTTATAAACAATAGATAGTGGGGGTTGGTAACACAGCTGTGTACAGTTGCATGTGAAAGTTTAAAAACTCTGTCAAATAGTATGTTTCAATTATTTCTTAAAAGAAGAGAAGATGACAGGACCCATACATGGCATAAAGTTAAATGAGATATCTTTCTGCTAATTGAATGCACTGTACAATTATTTTCAGATTCATAAGGAATACAGCAAGTGCTGAAATATTCTTCAGTCAGAACGTTGTCATGCAGAACAAGTTCCAAAGATTTCCGATAGCCAGCAAATAATCTAACTTTGAAGGAATATGCATCCATCTGGGCTGTCCTTGATCTCCTGGCAGGTCTTTAATGCAGCTATTTATGATACCTAAACTCAGAGAGTGAAGAGTAGAGGACATGATGTTGACGTGATTCACCTCTTTCTTATAGGCCAGTTCCAATTGGTGTTGGGGAAATCTGAGCCCTTGATTTGTGGAATGCCTTAGGGGCAGGGGTTGGCAACCTTAAACACTCAAAGAGCCACAAAGGTCCTACCTGGAAGTTCAATTCTGGAGCCAACCAGAAGTCCGGTTCCCCCACCATAGAGTCTCCTCCTAGCACGACATCATTTTTCCTCTACCTGTCCTAACCAAAAGTGCTATCAATTTTGGAGCTGACTGGGAGCTGCAGCAAAGGGATGAAAGAGCCACATGCGGCTCCAGAGCCACAGGTTGTTGACCCCTGCTGTAGGGTATGATTCTGTCCCCATTCCTATTTAGTATCTCATATTGGGTCATCCATTAGCTTGGGATTAGGTATCATCATCAGTGTGCTGATTATAACAATTTATATATCCTAATCTTTGGACCATAAAACTATCAATATTATTTCTCAGTGTCTGGATGGGGAGGATCAAATTCACCCAGCAAAATTAATTTTGTGGCCAGCTAAGTGGTTGCATAAATTGTGAGTCTTGTTGCACAATATGTGGATCCCCTTGCTGCATAGCTTTAGGTCTCTTAACATCTTGGCATCTGCAATCATAGTGAATAACTGCAGCTTGGGTGTAGATGAGAATGAAGGTTCATTCTCCGAGCTTGTGGGTTGGTTTCCAAATGTTTCATTATCAGGCTAGGTAATATCTTCAGCAGATTGTAGGAGGTGTTGGTGTCAGTATTCTTCTGTTGAAAGGCTTTGTGGTGAGGTCGTGTCGTGAAAGGGTGCCCTGAGGTATGGGTCTTGCAATAGTTCAGGTACGGGTGTGTCAACTGAGGGCCTTGTGGTAGGTCTTGTGATGGGTCAGGTATGAGTCACCAGTGAGAGTCTTATGATGAGTCTTGTGATGGGAGGCAACCAATTCTACATGAGACAAACATCACATCAATTAAAAACTAGGGTACACAAACACCGGTTGGCAGTCATGATCCCAAATCATTGATCTCTACCCACATTGATGCCATACAGCACCAGTTTGATTGGAGCAACACAAAAATCATCGGCCATGCTACCACCCACCATGCTCGTGAGTTCATCAAACCTGGCACTCCACAAGCAATTCCATCAACAGACACATTGACCTATAACCAGCCTATGAACCCCACCGTAAGACCCTCATGGAGTCAGGTATGAGGTTGATGCGCCCACACCTGGCCCATCACAAGACCATGACCTGAGAGGACCCTCACCTGATGTGACCTCACCATCACATGAAACCCTTACAAACAGAAGAACACTGACACTGACATCTCCTAAACTCTGCTGAAGATGTTACCTAGACTGGTAATGAAACATTCAGAAACTAACCCACAAGTTTGGAGAATGAACCTTTGCCTTCATCTTGGTGTTTGCTCAAACACCAGGTAGAAGCCATTGCCTAGAAAGACTTTTGCAAATTTTGCATTCCATTTGTGTCTGTTTCTAGATTTTACAGGGAGGGGCTGCTAAGAGAAACTCATTCTGTAGTCATTTTATGCTTGGAATTCTGCTCTTCATTAGGTTGCTGTGTTGAGTTTATATTTACTGACAAAGAAAAAGCAATAGCACTTAGACTTAAATACCGCTTCACAGTGCTTTACAGCCCTCTCTAAGCAGTTTTACAGAGTCAGCATATTGCCCCCCAACAATCTGGGTCCTCATTTTACCCACCTTGGAAGGATGGAAGGCTGAATCAACCTTGAGCCTGGTGAGATTCAATCTGCCAAACTGCTGGCAGCCGGTGATCAGCAGAAGTAGCCTGCAGTACTGCACTCTAACCATTGTGCTACCGTGGCCCTAAATAAAGGGAGACTATCATAGCATAGATCTATTTCAAGCTATTTAGCTCTCATCAGACCTTCTCAGTTTGGCTAGCTGATGAGAGCTAAATTGCTTGAAATAGATCTACAGTAGACTTCCTTTATTTCTTCGTTAGTAAACATAAACTCAACACTACGTAGGATAGTTGCTCGTGGACTTTCAGGTGAAATTCAAATGCTGGTGGTAGTCTATTAAGATGTCCATGCCACAAGGCTTACAAATTTGTGGGGCCATCTCTATCCAATTAACTCTACTAATCCAAATAAATCTCACAAGCATGGTCTGAGCATCAACAATTAATTAGGAACAAATAATGGTATCCAGGAAGTGTTCTTCTGTTGAGACTCTGGCCCTCAGAATAACAAACCTCCCAAAATTGGGGTGACTTGACCCTGAATATATCTAGAAAGACCTTGAAGAGCTGGTTTTTTTCTACAAATATTAGGACAGGATGTTAGGAGAGTTCATTTGTGTGCGTATGTCACACAACCTTTTGGCCATGTTTCCATTGTAATCATGTCTGATTGTGAATATGATTACAAATTACTCCTAAGTACTGGCTATTTAAATCATTATATATATTGAATAAATAGCAGACTATTCTATTAAGCCATGGTTTGGAAGCTATATGCATAATGCTAAACCATATATCAGAGCTGGAAAATATGCTGGTGTCTAAGGGTACATTTAATTTGCTTTGGATGGTGAAAGCCTACTTATTATGCAAAATAGGCAGTCACACCATAAACAGGGAAAATGTCAGAATGTCCCATTTGTAGAAAGGACATGATTTTCAAACTATATACTGAGCTAATTTTGCAACTCATAGAACATTATTTTTTTCTTTCCAATTTAAAAATATCAGAAAAGAGACCACTGATTTTCACACAGAGGACTCTGGGGGATTTTGAACCCAGCTCTAGATAAATAAGCATGCAGGTTTAGACTCGGTATGCATTGAGATCATGGGCAAAAGTGAAGATTTTTTGAGAGGGAAGTACCAAGTATGAGTGGCACAATTAGGATACTGTGGTTGCAGTAAAAAATGCTTTTTGTTAGCTGTGGGAAGAACCCCTTCCCTTCCCTTCCCTTCCCTTCCCTTCCCTTCCCTGTAAATACAATCAACTTTCTTTTATAATGGACTTGAACCATAAATGCTAGAAACTCATACAATTGGAGAATAAATGATCTAGGATTAGAATGTTGCATTATGATTTCTGTGCCACATCTGATCCAGCGCTAAGCCTACTTTTATTTCAGGAAACTTGTTTCTTTTCCCCCTAAGAGATAAGGAAGGAAAATAGTATTGGTTTGCCTTCATTAAATAGCAGAACAGTTCAGTGAAAAGCCAACCATTTCTTGTAGTCAGTACAACCTGCATTAAACCATGACCAGAAATTTTTGTTTTTGTTTGATTTGGTTGCACATGGATGCGCATATGTGTTTGGTCTAAGAGCAGGAGAAATGTCAGCATTGAGATGTAAATTTACAGTCATATTTTGACACACAGGGGAAGCCTCATTATTTTCCCATTTGTTCTTCAGATAATTTCCAAAAATTCTTGCCTGTGGTAAAAGTAGTGAATTCTAGATGGGAAGGCTATGAAATTAAATTCTGCATTTTAGCTGTTTGCACAAACATAAAGGGTAAATTTAACTTTCTAACTGGAAGAAGATGACCCAGGGAGCATACTGCTTGGAAAAATGGAAATTCTTATTGACATGTTCCACCAAATTTCTAACTAAAATGGTTTAAACCAGTGATGCAAAATAGGGTTACCTTCTTTGGATTATGTGACATTGATATAGCTAATGCCTACATTTGTGATTATTTTTATCAGCAGTAGCAGAACTACTTAATGCTTAGGGACTAGAAGCCTGGGAAATGACTCCATTTTAATATTACTTTGGAAGACTGTGAAATAAAGCAACTGTTTTAAGTTTAATGCTGGAGGGACAAATTAGAACATGTGTATAAGGGAAATTGGGTGGGCAAAATTGGGAGTAATTTGCAAGCGCTTGATCAATGTTGAATGCAGGAGGAGAGAGAAGGGAAGAGTTTATGGAAAGCCAAATTGCATGGATTACAGGTTGATATGTGCAATTAAACACTAACCTAAAGGAAGTTTTCCCCTCTTTTGGCATATTTCATCCCATTTGGTCAGGAAAGAGCCTGAGTGGCATAGGAGGTTATGCTTCCTACTAAGGCAGCATTTAACATCCAGCTGCCTGCAATTACACCAGTTCGAAACTCCCCAGGCTCAAGGTCGACTCAGCCTTCCATCCTTTCTAAGGTGGGTAAATTGAGGACCCAGTTGTGGGGGCAATAAGATGACTTTGTATAAATATACAAAAGTATGAAGGCTATTGCTTAACGCATTGTAAGCCGCCCTGAGTCTCCGGAGAAGGGCAGCATATAAATAAAATAAAATAAATAAATAAATAAAAGAGTACTGATAGAAGAGAAGATTAAATTGCAACTCAGGGTTGGAATTCTCTAAGCTTGGTAGTTTTCTTGCAAATGTTTCATTTCTAAATTAGGTAACATGATCAAAGCTGAGCATTAGGGTTAGGCATACTGATCACTAGTGGGTTTCAAATTTTTTTACTACCGGTTCTGTAAGCGTGGCTTTGTTGGCATGGCATGGCTTGGTGGGTATGGCTTGGTGGGCGTGGCAGGGGAAGGATACTATAAAATCTCCATTCCCTCTCCAATCCAGGGGAAGGTTACTGCAAAATCCCCATTTCCTCCTGATCAGCTGGGAATTGGGAGGCAGAGAATAGATGTGGGAGGGGCCAGTCAGAATTTTTACTACTGATTCTCTGAACTACTCAAAATTTCCACTACTGATTCTCCAGAACTGGTCAGAACCTGCTGAAACCCACCTCTGATACTGATGCTTAACACTAATGCCCAGCTTTGATCATGTTACCTAATCTAGCTAGCACTGGTGAGATTACCAATTTTAGTAATGAACCATCTACAAGAAAATCACCAAACTCAGATAGCAACAAGAACCCCAGGAATAAAAGAGCAATTGACACATTTAAAATCAATTTCAAAAGCATGCAGTTCAAATACTTATGTATTTATTTTGGGAGGGTGGTGGTGGGTTCTCACATTCTATTTACCTATGGCTTTCAAACTTTTTGCAGATTTTATCCATTTCAGGGGAAAAAATGTCAATGTATTTCAGCTACCCGAGCTTCCCATCATAGTCAAGGAAGACAAAGATCTAGAATCACACTGGCTCTCAAAATAAATCCCATCTCATTAAGCTTCTAGAATATTCAGTTAGAATTAACAAGTATTTCAGCTGGGTGATCAAACATTCATTTAGATTTTTATATCTAACAGACTCAGTATAATAATCTGTACCATTGGTTCTTAAACTGTGATCCATGGACCCCTGGAGGGCTGTGTTAACAACACAGGAGGTCTGCAAACACTTGAAGAAATGTTATGATTTAAATCTTGAGTTAGGTCTTGGTGGGTTCATGGCCCATGATCCATGGCCTCAAAAAGTATTTAAAGGGCCTGGTGGCTCAACAGACTTAAAGCATTGTGATTAACACCAGCTGTCTGCAATTACTGTAAGTTCGAATCTCACCAGGCTCAAAGTTGACTCAGCCTTCCATCCTTTCTAAGGTAGATAAAATGAGGACCCAGTTTAATAAGCTGACTTTGTATAAATATACAAAAGTATGAAGGCTATTGCTTAACGCATTGTAAGCCGCCCTGAGTCTCCGGAGAAGGGCGGCATATAAATCAAATTTTAAAAAAAATTTGGCTGGAGAATTCTGGGAGTTGAAGTCCACGTTTACAGAGTCAGCATATTGCCTCCAACAATTTGGGTCCTCATTTTACTGACCTAGAAAGGATGGAAGCAGCGGTTTCACATTTTGTTACTACTGGTTCGCCATCCCCCTGCGCCTGATTTGTACGTGTGCCAGCCTTCCATACATGCACCTGGCCTTCTGCACATGTGCTTTGCTGACACCCATGCTTTCCATGCATGCACCCAGCACAAAAACGTGTCTAAATAGGACAGCATAGAGCCAGGGTGGGTGGGTGGGACCACCCACGATTTCCATTACCAGTTCACCTGAACGCGTCCGAACCGGCTGAGTACCACCTCTGGATGGAAGGCTGAGTCAACCTTGAGCCTAGTGAAATTTGAACTGCCCAATCGCAGTCAGCCAGCAGTCAGCAGAAGTAACCTGCAGTACTGCACACTAGCCTCTGCGCCACCACGGCTCTTAAAGACTTATTATGGAATGAATTTCCACGAACCCCACATTTATGCCATATAAATTTGGAATTAAACAAGTGATATCATCGTTAAAAACAGAATTCCAGTTTTAGATATAAGTTGTAAAACTGAGTGGGTGGTGATTAACCAAGAAAAGGAACTTCTGTCTCTGCCAAAGAATTTAATTAAAAGATTGGCCTGGGATGAAGCACTGTGAAAAAGCCAAACTTTAGGGAGCTCATTAGTAAAGGAATGAGAAAGAAAACCATTCATAAAATAATGATTTTGTGCTAACTGTTGATATGGGCCATTTTGCAAGTGTGAAGTCCTGGTTGGTCTCCAAAATGATACTGCAGAGCTGGAAAAAAGCCAAGCAGTTTATCCAAATGATCAATTGAGGAAGCAACTTCCTAGCTGAAGAGAGAGTGAACATTTGGGATATATATTAGCTTAGGGTGGAAGAAAGCAAATAAAATTTGGGACCTGATAAAGATAATGATAAAGATAATGGTAATAATATAGAGCAAATAGTTATATTTAATATGTTCAAACTAAGTCTGGGGATTCAGGATAAAAGAAAGCATGTGCTTTTGCATACACTACATTATTGAATGATGGAATTTGTCTACGCAATGACAGCTCTCAGCTTGTCTGACTTTAAAACAGATGTACAATACTGATGGCGTTAAAACGGTACATGCCTGCCGGTATCTGAAACTTCGACCAAAGAGGATGATTGGAGTTCTTTTACAGTCCCATAGATATAAACATTGTGTGTGTGTGTGTGTGTGTGTGTGTGTGTGTGTGTGTGCATATGCGTGCACGCAAGGGCTCAGCAGTTAAAGACAGTGAGCTTGTCATCTGACAGCCCTGGTTTGAGACCTGAGTCCTGTGCAATGGCATGAGCTTTTGTTACCTGCCCCACCTCCTGCCCACCTCACATTCCAAAGCATGCAAATGGGAGTAGATAAATAGGTACCACTTCAGTGGAAAGATAACAGTATTCCATGTGCCTCAGTATATACAGTAGCCATGCTGGGCGTATGACCATGGAAATGTCTTTGGACAATGCTGGCTCCCTCAGCTATGAAATGGAAATGAGCACCACCCTTAGAATTGAAAATGACTGGAGAGGGAAAATCTTTACCGTTTAGCTATAAACAAAGATTTTTAGTTGAAACACAATATTGGAAAATTTAATATTTTGCATACATATGTTCCCAGTAATAGTATTAATGTCACAAAGCTAAGGCCAGATTAATTTTGCCACATAATATAGTATACTGTACTCTGGTTTTTGCAAAAATTACATCATTACAATGTCTGGAACTACTGAGTTATAATTTATTTTTTCTTTCTGAATTTTCACAGCCTGTGCCAGAAAACACAATGCTATAGAAGAAAAAGAAGAAGTAATTCCAACATAATGAACGTAAACAAAGTTGTCAAAAGATCACTTCCAGATGTAAGTAGGAATCTTTTGAACCTACTCTAATAGTCTGAAACATAGGCAGATGTTCATTAGGAGATCCAATTGTGGAAAAGAATTCAGTGCAAAGACTAATCAGATCCTGGGAAGGATTCTGGAAATCAGCCTGGACTTTTCTTGACACCAAGAAAAGAGAAATTAATCTTGCTTTGAACATTGTCTAATAATGTCTTATCCCCATGGGAATCTAATGACCACAGCTCTTCTTAGTCCCATCTCTGAAATCATTCTTGTCATTCTGATTATTCAGAATTAATGACAGTTGGACTGGTTCTTTAGGGTTATAAGGATTATTATTTATTTCTACCTGTAGCATATGAGTGCAAGTAAAGAAAAAGTAATCATTATGAGGAGTAGATATTCCAGTGATGCATACATGAGAATTAGAAATAAGAAAGAGGAACCACAACCTCACAGACATTTATAAACTGGAGACACCCATAATCTCTGAACCCTTGATATGGGCCCTTGCAAAATGGCCCATATTAACAGTGCAAAGGCATTATTTTATGCATTGTTTTCTTTCTCATTCTTTCTAAGAGCTATGGTGGCGCAATGGTTAGAATGCAGCATTGCAGGTTAATTCTTCCTACAGCCAGGAGTTCAATCCCAACTGGCTCAGGGTTGACCATATTAAGCTACAGTGAGGCAGCTGCCTTGATTCCAATTCTGCTAAAATTTCACAATGGCTGATCTTGGTTTTGTGGTATAATGATCCAAAGGCAGATATAGGATTGTAGCTTGTTCCTCTCAATGGCCAATTATTTATTTATTTATTTATTTAGTCAGATTTGTTTGCCGCCCTTCTCCCATAGGACTCGGGGCGGCTCACAACAATCAAAACAACCTGACAATGGCTATAATATAACTAATATTAAAACCAAATATAAAATCCCCATAATCCCCAAAATTAAAATCCGCAACAGATCAGGGAAGCTAGTGAAAGAGCCATGACTTCAGGTCAGTGCGGAAGGTGTGGAGGTCAGGGGTCGTCCGGAGATCAATGGCAACCCATTCCAGAGGGTTGGTGCGACCACAGAAAATGCCCTCATCCTGGGGACCGCCAGCCGACACTGTCTGGCTGAGGGGACCCGGAGGAGGGCTGCTCTATATGAGCGCACTGGGTGGTGGGAGGCCGGTAGGAGGTGTTCCTGCAAATACCCCGTGCCCGTGCCATGTTCACTAATCTGCAAGAATAGGGATAATATGCAATGTGAAGGTATAATTAGTTGGATTGATAGATTGGTAAACTTTCTGAATGTTTCTGTTGTTTGGAGTGAGTGGATTGAGAAAGCAGTATAATTGACTAAATAGCTCTGATTATTTTGTGTTGGAATTCAAGAGACCAAGTGGCAGGTGTAATGTACCTTAGAATCACTACTTGTGTAATAATTGCTGACCATGCCCCATTGACTTCTAAAGTTAACATGCTTACTGGAGATCAAATCATAATATAGTTCCAAAGTAGAAGGTAGGATTTGGTAGGTGAAGATGGCTATAGATTATTTCTACTATCAGATCTTGGGACCTAGGTGGACACAAATCAATGAATTTGACTACTCAAATTCCATAAATCAATCTTCAGGATCAACAGTCAAAGGCAAGCTTCAGGAAACTTTTTGCCTCAAAACTATATGTCATATCTGTTTACAAACTCTTTGTTCCTCTCTCTCTCCTTGGCAATTAAGACCTGACAAATGTGACTGTTTCTCCATACATACATACATACATACACTGAAATTTAACATACAGTATGTGGACTCCTTCCTTCCTTCCTTCCTCCCTCCCTCCCTCCCTCCTTCCAGTGGTGGGTTCCTCCCGGTTCAGCCCGATTCTCCGGAGCCAGTAGCATTGATGATATGATATTACTGAACCTGTTCTGTCCCCCTGCCCCCCCCGCACCTCCCCACCCCCACATTATCCTTATCTTTTATTTGGCCCCACCCCCAATCAATTCCTGCCTCCTGAGTCCCAGCTGATGGCTAGAAGGAAAAAAAACTGTTTACACTCTTGCGGAGGGGCTTCAAAGGGCCACCCTACAGCTGATCAGTGTTAAAAGAAAACAAATGAGTAGACCGGTGCCTGCAAAAATAAATGGGTAGATCAGTACAACTCTGCAAGCAGTTAAAAGCCTGGTAGACCAGTACCTCTGCTAAATCCTAAATAATTGTCACATGACCATTAAGCCACACCCACAAAATAAGCCACGCTCACAGAACTGGTAGTAAAAAAAAATTAGAACCCACCCCTGCTTCCTTCCGTTCCTCCCTCCCTCCCTGTTCTTAGTGCTTTTTGGTGTTTTGAGCCTTGTCATGAAAGCCGAAAACTGAATTATTAGCTTTATAATCAAGTACAGTTGTAAGTCAAAATCTTGTTTACACATTTTCCCGCAGATCCTAGTTAGCCTCTGAAATCAGAGGGAGTAGATACTGAAGCAATAAAGATTAGATTTTCTTGTGCTTTTTAAAATTCTTTTTGGGGAGCTGATTAGACTCTGTGGGCTCATACATTTGACTAGCTACTGTATGTTTCCTTATACATCTCAAACTTTATGTAAATTTACCTCCATCCTCTTGTCTTCCAAAGAATCAATAAGCTTGGTACATTCAGCAATTCACAAATGATTAAAGGCATGCCATTAAGCTGTAATACATCATTATACTTGCTTAGAAAAAGTCAAATTCTATGATCATCCAGATGATCTTTTGGAGTGTTCTTAGCCTTCTGGCTGTTTTAGTATTCCAACATAGTTTTTTATACTATAGTTTTTATAGTATGTATAGACAATCATACTAAGCCTACCTTTCGGGTTGTAGAATATAGATTTTTAAGGAATGAATAAGAGAAGGAAGGAATCCATTTACAACAGCATATACCAGACTGCTGTGCTTACTGATGTATCTGCTGGAAATGTGGCTTCCAGTTGTGTGGTTGTCCTTTCATATGTCTTAACATTATTCAGTCTTTCTTTTCAAGGAAACTAGAAGATGGAGAAATTCAGTAACATACCTTGGGTGTGGGGAGAGGAATAATTTGATGTGGGAAGAAAAAGACATCTGAAAACTTTTTTTTTTATTTGATTTATATGCCGCCCTTCTCCGAAGACTCAGGGCAACTTACAATGCGTTAAGCAATAGCCTTCATATTTTTGTATATTATACAAAGTCAGCTTATTGCCCCCACAAACTGGGTCCTCAATTTACCTACCTTAGAAAGGATGGAAGGCTGAGTCAACCTTGAGCCTGGCGAGATTCGAACATGAGTAATTGCAGACAGCTGGATGTTTAATTAGGGTGCTTTGTCTGCAGAGCTATCCAGGCTCTATACTCACTACACTGCCAGACAGGCATACTCACACACATACACATGTCCCAAAGGTGCTTTTTCAAAAAGGACTTTCTTGTTTTTTTTTTTTGTTTTTTTTTTTACTTGAAGACATTTTGCTTCTCATCCAAGAAGCATCAGCAGCAGGCAATGAGTTAAGGATTTTACCTGAAACTTACAGTAAAGAGAACACATATTTAATTATCTACGTATTAACTGCAGCTAGAATTATATTTGTGCAAAATTGGAAAAGTGAAGAGATCCCTACTGATGAGAATGTGATTAGGAAAATATTAGAAATGTGCAGAAATGAACAGATTGACGCTTGCAATTAAGGAGAAAGAACAACCTGGATATTATATCATATGAGAATTGTTTTGTCAATGGTTAGAGAATAAAAATGGAAGTTGGAAATAATAGAAGGTGATTAAAGAATAGAAAATATGTTAAGATAGAGATGTGAACAATATAAGTTGTTAGGATTATTTATGCTTAATATTATTATTATATCCTTATTAGAAGGTATGTTAAGAGAGAAAAATGAATGTTTACTATGCTTAATTGTTCAATAAACTACAGTTGTAAGATCAGAGAATTAATATCAATGTAATAAATATTGTTGTAAATTTTGAAGGTTATTGTGCAGAGATATTTGTACCCAGGTGCCCAGGGGTAGGGCGTTCTCTGTGGGTGCTCCCACCCTCTGGAATGAGTTACCTACCAAGCTCCAGACAGCTCCTGATCTCCACTCCTTCCGTCGGGACCTGAAGACTTGGCTGTTCAAGCAAATAGGCTGACTCTGATTCTGGGTTTTATTATTTATTATTTATTAGTTATTTGGTTTAAAATGGGATTTTATTGTACATGTTTCTTAACTTGTGTTTGCCGCCCTGAGTCCTTCAGGAGAAGGGCGGCATATAAGTACATGTAATAAATAAATAAAAAAATAACTTATTTAAAAAAAAGAATTAAGGATATTTCTTGGATGAAAAGTGAAATGCCTTCAAGAAAAGTAAAGAAAGTCCAGTTGCCTTTTGAAAAAACATCCTTGGAAAAACCATAACTATGGATGACTGTGAATCTCCATAGACACATCACACACTTTTTCATTATAAAAAAAACTGTGATCCATGATGATTCATTGGTTGTGTGCTGCATACCACTGTCCCATGTTGAAAATGCAGCTCAGTAGTACAGATAGTCCTCAACTTACAACCACAATTGAACCCAGAATTCTAAGTGAAAATTTGTTAAATGAGTTTTGCTCCATTTTATGACTTTTCTTGCCACATTGGTTAAGCAAATCACTGCAGTTGTTAAATTAGTAACATGGTTGTTAAGTGAATCTGACTTCCTTATTGACTTTGCTTGTTAGAAGGTCACAAAAGGAGATTACATGACCTTGACATACAGCAACGGTCATGAGTCAGTTGCCAAGCATCTGAATTTTGATCAGATGATCATGGGGATGCTAAAAAGGTGGTAAGTGTGAAAAACAGTCATTTTTTTCCCAGTACCGTTGTAACTTTGAACAGTCACTAAATGAACTGTTGTAAGTTGAGGACTATTTGTACTTAGGTAGGAAAAAGGTGCAGGGGTGAAATCCAGCAGGTTCTGACAGGTTCTGGAGAACCGGCAGTGGAAATTTTGAGTAGTTTGGAGAACCGGCATATACCACCTCTGGCTGGCCCCAGAGTGGAGAGGGAATTGGGATTTTGCAGTATCCTTCCCCTGCCATGCCCACCAAGCCAAGCCCACCAAGCCATGCCAGACCACACCTACCAAGCCACGCCCACAGAACCAGTTGTAAAAAAAATTGGATTTCACCACTGGAAAAATATACAGTATATGCATTGCTGTTTCTTGAGTTGGCATTGGTATTTGTAAGAAAAGGACTGGAACCAAAGGGTGGAAGTTTTACAACATCTAAACTTGAAATAAGAAATAATGTTATGGGTATGAGAGCCATTAAGCAGTGAAACAGCTTCCCTTCTTGAAAAATGGATGTTCTGTTCCTGAGGGTTTTCAAATATAAAGATTGGACAGCTATTGTTCTGACATAGCACGAAGGTTTCTGCTTTGTACAGAATCTCTCTTTCAAGCCTTTGATTCCAAGGGCTAGCTTGGCTTTCTGCCCTATTTCCTGCTGTCCACATCTGAGTCCTATCTGGTTAGATAGAAGAAAGGCTGCTAAATTGTTGTTTTAATATATATGTAAAATGGTGAATCTGCCTTATTGTTAACTCATATGAACGAATTTCTGAGATCCGTACAATATGCAGAAAGCATTAACTCAGCCTGAGTACTATCCAGATAGATATACTTCAATTGAAAGGGATGTGGTGCCTCAGTGGCTAAGACACAGAGCTTGTCAATTGAAAGGTCGGCAGTTCAGCAGTTCAAATCCCTAGTGCCACATAATGGGGTGAGCTCCCGTTATTTTTCCCAGCTTCTGCCAACCTAGAAGTTTGAAAGCATGTAAAAAATACAAGTAGAAAAATAGGGACTGCCTTTGGTGGGTAGGTAACAGCGTTCCATGCACCTTTGGCGGTTAATCATGCCAGCACATGACCACAGAGACGTCTTCGGACAGCACTGGCTTTTTGGCTTTGAAACGGAGATGAACACCGTCCCCTAGAGTTGGGAATGACTAGCACATATGTGTTAGGAAAACCTTTACCTTTACCTTTTTATACGTCAATTAGCTCAATCCTCCAACTACTGTATTGCTGAAAATTCTAGAAACAGAATCTATCCAGTTGGGAAGTCCTGAAGTTAGAGAAAGATCTCTGACTGTTTATAATTTACTCCAAAAGTAGAATATACTGGCACAATTAGGTTCAATCAAGAACGTTCATGCTTTAATATTTTGCATTCACTTTTACTTAACATTTTAAGAGACTGTTTATTCCGTTGTTTTTAGTGGCTGCCGGGGGGATTCCATCTGTAAGAAAAATAAAAGTTGCAAGGTCTGAGGGCAGCCTTTTTCTTCAATTGTTAAACAGCCGTGTATAAAATATTTATACATAAAAAGGAGGGAAGTCTTTGAAGGGAAGTTTTGAGAAATGCTTCCAAAGAAACAAAACCAAAATAAATGAAAGAAAGAAAACAACAGAGTACAAAAGAATATTTAATTGAATTCTTATCTCAAAGATTCACTCAGCCATTCCTGGCAGTATCCACTTTCATGCACTACTTTAAAATGATTGGCCGTAACCATGATACCACACCTGCAGAATGAGACTGGAGTACCTTGCTTTTTAATTAGTAGTTAAAACTGGCAAATTTATATGAGCATGGTTGTGAGATCCAAATAGTAAAAACAAGCCTGTGAGCTTGAAAGAGCAATAACTTCACATGATCTTAATCTTGCAGATTTTGTTTGTTTGTTTGTTTGTTTGTTTGTAATATTTTCCATTCCACAACTTGACTTTTAACCTTCACGGAAATAAAAGTAAATGCAGTTTGCTTCTCTGACTGTAGCACTCTTTATATGCTTGTTTATGTTTAATTCTTAGTTATGCAAGTATTAGTAATTTTACATTGTTGATGCAAAAACCTCATGCTACTATAAAGCCTTAGTAAGATCACAGTTAGAATACTGCATCCAGATTTGGTCACCGTATTATAAAAAGATGTAGAGATGTGGGGGAAATACAGAAAAGAGCAACAATGATTAGGGGGGTAATCTAAAGCATATGAAGAACGGTTACAGGAATTGGGTTTTTAAAGTCTATGAAAAGATGGGCTAGGGGTGACCTGATAGCAATGTTCCAATATTTGAATGACTGCCATAAATATTGCCACAAAAGAGGGGGTCAACCTATTTTCCAAAGCACCTGATGGCGAGACAAGAAACAATGGATAGAAACTAATCAAGCAGAAAAGCAGCCTACAACTAAGGAGAAATTTCCTTACAGTGAGGACAATTAACCAGTGGAATGGCTTGCTTTCAGAAGTTGTGTGTCTACAATGGAACATTTTGTCCTTTAAACTGAACTCATTTTTTTCAATAAAGTCACAACTAATTTATTCTGTTTGATATTAGTGGGAATTAATTTAATTTCAGTTAATCTGGCTCTGTCTCATTATGTTTAAATTCACAAGATATCTGCATTCGGCTGTTCTGTTTTTCCCTTAATTAATTTCTATGCTTTTTGATGTCGAATTTCTGAAATGAATTAAATATAGTTTGGTTGCTGTCTTCAGTTTCCCTTTTTCAGTGCCACATGATATGCTCTAGTTAAGGACTTGAAGATATTTTGTAACATATTTCATAGAAAAAAACCATTATAGATGTGAATGCACTGTAGCTATAATGTGCAGTGACACTTAGATGTTATATTGGGATTTGAAGGGTTTATATTTTTAACTGTGAAAGCACTATTTCAAATTTCAATGATAAAGAAAAAGATTGCTTGCAAATATTGTAGAAAGACATAAATATTTAGGAAGAGACAAAATATTGTATATACCTAGTTTTAAAGCTAGGTGTATGGTCCAAGATAAAACATTAGACAGATATAGGAGCAAAGGACCACTATTGTATGATGTTAAACTAAATATTACAAATTTGTAGGTTGAATAGTGTAATTATACAAATACAGTCAAGGTAGTATCTTAAGGATACAGCTTGAAATATGTATAAAACAGTGGCAAATGCTAGTAATAACTCATGTAGCCCTAACCTTAGTGTTTGAAGTATTTCTTACACACATCTTAGCAAACTATATAGCCAAAGTAAAGTATCCAATTCAAGTGGTGATTTGTGACTAAGAGAACTGGAGTCAGTACATGTACAGATTTAATCACTTTTTTTCTTTTGAACTTTCATTTTATTTTAATGTACAACTCAATGAAAAATGAGATATTCTTTATCTGAGTAGGCAGATTAATAAAAATTCAACTAGGAGCAGATGTTAAATCCATAATGAGAAGAAGAACCAACAGCATTAAATAAATTCCTAGGTTCAAGCAATATATCTTGACTATAAGCGATTTGAGAAATATGTGGAACGTGGAGTATAATTGGGCATCTTTTTAAGGGAACATAAAATCCCACTAATCAGCTGTTTGACAGGACAGTGAGGAGGCGGAATGAGCAAATAACTCTAGTCATCCTCACAGACATCCAAGCAAATAAAATATTCAGTCATTGTTCAGTACTAAAACATGGATTTCATGCATGAACTTTTGTATTTATTTTTCATTTCTCCAATTTAAAGTATACTTACACCCCCCCCCCCTGAATTTTAGAGAAGTCTGAATTTAGTTGAAAAAAGCTACTGGATTAACTTTAAATGGCAGTGTTCATTACCATCAACCCTGGTATCTTTTGGAATCTACTTAGACTGTTGAGTATGAGTTTGTTTTGGTCAGCAGTTGAATCAGTGGAAGAGGAGGCGTGGGAGTCTGGGTCAGTATCAAGGCAACCTGAGGGCTCCAAGGGGGAAGAGGGAATGGAGCTGTCAGAGAGAGAGACAGAGGCGGAGCCTGGGCCTTCCTTCAGCCCTCAGATGGAGAGTCAACAGACTCCAGGTCTGGAAGTGGCTGATGAGGAATAGGAGAAACAGCTGGGTCCAATGCCTGATGCACGAATGCGCAGAAGGCAAAGAAGAGGAGAATAGTGGAAATCTATGGGCTGGTCCTTGGGACAGAAGAACCATTGCTGCTAGCGAAGCCCTACCCTAGCTCTAGGGATAAAAGGCAGGGGGTGGAGATGAAAAGATGTGGAAGACAACTATTCATCTTCTGGCTGGATGGACTTATTAGCCTGTGGTGAGACAGAAACTTTTTGCTTGTGCTGCTGGCACTCCTAATAAAGGAATCTTTGAGTTAACTTCAGAAGGTTTGTCACGTTTGGGGAGCTGCATCAAAACAGAGTTGTACAGTTCTGTACTAGTTCACATCCTTCTGCCAAAGCTGTTCCCAATCAGCATTGCTCCTGTTTTGTGGAGTGCCACAGGGCTCAATGCTTTCTCTGTTTCTTTTTAACATCTACATGAAACTGCGGGGTGAGATCATCCAGCACCATACTGACTATACCCAATTCTACATTTCCATCCCGGGTAAAGTGGAGGCTATATGGGTCTGGATGGGACAATGGACTTTACCTGGACCTTGGTAAGTTGTGGGGCCCTCTACATCTGGGAAGTTATCATCTTTGCTCTTGAATAGGATTGTACTATCCCAAACAAACCTGGTGTGGAATCCGGGGATCGTCCTGAACTGAGGGCCCCTGTTCAAAAAGCAGGTGGCAGTCGTGACTAGAAAGGCCTTTGCTCAATTTTGTGTTGTGCACCAGATACACCCTTTCCTCTATAGGGGGGCTCTCTGCTTGGTCACTTTATATTCAGGGAGGGCCTTTTATGAGATGCTTTCTTGGGTTACAGTTCTGTTCTATAATCGGGTTTATATCCCTCTTTAGGTTTGTACTAGTGTAAGGTACACATTAAAAGGGGGCAAGGTTGATTGACAAGTATTGTTCTGATTCTGACGCTTCTGAGAAATTTATTAAGAGTAGAGTTTAACCTGCTAAGTTAAATGATGCATATCACAAGGAATTGGAAGATAATTACACAATTTTAATGCATTTGCATAATCAATCATGCAAACCATTGATTCAATATGTTCATGTTCAGTAAGCTTGGTTGTACATTGGGTGGAAACAATATTTTCCATTTAAAACTATCCTCGTGATTGCTTTGAACTTTCAATTCCTGTCTCTCCCAGCCATCGTTTCCTATAGTTTTCATTCCCAATGTCATGCATTACTTTTTGGATTATTTACTATGATGTCAGTGGAAAACTTATTATAGCAAGAGCTATAATAAGTGGAAATATTCACTTTTAAAGCTTATTTTTATCTAAAGTTGAATTTTTAAGGAAAAAAGAAAAACAAGGATTAGAGTGACCTGTGGCTCCAGAAAAAGCTCACCTTTAGAAGACATCAAAATTGAATCCTATTTTGTTCTGGTTCTATGAAGTAAGAATATCAAAGAGTATTTCAAATTACTATATGCAGTGCATTTCATCGATGAAAAAATAGAGTCATAAGGGCAGGAATTTGTATACTTTGTTTCCAGTCTTTATAGCAATTTTCCAATTGTTGCATCTGGCTGGGGGCAAGGGTTGGCATCCTTGAGAACCAAGCATTGTGATTCGTGGCCAGGATTTCCTTCCAAGGGTATAGGAAACATTAAAACAGGGGTACTCAAACTTTTTAAATTGGGGGACAATTCAAGGTTCCTCGAACCGTTGGGGGGGACAGACCAGCTGGGTGGGCATGACTAGGTGGTCATGTGACTGGGTGGGCATGGCCAATTTAGCAGTCCATTAAACAATACATACAAATTAAACTTTAATTTGTTATTCCCCTGGGGGTGGAAAGGTGGTTAGTGAAGGAATGTGGCTGCCTTGGGGGGAGTGGGACTTCTGTTTGTGTGTGTGTATGTGTGTGTCTCCTTCCCTCTCTGTCTCTCTCTGTAGGCTGGGGAGGCCAGAAATGGGCCTATTTTTCCTGAGGCCTCTGTGTGTCCCGTTTTTTGCCTCAGCTTCCAGAAGGCGGGTGGGTAGGTGGGGCTATGTGGGTGGGGCAATCTTGTGGTCCCACGTGGGCTGGATTAATGGCTTCATAGGCCATATCCAGCCCACGGGCCACAGTTTGAGGACCCCTGCATTAAAATATATTTTCTCTTTCTTTTTTAGTGTGGAAAAGTTAACCAGCAAAGTAAAAACTCTAGCTATTGTCCAATTTTGTTTCTTTGACATTACAATCAGTAGCTAACGATCAACTTTTCCTCACTGAATCGAAGAAAATTTCAAAAGACTACTTTTGATCTGAGACAAACCTTTTCACTCTCTGCTAACATGTTAATTTTGGACAAGACTTTTATTCATCTTCCATTTCTTTCCATTCTCTAAACAATGAGATGACCTTTTCTAATGTTAGCTTGAATTAAATAAAGCAGCAGCAATAGCTCCCAAACTCTTCGTGACAGACAGATATTTTTTTCCCAAGGAGATGATAACTGATGGTCTTCTGGCATTTTGCAAGGAGTCTACCAAAGTTGTATCATTGTATAACATGACATTTTTTAATGAAATGATGTTGTGAAATTAGCATTTGCATATTTTCAGCTCATTAAAAATAACAAGGAGAATCTTTGGTCTCAGCCTAAAATCTTAACCATGAAGGTTAAGGGACTGCTCCTTAAAATCAGTATTTTTTTTTACAGTAAGTCTAACGACAGTAAATTACTTTTACTAGCACTATTCTTTCTCTAGATGCATTTTTTTCTGTATTTTTATCATTATTTTAATTACTATTTCTTTTGAAAAAGTGGGCAATTAGTCTCTACATCTTGGTTCCATCTTTAGCTATTTTAAGGCAAAAAGGTATGAAGTTTTCTTTAAAAATAAGTAATAATTGCCTTCCCCATTTATTGAGGTGCTAAACTTATTCATGTCATAAACAACTTTATGTAGTATTATTCCTGAGCTGCAAAAACAATAAATCTAGACACGACTTACATGATAGTACAGTCTGTATTGCTTTTCTATAATGGAGACCAAATATATTCAGGCTGAATAAAGTATGCCTAAAAATTTATCTAAGCCATTAACTAGGAATTGCATACAGATTTATATAATTTAACATGGACAGATTGGGGGAGATTAGGGGGAAAAAGCAAAGAAAGTGATATAGTACAAGTATAGTACTTAAGAGAGTTATAAAGCATATAATGCTTCAAAATGCATCTCCAGAATGTGCTCTCAAGAGCTTAGGACATCAACTATAATCTCTGTCTGCAATATCTTAAACCAGGCAGGAATTTTTATTTATTTTTATTTTTATTATTTTCTTTTTGTCCTAAGTTCAAGAGAAAATTACACAGGAAAAGATATGATTCTCTTAAAATAGACAAATTTTCACACGCTCAAGGCACTTTTGGAAAGGTGAATCCAGACTCTTGGAAGCTCTACAAATTAATTATCTTCCCGATGATTAAGGTGTAGGATATGTTGGCACCATTTTATATTCAGAAGCTTGCTTTAACATTGGCGATGGAAATAGAACAGCAGCTTTTACCTTAGATGTTATAATGTGAAAGGGTAATTTCTGCTTGACTGTCACCAAGATCATTGGCTGTTCATGACCATTTCCCAGAAGAACATGGCAAACTTGAACTCTGGGCCCTAAAATGAAATTCAGTGTAGAGAAAAGTAAAGTCTTACACTTAGGCAAGAAAAACCAAAACTACTAGCTATAGATTGGGTGAAACTTGGCTCAATAACAGTAACCGAGAGAGGGATCTTGGAGTCCTAATGGACAATCATCTAAATATGAGCAAACGGTATGCAGCATCAATCAAAGAAGCCAATGCAATCCTTTGCTGCATTAACAGAGGGATAGAATCCATATTATGTGAAGTACTATTATCATTTTACAAAGCCTTAGTAAAACCACACACCTGGAGTAATGCATCCAACTTTGGTCACACGGTTATAGAAAAGATGTTGAGACAGAGAAGAGCAACAAAGATTATTAGGCTCTGGAGGTTAAAACATATGAAGAATGTTTGCAAGAATTGGACATGGCTAGTCTTGTGAAAAAAGGATCAGGAGTGACATGATAGCAGTGTTCCAATATATGAGGGGCTGTCACAAAGAAGAGAGGATCAACCTATTTTCCAAAGCACCAGCTGGCAGGACAAGAAACAATGGATGGAAACTAATCAAGGAGAGAAGCAACCTAGAACCAAGGAGAAATTTCCTGACAGTGAGAAGAATTAATCAGGGGAAGAGCTTGCCTTCTAATATTGTGGTTGCTCCATCATTGAAGGCTTTCATGAAGAGACTAGACAACCACTTCTCAGAAATGGGTATAGGGTCTCCTGTGTAAACTAGAAGACCTCCAAGGTCCATTGAACTCTGTGATTTCTCTATTCTGATAGTACCTAGGTAATCACCTTTTTAGAAAGAGGAAGGAGATGAAAAGTATTAAGGGAAATGAGAACAGCAGTTCAGGAGAACTGTTGGTTAATGAAGGAATACTGTTTGTGAAGCCATCAACATGGTGACAGGAAGGAAGGAAAGAAGGAAGGAAGGGAGAGAGGGAGGGAGGAAGAGAGGGAGGGAGGGTGGAAAGAACATCATAAAGTCCAAGTCTCAGAGAAAGAGGATAAATGGTGAATTGAAGAAAGGAAAGTGCTATTGGGAATGAAGTGGAGATTTAACCAAAATTGAACTAAGGAAGAAGAAAATCTTCTAGGGAAGAGCAGTCAATCTTGTCATTTCCTTAACCCTTTGTCAAATATTAAGAGTGGTGGAAGCTGCAAAAACTGGAGAAAGAAAACAACTGGAAAACAACTGTGTGGATTCCACAAGGATTTAAGAAAAAGAAAAAGCAAGCCAGCACAAGAAAACATCTATTCAGTTAAAGACTGTTAGAGACATGGTTAATAACTGAAGTCTAACTACAAGAACTACAAGAATTACCGGTAAATTAAAAGATGGAAAACATCAACTCCTAAATATATAATTTGACAAATTTACATTAGAGTACGACTTAAAACTGCTGTCTTTTAGCATGGAAAAATTCAGATTGTACAAAAGCAATCTATAACACATAGGCTTATTATACACTGTGGTAGATAATACAATAGGTTGCTTTTTTGAGGTCTCACTTAAATCCCCAAATATCAGTTTTTGCTGATACCTATAACAACTGTCACACTGACTAGTGATAGTAGTAAGATAGTAAGATCAGTGCTAAATGGCTTCGTCCTTGGTTCTGTGAGGAATATAAAACTTTTGTAGATTAATTTACAGAAATTTCATTGGTTGATCATATCATTGGCCTTTGTAAACGTAAATTATTGCCAATTTGACCTTTGGTAACAATATCTGTAGACTTTTGGCTTATCAAGAGAAGCTGACTGAATATTGCTTCAAACATTAGCAGTCTTATCATGGGTGGCTGCCATTATAGTTTAGCTATCTGCTATATTTGGCTTTGAACTGGTCTTTCTTTTCATCAGCACATCTTAATGATATCACATGACTGTCATTTAGTTAAGCATTTGGAACAGAGAGAAGCTGTGACTGCAATATAAAGCACATTGACTGAGGGCTGAATTTCTTTCAGTTGATTATAAGGTTTTTCTATATTTTTTCTCCACAGATTGTATAGGACAAGGCTGTCAAACTCATGGCGTCACATGCTGGCCAGGCCCATGCCGTTTAGTGAAGGGAAAAAAGTTACATGATGACGCCATTATGACACGAGTTTGACACCGCTGATATAGGATAAGACTTCAATAAACTGCTCCTATTTAGCAACCTCAGTCCTTCCATTGGATTTGTCATTAAGAAAAAATGTTACTAAGCAAAATTGTGATGATCACAGAGAGAGACAAGTTACTCCTTCATAAACTACTTTTCTCCACATCTCTAAAAATATGCTAAACATAAATTAACAAGTTTAGCTCTCTAGCCTTAATTTGTTGACTTGAACTCTCTGACATATTGATGCTGGTCCCTGAAATTGACCAGATCTTAATCAGTTTCACATTAATTAAGGTGCTAGTTGTCGGGTATATGAAATTAGATCATAAATATACACACTGGTTGGAAAGTGTTTTTTTTTTATTATTACTGTCACATTTGTGATCACTAACCAACCTAGTTGCTAAATGAGGACTGACTGTATTTGCAGGCACCTCCCTCCCAACTTATACCACTGGATTAAGACTTAATATCATTGGTCTCAAAAAACCAACTACCATATTTTTTGGAGTATAAGATGCACTTCCCCCCCCCCCAAAAAAAGGATGAAAATTTGAATATGTCTTATACACTGAATGTATAAGTACCTGCCCACCCACCAGCCTCCACCCTTCAGCCAGTTTTGGCCTCTGCATGCTGTTTTAGACCTGTTCCAGGCTGTGGGGACTGCCACAGAACATCGGCACTTCCGTGCCTCACATTTTTTGCCTCTAAATGCTCTATTTTAGACCCATTCCAGGCTGTGGGGACCACACAAAACATTGCCGCCAATCACCGCCTCCACACATCACGTTTTCAGCCTCCATGTGTCGCATTTTCAGCCTCCAAAACCCTGTTTTTGGCCTCTACACATCACGTTTTCGGGCGGCTCCAGATGGTGGAGCTGAGATGATAAATGACAGAAAATAGACAGATAGGTATGTAGATAGATGAAATGAGGGTAGTCTTATCATACTTTTCATAATATCTGCTCTGGATTTCTTTGGGAAAAAGATATTCACTTAAATATTGTTTTATGCACTAAATTGCAATCCAGTCCACTTTCCAATTAATTTAATTTCTGATGAGTTTTAGATAATTTCATCCTATTCTTCTGAAATTACTATCTATCTTACTCAGTTATATTTAAACAGTTGATTTAGCCTAATATCTTTCTTACATGAGAACTACTAGAGTTTTAACATGATGTTCACACCCAATGTTCTTCCTCCTTTCGGCTTTTTCAAGAACATGCAATTTATTTCTTCTTATTTTAGATGAAAAAAAATCAATAGAAAATATTCTGGTTCCTAGTTACTTTGCAAACTAAAATTGCATTATGTAGGCTTATGTGTCAGAGAAATGAGGAAGAGCAATAAAGATAAGCTTGGGAACCAAGTTATATCGTTTACATTATGATATTAGTGTGATGGAGTGCCAGTAACAGATTCACTTGTTAATTTAATATAATATAAGAAGTATGAACTGTAATAAATATAATCCATTTCAGTTTCCAGAATGTTGTTAAGAGAGAAGAAATAATTTTCTGTGTTATTGTTTGGAACAATAGCATCTTCCCAATATATTACAAATCCCAATCAAAAAGCTATAAGAAACAGCGAGGAACATCACGATTCATATTTTCTTACTTAATAAAGTTAATATATTCAGTTACTCTTCTATGATTGCTTCTCTCATCTTTTACAACCTACTCCTTCCAAGAGATAATACCATATGATGTGCTGAACTAATCAGAGAATAGTTAGGTCAGCGAGCAACTATATCTCCTTCCTTCTTTCTTTCCCTCCCTTCCTGTCTCTTATTAGATAGATAGATAGATAGATAGATAGATAGATAGATAGATAGATAGATAGATAGATAGATAGATAGATAGATAGATAGGCCAGACAGACAAACTTCTTTATTGGCCAAGTGTGATTGGACACACAAGGAATTTATCTTTGGTGCATATGCTCTCAGTGTACATAAAAAGACAAGATACATTCATCAAGAATCATAAGGTACAACACTTAATGATAGTCATAGGGTACAAATAAGCAATCAAATCATACTAGGAAACAATATAAATCATAAGGATACAAGCAACAAAGTTACAGTCATATAATCATAAATGGGAGGAGATGGGTGACAGGAACAATGAGAAGATTAATAATAATAGTAATGCAGCCTAATGTGAATAGTTTGACAGTGTTGAGGGAATTATTTTGTTAGCAGAGTGATGGCATTCGGGAAAAAACTGTTCTTGTGTCTAGTTGTCTTGGTGTGCAGTGCTCTATAGCGTCATTTTGAGGGTAGGAGTTGAAATAATTTATGTCCTGGATGCGAGGGGTCTGTAAATATTTTCACAGCCCTCTTTTTGACTTGTGCAGTATACAGGTTCTCAATGAAAGGCAGGTTAGTAGTAGCTGTTTTTTTCTGCAGTTCTAATTATCCTTTTAGCCACTTGCTTTAGCCCAGATCTGTTCTTGAATAAAGTTTGGATCTTTTTTCCATAATGCATTTTGGAATTATTTATAGAGATCAGTATCTATTGAAAGGTATGAAATATAAAATGAACTAAAAAGCCAAGAAGTGTTTACTAACATGTAAGATGAATCCCTACCACAAATGCCTTAGAAGCTGAAACTTAGTTTAATGTCCAACTAATTTTTTTAAAGAGGCAGCAGTATTGATTTTCTGCAACAAAACAAGACTGGTGACATTGTAAAGAAACACACCTATTGTAAGGCCAGTTTTCTTAGATGACCCCTTTATTAAAGAAAGGATTTAAAGCCTTTTCCCTAAATGGAAAAAGAATGAAAAACTGCGGAAGAACTTACAAACTAGGCAGTTTTTCTTATTTTCTTAATATTTTCTACTTTGAATGTTTACACACTGGATGAAATGGAGATTTAGTGTAACAGCTGTATAATTATAGTAATTAGGTATATAATTATATGATGCATCTAAATAAAAATTAATACAGTCCTTGCTAAAAAGCAAGTAAAATATAATTTTAAGAGTCAAAGGCAAATGAAATTAACCAGAGAGGACATAAATAAGATTAATGTGCATTCCCTAAATGCACAAGGAGGTATAGGTCAGTTTTAGATTACTAAACTGTATTGCATGAATGACCTATTATTGATATTTGCTAACTTCTATTTCCTGAAGAACCTTGCTAGGTTTCTATTTAAAAAATAATAATTTGAAGCTAAAATATTGCTCCTTCTCTACCAAATTTGAAGAATTTAAATAAATATGCATACCATTTAACAAAGATCAGAGAATTCTGCAAAGACCACATAATGCCTCTCAGTGCTTTGATGGAAAATCACACAATAGGGGATCAGATAATCTAGACCAGGGATGTCCAACATTTTGGCTTGCTTGCCTTGTGATGAATGAAGAAAAACTGTCTTGAGCTGCATATGAAATATATAATATAATATACTTAACGCATATAAAAAGCAAATTTCCCTTTTTAATATTTTTGTTCTATCATTGTGGGACTGCATTATTAGCCATTCAGGGTTGCATGCTATGGGTTGGACACACCTGATTTAGGATGAGTTTGAGTTCCCAAGTAGAACATACCTAAAAGTGGCAGCCCCTACCCTCTGGAACGATCTCCCTCCAGAACTGAGAACAATTGCTGACCTCCGGACTTTTCGTCGGGCCCTAAAAACCCATCTCTTTCAGCTTGCTGGTCTAGCCTGACCCCGCTGAATTTTTAAGATTTGTACTAGAGGGTTGGGTTTTTTAATTATTCAATGGTTTTAATTTTAGCCATAGTTATATGTTTTTTAAGAAATTTTAACTTTTGTATACTATGTTTTTATTTGGCTGTCCACCGCCCTGAGTCCGCAAGGAGAAGGGCGGTATACAAATCTAATAAATAAATAAATAAATAAATAAATAAATAAATAAATAAATAAATAAATAAATAAATAAATAAATAAATAAAAGGTAAGTTGGGAAAATTCAAAGGCAGAAGAGCCTTTATTTATTTTATTTTATTTATTTTATTAAAGTTGTATGCCACTCTCTCTCCCATAGGACTTAGGGCGGCTCACAACAATAAAAAACACATAAAATTCAGTATTCAAATATAAAAACCAATTAAAAACCCCTTCAGTCCAATCTGGCCAGGCAAAATAGCCATGTTTTGAAGTCACGGCGGAAAGAGCGAAGATCAGGGGCCATCCGGAGCTCCAGGGGGAGCTGATTCCACAGAGTAGGCATGCCCACAGAAAAGGCCTGCTCCCTGGGAGTCACCAGCTGACACTGTCTGGCCAATGGGACCCCAAGGAGGCCCTCCCTATGGGAGCACACCAGGCAATGGGGAGCTGTCGCTGGCTGCAGATGGTCCACCAGGTAGGGCTTTATAGGTAATTACCAGCACCTTGAATCTCACCCAGAGGGCAACCGGTAGCCAATGCAGGTCGTGTAGGAGGGGTGTAACATGAGAGTGCCGGGACACTCCTATCACTATCCACGTGGCTGCATTCGGCACCAGCTGAAGCCTCCGGGTGGTCTTCAATGGCAGCCCCATGTAGAGAGCATTGCAGTAGTTGATCCAGGAGGTGACGAGTGCATGAGTGACTGTGCGCAGGTCATTATGGTCCAGGTAGGGGTGCAACTGGCACACCAGACAAATCTGACAAATCTGGTCATGGTCGTAACATGGTCATCCAGAGTCAACTGTGAGTCCAGGAGGATGCCTAGATTGTGCACCCTTTCTACAGGGGGCAACACCTCACCCCCTATAGTCAATGATGGAATATTCTCCTGGGACTGCGATGCCGGTATCCACAGCCACTCCGTCTTGGCAGGGTTGAGCTGAAGCCTGTTCCTCCCCATCCAGAGCCGCACTGCTTCCAGGCACCAGGACATCATGTTGAGGGCATCACTGGGCTGATTCGGGGTGGATATAAAAAGTTGGGTATCATCAGCATATTGTTGATACCTCACTCCGAAACCACAGATGATCTCCCACAGTGGCTTCATATAGATGTTGAACAGAAGGGGAGAGGGGACCAACCCCTGAGGGACCCCACATGTGAGGGGCCTTGGGGCCGACCTCTGTCCCCCCCGCCAACACTGCTTGCGAATGCCCAGAGATTGTTGTTGTTATTTACTTTATTCATTAAAAATGAAACTCAGTCAACTGAACATTCAAAAATGTATCACAAATACCATTGACTGGTGCTAATGGTTGATACAGGTTTCTGCCAGCATCCTAGGTCTCAACCAAGTACCTTTTTAAGATATATGATGTTCCAAGTAGCACAGTTTTTTGCAGTTCCTCTGGTCTTATTGCAGGAAGCTGCAATTTGTTGATGTATCTTATAAAATTCTTGGACATGGTACCAAGTGCTCTGATGAGTATCACTTTGGATAGAGTGATACTCTACCCAGAGTATCACTCTTGGGTAGAGTATCACTCTTGGGTAGAGTATCACTCAAGAGAGAATGGGTATCACTCTTACATGTTTCATCCATAGCCATGAAGTTTTAATGGCCAGATCACGATATTTCACAATTTTTTCCAGTTCTTTTTCTCTGACTCTAGCGTCACCTGGTACCACGATGTCAATAAATTGTATGTTTCAGTTTTCGAAAACTGTGATATCTGGCGTGTTGTGTTCCAAGGGATGATCCGTCTGTATTTGAAAGTCCCACAAGATCTTCACCTTCTCATTTTCCATAACTTTTTCTACTTTATGTTCCCATGACTTTTTGGATACAGGAAAGTCGTATTTTTTACATAATGACCAGTGGATTAATTTAGCAACTTGGTCATATCTAGCTTTGTAATCAGTGTATTTGTAATATGCATTCACATATTAAATGTGAAACAATTTCGACTTTGTTGTTGCAAAGTCGGCATTATATCATCATCATCATCATCATCATCATCTTCATCATCATCATCATGATTAGCCGGTAAAAAGAACTGAATTCATAGATTTTGTATGCTAGTGCCTATATTATTCCCTTTGATCAAGGGTAATGCAGGAACCAGGAGACTAAATATCTGAACATTTGTCTGTTTGTCCAGAAAGATCTGATGCTACTATATACTTCAGATAGTAACAGATAGTAATGTATGATTTCTATCTAGTCTTGCTCTGAAAGACCTTCCTGTCTCACACTGTCATTATATCTCTTTCCTCCCTTTTAGATGGAAAACAATTTAAACATAGCAAAAACCATATCTTATTACTTCTCTTATATATTTGCCTTCTGAAATGGCCTTTTTTATATTTCTAGCCAGCATTTTCTCTTTATGTTAATTGAAAGCAACTAAGAATAATTTATACACTTAATTCCATTCAAATTATAAATTGGACGACCTGAGGCTACCAGAATTCCTATGGTAACTATCAGCCCCCAGGGGTGGGGGTCAGCCCCCAGGGGTGGGTTGCTGAGGGTTCACAGGGGTTCGATAAAACCTCTAGCTAAGATTCTGTGCAGTTTGGAGAACCCCAAAACCCCACTCCTAGCTGGCCTTGCCTACCCCACCCCACTCCACCCTGCCTCTCCCAAGAGTCCCCATACGGCCCGTTTTGGATGCAGATAAGTGCAGGGTGTGCACCGAGGTTCGGGGAGGGTGAAAAACAGGCCTACCAGAAGTTAAGGAAGGCTGGAAATAGGCCTGTTTATAGCCTCCAGAGGGCCTCTGGAGCCTGGGAAGGCTGTTTTTGCCTTCCTGGAGGCTCAAGGAAAGCCTCTGGAGCCCGGGAAGGGCAAAAATGCCCCCTTTGCTATGGTGCAGGAGGCTGGCTAGGCCACACCCACCATGGCCATATCCACCCAGCAACCGGGCAGAGAATCCCTTGCTAAAATTTTTGAAGCCCACCCCTGTCAACCCCCATAACTATCTAAGTGGATCAGAATGAGATGTCCACATTTTAGAATCCTCAAAGCGACAAACAGCTAACCCAGATGATATGAGTTTAGATGACAATCAATGTTTATGCAATGATATGAATTAAGGTTGGATTCTTTATTTGTCACAATATCACATACCACAGCATGAAAACAAAACTTTCATTACTGAATGTTTAAAAATAACTGTTACAGACTGTTCAGAAATCACTGGACTGGTCTCATTTTAGAACTGTGTCATAAGCAAGCAGATGCTTACTTGAGGAAGTTAATAAATTTATGTGGGTCAACATTACCGAAAATATCTGTAATATCACAGTGGTTATTTTTTTAAAGTGACATATATATTAGGCATAGCTGCTCAGTTTTCAGATCTGGGCTTAATTGTTATTCAGGAGGTCATGTAAAATAGTATTTGAGCGTTCCAAGCTTTATAACTGCTTCCAGATTTCTGATATGTTACCACAAAATGAAGAAATCCTTATTTTTGTGGGTTGTTCTTTTTTTTAAAAAAGCATTGTGCTTCCTCTATTTAGCTTCACATATTTTAAATTCACATAAATCATTACATCATTAGTATAAGAATAACCCTGATTAGGATGATTTTGATGAAATAAAGATATTTTCTTTTGCAGCTAATTTTATCTTCTTAAAAATTAGCATAAGTTGAAGTTTTGTTTCTTAACATCAAAAGAAAAAAAAATCTTGTGGGATTCTCACTGTCAGGGTTCCGATGGATGCCCTAATTAAATCATGAGTCTTGAGCCAAGCTTCCAAAGAAATCCAGTCATTTATTAGGAGCTTCATGTCGGCACATTCCCAAGTGAAGCCAGCTCTGACCCTATGTAATTTACTTGCCAATTATGACCCTGTTTCCCCCCTCCCCCCAGGGTGTGTCATCAATAACATTCACCAATGGAGCAATTTCGTGGGTGGTATAGATCACTCCCCTTCAACTATTGTAGGTATCCCTGGGATACAGCCTTAAGGGAGATAAGTGTGGAATGTGCAACTGTTTTTGGCTGCTATTTGGCTGCGGTTTCGCCAGTTTCCCGGCCTATGGCAACTCGAGAGCAGGCCAGGGATACTTTGCAAGTTGACACTCACTTTAGGGGAACAAATGGAAAATTTATTCCTTGGATCTGAGTTAGACTATGACTCCTATACACTTCTACTATTCCAAAAGAAATAGAAGGATATATTTTTTAAAAAGTATGTCTTCTTCCATTTAATCATGCCCAGTTTTAAGAAACTGTCTGGACAAATCCCTGAAGTTTTCTTTGCAAGATTTTTCAGAAGTGCTTTATCTTTAAGTGCTTTCTTCTTAGGGCTAAGAGATAGTGACTGGCCCAAGATCATCAAGCTGATTTCAAAGCCAAGGAGGAACTAGAACTCATGGTCTCCTAGTTTCTAGCTTGATGTCTTAACCACTACACCAATTTGACTCTTGGTATATATTTAAGCCATCATAAAGTTCTAACTTTTGGCTTATAAATTAAACCAAAATGGTAGTTCATATGATCACTTTCAAAAAAATTGTTTTAGCTTTATTGGGGGATCAGGATGGATTGGAATCATACAAAACTTTTCATAAAAGTTTTATGAAAACATAATTCAAGAAATCCTACTGAAACTATAATATACAAGTTATAGACTTATATATCAGTGAAGCAAATTGAGCTTGTGTGAATCCCTTAAAACTCTTCTGGCCAGAATTCTCTGAATTCAACCACACCGGTAGCGGAAATCTTGAGTCGTTCCGAGAACTGGCAAATACCACCTCTGGCTGGCCCCAGAGTGGGGTGAGAATGGACATTTTGCAATATTCTTCCCCCAGGAGTGGGGAGGGAATGGGGATTTTGCAGTGTCCTTCCCCTGGTGTGGGGTGGGAATTGAGATTTTAAGGCTATCCTTCCTCTGCCATGCCTACCAAGCCATGCCCACCAAGCCACACCCACAGAACCGGTAGTAAAAAAAAAATAAATTCCTCCACTGGGCAACATGAATATCTCCATGTGGTTTTCTTGACAACTGTATGGATGTAGCTTGTTACTGGTTTTCTCTGGAATGTATATATAAATGCCTTTGTCTGCCTGTCTACTTGCCTACCCACCTTTCCAACATTCCTTTTAAACCTAGTAGTTTAAAAGATGGCAAAAATTTAGCTAGCTTCTTTCAGTTGTTGGATGTTCCTCTTTGTATCAGTTTCAATGCTATCTAGCTTTGGTGGCCCCATTTTCTTGTTCCACTAACCATTCCTAGCACCACTGCCTTTTCCAATGAATTTGCACACATGATATGGCCAAATTAAATCAGACGTAGTCTTATAATTTTAACTTCTAGTGATACGTCTGTTTTTATACGGTCTAACACTTCTTTGTTAGTTACTCTGGCTGTCCATGTTATGCACAATAATCTATGCCAGCAGCAAAGTTCAAAGACGTCAATTCTTCTTCAATCAGCCTTTCTTAGCGTCCCACTTTAAATACATGGATGCAGTGTTTCAACTTGTAATTCTCCAGCTTCTGAGTCTTCCTGAGTCACTGGATATAATTTCTCCAGGATTACCTGTTAGCACCTTTTTTAAAAAAAATTCTTTTAAACTCATAATGTTCTTATCGGAGCCTCTAATCCAGGGCTGTCAAACTCATAACAACATATCGTCATGTGATGTATCTCAATTTTTTCCCCTTTGCTAAACCGGGGGTGGGCGTGGTCAGCACATGATGCATCCAGCTGTGGGCCACAACTTTGTCACCCCTGCTCTAATTAAAACATCAATCATCTCATAAAAGCCTTGGTGGCATGGTGGTTAGAGTGCAGTACTGCAGGCTACTTCTGCTGACTACCAGCTGCCTGCAATTTGGCAGTTCAAATCCCACCAGGCTCATGGTTGACTCTTCCTTCCATCCTTCCGAGGTGGGTAAAATGAGGACCCAAATTGTTGGGGACAATATGTTGACTCTGTAAACCCCTTAGAGAGGGCTGTAAAGCGCTGTAAAGTGGTATGTAAGTCTAAGTGCTATTGCTATTGCTATCTAGTTTCTAGATGATATGATGCATTGAAATATGACATTCCTCTGATACAAAGAGATCTATTCTAGGCCATTTTAGTTCATTTATTTTGTCTTTGTTAGGGACCATAGCTGATTTCTTGGTTCCTGTCTCTACTTTTAGTTGTTCCTTAATTTTTGTTAACTCACTGGAGGCAGAAGAAAGAAAGGTAACCTGTTTGTAGCTCCACATGTCACCCTGGCCATCTGCCACTTGTATTCTAATTGCAGGTTATGCTTTCAATCTAGTTTGGCCCTGATTCATGTCTCAGCTGTTTAGCCAGCTGCTCTCATGCATAGCAAGGCCAGATTCTTAGCAAAAGCCAATAGGTGTCAATATTGCACTATATCCATTTTCTTTGTCCATTTTTTCTTTGATGATCAAGTTGCATTTAGAAATTTGCTATTTTTTAGTCTCATTTTTTTTTCCTCAGATTGCCTCAATTGTAACTCGGTATAAGAAGAAAAGAAAATACTATACTGCCTAATGTACTTGACTATTGAAAATGGGCCCATGAAATCCGACCTTTGCCTGCCGAATGTAAAGAGTATAGAGTTTTTTCCCACTGCCAGAGAAACTCACCTGATATATTGTGCGAGAATTGTCATGTAGTTGTACTGTGAAATCCCAATTCTATAGCACTAATCTAACTTTGCACAGTATGCTATAAGAAGATTTACTCAGTGCTACAGTAAAACTAATACTTCTTTATGGATACATTTTTTTTAAAGATTAAAAGTGTTTTTAAAAGATATGAATTGCAAAATAGTTTTTAAACAGAGGCATTTGAACACTGAGTTCTTGTGGCATCCAACCACTTGAATTTTAAATTCAAAATCAAGTTTGAGATAAACCGGTACAATTTTTTAAAAAAATATGTACTGACAGCAATAGTGCATTACACAAATATGTGTATTTATGCTGTCAAATAAGCAGTTTTGAATGTTGCATAACTACTAATCAATTTATAGCTTACATACAGTGAAATTAAATTATAAACAATAATGGAAAGATCAATGAAAGCAACATTAAGAGGCAATTGGACATGCACACACACACACATACACACACAAATAATATGAAAAAAACTACCGTATTTTTCGGAGTATAAGATGCACCCTTTTCCCCCCCCAAAAAGAGGGTGAAAATCTGGGTGCATCTTATACTCCTAATGTAGCCCCGCTTAGCTTCTCAAATGGAAGTTTCAGAGGCTGAAAAAAATATCAGAAACAAAGCTTCAGAAAAGAAGCCCCCAAACAGAGTTTCAGAGACTTTTTTTCTGAAGCTCTATTTTGGAGGCTTTCAGAAGCAGGAAAAAAAGGTGTTTTTTTTTTTTTTCTGAAACAGTTTCAGAAGTTTCAGAGGCAGAAAAAAAAGCAAAAAAAGAAAAAAGAAAGAAAGAAAGAAAAGAAAAAAGAAAGAAAGAAAGAAAAAAGCAAGGCACAGAGCTCACAACCAAGGAACCTGTTGCTAAAATTCACCTCTGGGAACAGCTGATTGGGGATATTCCGGGAGGCCAATCCACCACCAATCAGCATTTTTCTTATTTTCTTCCCCCAAAACTAAGGTGTGTCTTATACTCCAAAAATATGGTGTAGATCCGAGATATAAACAAGATGCATGTAGTGTCATATACTCCTAGGAAAAGAAATGACTGACAAAATAAAAGTTCATAAATATTGTGTGCAATAAACTGGCTTTGTCTTTCACTATTTTTAGTTTGCTTACTCAGTAAGTACAAAAGAGGTCATGGAGCATTAGAATTTCATTTCATGCATTCAGAATATATTGCTTCCAAGGTCAAGTATTAGTAGAACAAGATAAATCCATACCACTGTTCACTTTTAAGGAGAACTTTCTTATGTGAGAAGTTTCTGGACTGACATGACTATGATTATTTAAAATGCATGATCCATATGTGTTTTGCTACCCGTGTTTTCCCGAAAATAAGACCCTGTCTTATATTTTTTTGAATCCTGAAATAAGCGCTTGGCCTTATTTTCAGGGAAATCTTATTATTTTCGGGTGTGTGGAGCAAGATGGGGCTTCTCTTGCCATCTTACCAGATTTCCAGCTCTGCGTTTAAATATTTTTGGGGAGGGCTTATTTTCAGGGGGAAGCTTATTTCAGCACTCAAAAGCCCAATTGGGCTTATTATCAGGGATGTCTTATTTTCAGGGATGTTTTATTTTCACATTTCATGGACTATTTTTATATAAAACAATTTTTAAGGGAAATATCGATTTCAAAATTAATTTTGAATCAGGGAATTTTGATTATTCATAATAAGATAAAAAGAGAGAGAGAAATATATTATAGACTTACCAATATTGGAGATAAAAGACAATTCTCAGATTGCTGGAACAATTTTGTCCAAATACTCTTTGGCCCAGTGCTAATTGGGACTGATATTGAAACTATTAAAAAGCTAGAATGTATGCATGATGATGTTCCTTGTTCAGTGTTCATGAATAATCAGAATAAACTACAATGAAAGTTTATGTTAAAATTTTGCTTTGCTAATTATAAATTCTATTGTTACTATATCAGTGTTCAATGCCTGTTGCTGAGTTTGGGTACCTAAAACAGTACAGAGAATGTTCTTTAACTTGGATGATTAGTCATTATTCTTCATGTAATAGTAGACTAGATCCTTGAAGTTCTCAAAAATATTGAGCTTGCAGTCAAAGATACTCCCTTGACTTGTTTCAGTTAATATTTTGCCCCCACATAAAGCAGAATACATACTAACTTTGGTTTCTCTTCAAGGGCAGTCAATTGAGGCTGGTGTCTGGTTGCATTTCCAACATTTGGTGGACATGTTTTTAAACATCTTTGCTAGCCTTGCCGGTTGCACTCTTGCTCTAATTTTTAAGCAGCAGTAAAATTGGGGACACTGGTGAAAAAATATATTGCAGTGACAGGTAATTTGTTTAAGTGTCCTATATTATGAAAAGAAAAGAAAAAAGGAAAGTAGAAAAAATGGTTCTTCATTAAATTTATCCCACACTATCGGCTTTTTTTTCTCAAAAGAAAATTTCATAAAAATTATTATACTAGGAATAGGCTTAGATCTCCATCTTGAGTGGCAGTTCTTTTTATTTATTTATTTTAACGTTAGCTGGATTTACATCTTCCTTCTCTTTTTATAAGTGGTAGTCACTCATACTGCTCTTTTTGTAGATAGTTAGGGATTCTGGTACACATTTGAGGATTGCACGTTATGAAGTAGGCATAATTTTTTACATGCTATATCTTTTCCTGGCCAGCGTATCTTAAAACCTTAGTCAGCAACATGGTCCATTATAGCATTAAATTCTGACGAAGGACAAGTTTTTAAAGTTTACTTTTCAGTTAAAAATACCGCAATCTTCTAGTGATAGAAACATGCATTAGATCTTTGGGCTCTTTTACTAAATAAAACAGAAAACATTTTACACATTTGTTTGTTTGTTTGTTTGTTTGTTTGTTTGTCAAGTATGTATTAGATAATATAAGGTATAGGCAAGAATTGAATACATAAAATGAATACAAATAAAGGGAACATTAGGAGAGGGACAGTAGGCACGCTGGTGCTCTTATGCACGCCCCTTACAGACCTCTTAGGAATGGAGTAAGGTCAACAGTAGACAGTCTAAGGTTAAAGTTTTGGGGGTTTTGGGATGAAACCACAGAGTCAGGTAGTGCATTCCAGGCATTGACCACTCTGTTGCTGAAATCATATTTTCTGCAAATGAGTTTGGAGCAGTTCAAGTTTGTATCTATTGTGTGCTCATGTATTGTTGTGGTTGAAGCTGAAGTAGTCATTAACAGGTAGGACATTGTAGCAGATGATTTTATGAGCTATGCTTAGGTCATAACGAAGGCGATGTAGTTCTAAATTTTCTAAGCCCAAAATTTCAAGTCTGGTGGCATAAGGTATTTTGTTGAGAGTGGAGGAGTGGAGGACTTTTCTTGTGAAATATTTCTGAACATGTTTTTAATAGTATCCTAAAGGTGCTTGCAGTGCTGGACAGATTTGCAATTTTGGGAATAGGAGAAAGGAAGACATGCAAGGGATGTAAAGGGAGGGAAGAAGGGTAATGGGTCTAATGGAATGAGGAACATTGGACAAATAGAGGTGGAAGGATGACCTGCAGAGAAACCATGACAGCTTCTGTGTTTTCTTCACACACAGCCTTCCTTTCCAAGATCCACAATCCTTGCAACAGAGAGCAGCAAGATGGAGAGAGGTGCTTATACTATCTTGCACAAGGTGACAATATCTCTTGCAGGGATGGATAGAGGCAGGTGTGGGCTTCAAAAATTTTAGCAAGGGATTCTCTGCTCGATTGCTGGGTGGTGGACATGGCCTAGTTAGCCTCCTGCAGCATAGCAGGGGGAGCATTTTTGCTTTCTCCGGGCTCCAGAGGCTTTCTTTGAGCCTCCAGGAGGGTGAAACAGTCTCCCCAGGCTCTGGAGTCTTCCCAAACTTCTAGTAGGCCCATTTTTCACCCTCCCAAGCCTCCGCATGCACCTTGCACTTATCTGCATCCAAAACAGGCCACGTGGGGACTCCTGGGAGGGGCGGGATGGGGTGGGCAGGGCCAGTGAGGAGTGGGATTTGGGGGTTCTCCAAACTGCACAGAATCATAGCTAGAGGTTCTCCCAAACTGCTGTGAACCCCCAGCAGCCCACCCCTGGAGAGAGGTTAGAATTGTTAAACACACTGAAGAACAAGAATTGTTCAGAATGCCTCTTTGCAATTGGCAATTGCTCTTCTCCTTTCTTGCCTGTGTACCAGAATCTCCATTTAAATTTGGGCCTCCAGTTTTATTTTATTTCGTCTTCTAGTGTGCCTTGATTTCACCACAGCTTCTGGTGTGATCTTCCCAGAAAGGAACAATAAGTATAGGAGTTGTGATGTTCTCTACAGCTTTCCAGTTTTTGTGTACACATTCTGACAATGAGCCAGCAAGTACAAATAAACCCTGGGAAAACTGATAGTCTGTCCATTTGAAGGTGGATGGCTGCCAAACCTTCCCAGTCTGCTGGGGCAGGCTGTCAGCTTTAGAAGTCATATTAGGCTGGAAGCTTCCATGCTGCCACCTTCTCATATGTGGGAAAGTAGGAGGGGGGATTTAGTAGAAGGGATTTCTGTAGACATAATAGCATTCTTCCTGTCGGTCAAAGTCAGGCTGATCTTGCATCTGGAGAAGGAGTGGTCAGAGTGCTGTCTCGAGATGGGACAGATAGTGATTGGAGCATGTGATCGACTGAAGAGTGAGGGGATGGTTTTGGGGGGTTTTGGTTTACTGAGAGAAAACCTGGACATCTCAGATTCGGGTTTTCCCAGATGTGCCAGTTTACCTATTCTAGTAAATAGAACTTTGAAAAATGCTTGCTTCAGAGATTTTACTTGGAGTTAGGGGATTTTCTGGAATGCTGACACAGGCTGTCAATGGGACCAAGTTCTGATAGGCTTTTTGTGCAGAAAATGAGTGGAAAAAATGGGATTGGAAGCTTAACTCATAGTTGGCCCATTGTACCACTGAGCAGGATCTCAATAGTATTATGGGTGGGGGAAGACATATATATACATTTATTTATCATTTTGTGATAAATAAATGGCAGTACAGTGTGTGTGAGAGAGAAAGGAGGGGGGAGGGAGAGGAGAAAATATTGCATCCTTTTCGTGCCAAACGTTTAATGCAAAATTTTGCTGATTTCTGCCTAAAATAAGGATGAAATGAATCAGTAAGGAAAGTCCTTCTCCTAATTTCTGTATAAGAGATTGTTCAGCACTTGGAAGAACATATTATTTTCCTTGCTGTTTGGGAAGAAAGAGAGAGATAGAAAGCAGGGGGAGAAGGGGTGACCTTGAAAAAAAATAAGGCTGTAGGAATTAATTTGAACAATTTTCCTACTAAATGCCCATCAGCTATGCTTTTGCCCCCAAATTCCAGTTTAGAAAATATATTTATGATATATATGTTTATGTTTTATTTATTCACCCCTTTTATATACTGTGTAATCAGGGGCTGGTTTCAAAACCCATCACTATCAGTTTGCTTGCGGGGGGGGGGTTATGCGCGTTTGCATGTGCACCACCTCTGCACATCCAGGCACATGGGTGGAGCTTCCTACCGCTGCCGCTACTGATTACGCGCATTGGGGTGAATCAGTAGCAATCCACCACTGTGCGTAATCAAATGTAGCAAGAAGAACAGGTGGCAGGTGGACCAAGAAAGTCATAGAATGGATCCACTTGATAAAAAGCATTCACGAAAGAAACCTAATACAAGATGGACCAATGACATCAGTAAGTATTGCACGCCCAACTGGCAAAAGAAAACTCAGGACCATATTGGTTGGAAGCATGCTGAAGGGGCCTTCATCCTGCAGTGGATGGACAATGGCTAAAATGATGATGAAAAATGTTTATAGTTTCCAGCCAATATATATCTATATATCGATATCTATATAGAATAAATAAGAGACGGAACAAACCTAACCAATGAACAATAATTAATACACACTACTTCTACTATTATTACTACTTCTAAAGATGGTAATAACATTTGTTTTCTAGGCAATGCTCAGTATTTTAGAAGCAACTGCCTGGAATAACAATTTTCAAGCACTTAAAGAGAACTAGGTTTGGCTTATCTTGTCATGGAGAGTTAAAGGATGATAATGAAATAACACCAAACACTTCCACAGAACTATATTTCATTAACAATTGTGAAAAAAAATGTATTTTGGAAAAACTAATATCTATTTTATAAACCAGGGGTGAAATGCTCCTGGATCGGACTGGACCGCTTGATCCAGTAGCGCTTTTCCCTGTGGTTCAGCGATCCGGTAGCGATCACTGCCCTGGTGTCATTACTTCCTGATTTTAACCAGGAAGTAATGTTTTTTAACCTTTTGCATATGTACAGGTTTTGTGCATGCGCAGAAGAGATGCACACACACACATGATGTGCATGCTTCTGAACCGGTAAGGAAGGTAAGTAGATTTCACCCCTTTTATAAACAGAATATCTATTTTTACAGGCTGACTTTGAAAATGTATACCTATTTATTTGAGAACAGAACCATTGAATTAAATGGAATGCCTAAAACAATGTTCTCAACATTTTTCACTTTATGGATACTCAGCGGGGTTCCAAAATTGAAGGAAAAAACCTAGTTTAGGCATTTATCTTTCTCAATATTCAGCAAATCTGAATTTACTAACATACCCTCTAGACAATGACATCCTTTGCTCCAAAGTATTTTTTTTTTCAAAATAGTAAAATATAATCCCCTCTAAAGGCTTACTAATTAAAGTAAATCACAAACAAGCATACCCTAAATGACGGTTTGTAATTAATCAAAACAATAAAAAGCTTCCAATTGTATTCCTTTAAAAATAAAAGAACAGCTTTAACTGATAGAGGTTATGAGAAGCAAATATTCTATTAGAGTAATTTTTTAGTCTCCTTATGGCTGAGCTGAACACGCACCACTGGGTTTCAAATCTGCTAAAGCATTCATCAGATCATCAAGAGTCCTTAGCTGCAACAGAGATGTCAGCAGGAAATCTGTAAGAACAATTTATGATTTTGGCAACTGGAAAAGTAATACAGCATTAAGATTCACTTGGTAGGTAATATAAATAGTCTTGATTATGATTCACGACTTTTATGCACCGCTACTTATGGACAACTCATGCCCTTTGGGTCAACATTTCAGAAATATTTCCTTCGCTAAACAGAGAAGCAAATTCACGGTGGGTGGGCAAAAATGAAGTGGGATGGAGAGTGACTTCCAATTTCCTACTGGCTTTCCCATTGTTTCTTTGTTTGTTTTTCCTTGTGAGAAGCTAGCACAAAGCATCAGAAATCTTCCTTCTTTCATTCTTCCCTCCCTTGAATTTCTGATGACTTCCCCACATACTTTGTGGGAGAAAGTGAGTGGGAAAGCCAGCAAGAAGTTGCAAGTCCAAGGCCAGCAAATTGCTGTTCTGGGAGGGAGGGAACAAGGGATATGTAAGGGTTCACATTAGAAATGGTACCTGGGGGATGCAGGAGAGTTTCTGTGTGGGTTGGAAAGGCTCCATGGATGTGTGCAAGAGATGTTCTTTGTCAGAGAATTCATGACTGGCAGAGACATGGTAACAAGGTGTCAATGAATAGGCATAGTAACTAAGTCAGCCAATGAGGACTGTTTGGAAACTGAAACTGGAAAGAGCCTGGGTGTGGCTCTGTAGCTGAGTCTGTGCAAAAATGGAACGAAACTAGTCTGTCTGCTCTCTGAATTGAAAACTGAAAACTCTTCTCTCCTCTGCTGTTGGTCTTGTATATTTACTGCATGTGTTATATTATGTATAAAGAGAAGTTAATGGATCTTGCTGAACCAGTTACCTGTGTGTGCTTTCTGAAATTGATTTCTGCAACAAACTCTAAGACTCTTCATATTGGGGAAGGCACATATGGAGTTGGTACTGGTCAAGGGAGCGTGCAGGAAGCAGCATAGAATGGGAAGGATAAAATGGGGGTTCCTTCTTGCCTTCCCTTCTTTTCCCTTCCCACTAGGTAGTTATGGGGTTGCTGTTGGTTGGGGGAAAGACTGGGTTGAAAACTGTCACTGAGCATCATATGACCTTTCCCAAATTTCATTCCATTGGGAATCATGAGTCCTGGATTTAAACATAATTTACACATTCTGTAAAGTAGCCCATTGGAAGAACCTTGGTTCAAAAATTCTTGTTCTATAATACACCCAGTTAAAGGTGGCGGAAATGTGATTTTTAGTGGCATATAGATTTGAATGAATGCAACCATATATTTGGATTCTCTGATAGTAACTGAGAAATCATTGGGATTCACAATTGCAGAAAGGTAACCTTAATTATATGAATTTCTTGGTGGGTTTTTTTTTTTTTTGAAGAAACATTATTCTCCCTAAAATTCTTTTACAATATTGTCTGAGAAACAAAGGAAGCTCTGGGATTTGTTCTTTTACCAGAGCATATGAAAAAAAAAATCAGATGATCTATTTTATCTGATGAGAATATTCTCTCTCTCTCTCTCTCTCTCTCTCTCTCTCTCTCTCTATCTATCATCTCTATTTCAGAAATTTTATATGATCACTCAACTTATTATCCTGCCTGACAACAATAATTGGAATAGTTCAGCGGACAAATGCACTGTAAATTAACTCCAGCTGTCTGCAATTAGTAAGTTCGAATCTCCAGGCTCAAGGTTGACTCAGCCTTCCATCCTTTCTAAGGTAGGTAAATTGAGGACCCAGTTTGTGGGGGCAATAAGCTGACTTTGTATAAAATATACACAAGTATGAAGGCTATTGCTTAACGCATTGTAAGCCGCCCTGAGTCTCTGGAGAAGGGCGGCATATAAAACAAATTTAAAAAAACAAAACAAACAGTCATTCAAATAAGCCATTTGATGGTTTCATTCTACTCTGGGCACGGCAAAATTAGTACTAAAGAATACAGATTCTCAGTTTTTAATACATTTTTATTAACAACACAGGGGTGAAATGCTCCCGGATTGGACCAGATCACCCAATCCGATACTGATTTTTCCCTGTTCGGCGATCAGGTAGCAATCACTGCCTGGATGTAAAAAACTGCCTGGGTTTTTTACCTTCTGCGCATGTGCAGAAGGTTTTGGGCATGTGCAGAAAGTGTGCGTGAGCATGTGATGCGCACACACAGAGGCGCTTCTGAACCGGTAAGGAAGGTAAGTAGATTTCACCCCAAAACAGCATATATACATATGATAATGAATGTATGTCTGTTCCAGAAAAATACTCTATTCAGGGAGTATTTTCTTTAAGAAAAGCACCAAATGTTCTGTTCTATGGGAATTATACACCCACCACCTCTGGGAAATTGTAATTAGAGAGAAAGAGGGGAAAAGAGGGAGAGGGGGAGAGAGAGAGAGAGAGAGAGAGAGAGAGAGAGGAAGGAGGGAAGGAGGGAAGGAGGGAGGGAGGGAGGGAGGGAGGAAGGAAGGAAGGAAGAGAGAGAGAGAGAGAGAGAAAGAAAGAGAGAGAGAGAAAGAAAGAAAGAAAGAAAGAAAGAAAGAAAGAAAGAAAGAAAGAAAGAAATATCAGGAATCTTGAACAAAAACATAGGAGGGGGTATGTTATTTAGTTCTTACAATACAGTATTAACTATTTCTAAGAAATCCTCTGAGAGAGATTATATTTCTATAGTCTTGATTAAATATTAAGCCTTTAAAGAACTACATGACAGTTGCCTTTGCATTATTGTCCCTAAAATACAAGCTTTCTTTTTGCATTATTTTGAGATATGATTTGTTTCTTTTATATTTAATCCCAGTTGTTACCTGGTACCCTTTGACAATTCCCTTGAAGTGATATAGCCTTGAACTACCTATTTTTAACAAAACAAAGGTACATTTGCTATTAGAGATGATATATTAATTGTAGTGTCTGGAGAGATCTGAGCAATAGCAGTAAAAATATTGTTCAGACAGACTAAAGCAAATCTGCTAGGTAATACATCCTCTGGAAGGGGGGAATAAAAATCTCACATATTAATGGTCTTTAAAGAGTAAGGAAGATTTTTAGAAACAGATCCTTCCTATATGATCGACTACTGTTAGAGAAAGAGGGGGGAGGGAGGGAGGGAGAGAGAGAGAGAGATTCCAAATAAATACTGCTATGAAATTTCTGAAACTTGAAGTCCCAAATAACTACCTTTAGCTTTCTAGGTGTGTTGATTACAGAACTCCAGCCTGTAATCTGGAAAACTCCAGATTAAAAATAATTGTTTTACAGCTTCAGATATTCTGTCATCATATTTTGATTGTGTGTGTGTGTTGACTTTTTAGCAAGTTATCTTCTCATTCAAAGGTCTGCCTATGTCTCTAGTTGGAATAGAAAACCATTCTGAACATTGAAATAGAAACAATAGAAAACAGTGCCAAAAAATGATTGTATGAATGCATTGTATGAATATTTCTCTTCTCTCAGACATATTGATAGACATATATATCAATAGAAAATAATATTTGTAGTGTAGGGTTGAGGCCCTTGGTGCTCTTTGACTTTGGTTGTTTTCTTGTAGATGTTTCATTACCCAATTAGGTAACATCATCTTTGCTAGAATGGGGTTTCCTTCCTTCCTTCCTTCCTTCCTTCCTTCCTTCCTTCCTTCCTTCCTTCCTTCCTTCCTTCCTTCCTTCCTTCCAAACACACACAAATGTACACACTGTTTATGTACAAATAGTTCTGCTTGTGATAACAGATTTTCTACATACATAATACATACATACATACATACATACATACATACATACATACATACATACATATATACACATAGTGTGCAATATCATCTGCAGGTAACCACCAGTTTATTTTCTTAGTGTGCAATATCGTCTTACTTGCAAAATTTAAAGAATGGAGGGTGGGGAAAGCAAGTAGGTCGAAGGGAGGGTGAGTCTTACTCTCCAGAACTATACTGAAGGAAATCACGTTCTTATTTAACAAGGATGCTTTTAGCAAATCAAGAACATATCATTGTTAGTGCAGAACATACTATTTGAGAATAGGACCTGGAATCATTTAATATATATATCTAGTGAATGTGACTTCACTGAGCTAGGGCTGCAGAAAAATCTTGGTTACGTAGGAAAAACCTGGCTAAAAGAAAAACACACATAAAACCTACGAGAAGTAAGAAAATAGATATTGTACCTTTACAGGGAGGATACATGAGATGTGGGTGTGGCTTACTGATGATGGCTAATGAGCCAGAAATAGATCTATATAAGTCTTTCACTAGGCAGCATAGGGCCTGCTGGCTGCCAGAAGGAAAAAAAAGCCCAGAAACTAGTGAATGTGATTTCACTGAGCTAGGGCTGCAGAAAAATCTTGGTTACGTAGGAAAAACCTGGCTAAAAGAACATATATATATATATATATATATATATATATATATATATATATATATATATATAGGGAGGGAGAGAGAGAGAGAGAGAGAGAGAGAGAGAGAGAGAGAGAGAGAGAGAGAGAGAGAGACGCACACACGCACACACACAGTATATTCCTGTTAGAAAACAAATTGCTTATGTTTTTTAAAAAAATATAATCTTCTATTCTGGACCCTTTTTTTTTTTTTACCAGCAAATTTATAAAGGGGTTAAAATATATATGAAAAATCACAGTAAGACAGATGAGAATGGTTTTTAAAGAAATTGTGTATTTATGCTATTTAAAATGATGATTAACAGTGGGCATAAATTCACAGTTTTCATACAGATAAATTGCAGATTGCTATAATATTAATTTAGCTTACTTCCAATAATGCCTGACACCTTATCTTTAGCTACCATCTTTCACCGTGAAAAAAAAATGTTTGCTTTATATATCGTTTACTACATTTTGCACTGTAGGAAGTTAGCACCCACCCCTCTCCTAGAAAAATGAAATATTCTAGGAAATATTAAAAAGGCAGAATATTGTATTCTGAATATTGGATGAGAAATGGAGAAACATGTTTTTTTTAAAAAGGAAGCAGACTCACTCTTAATAGCAGATGTCTGCACTTAAGACATAGCTAGGTCTATTCATAGGCAAATACCCTCACCCAAGATCCAACAAAGGTAGGATTAGTTCTCTACCCATCTAGCAACAGAAGTCATCATATGGCACTTGGGGAGATTGCATCACCCAGCAAGGCTCAAACAAGCTTGGGATTCAGGACAGCCTACAGAGTTGCCCCTGCATGGGAGGGGCAACTCTGACAACTAATCAGAATACAAGCTCAAATTCAAAGCCCAACAGAGGACATAAAATCAAGGCACTCTCAGCATCTCTGCCCTTTTCTGCTCAGGAACTCAAGCCATGTGATCCTGTTCATCAATAAACCTTCTTTCTAAGCAACTTCCATGAATCCAGTGTCTTTTTCCCCACTTGGAACAGAACCCAGAAGGATATTTCTTCCAACAGCACTTTGCAAACAAAACAAAACAAAACAAAACAAAACAAAACAAAACAAAACAAAACAAAACAAAACAAAACAAAACAAAACAAAACAAAACAAAACAAAACAAAACAAAACAAAACAAAACATCATCAACAACAACATTTAAAATCACCACTAAAGTGCACTAATCCTTTAGCAAGGATTTGATAATTTAAAATAGAAGCAAGAAAATTACTCCTCTATGTCAGTACCTGGGAGATTTGAGAAAATTTCCAAGGAAAGTCCTTCCCCTTTGCTAATAATATCCTTCTCCCCTTCCCCTTTCAGCTTCCTTATAGCAATAGCACTTAGACTTACATACTGCTTCACAGTGCTTTAAGCCCTAAGTAGTTTACCGAGTCAGCATAATGTCCCCAACAATCTGGGTCCTCATTTTACCAACCTATTGCTTTCAAAGATGACCACAGATGGGGACTGCAGCCAAGAAATTAAAAGACGCTTGCTCCTGGGTAGGAAAGCTATGGCAAATCTAGACAGCGTACTAAAAAGCAGAGACATCACTCTGCCAACAAAAGTGCGGTTAGTCAAGCTATGATTTTCCCAGTTGCAATGTATGGCTGTGAAAGTTGGACCATAAGAAAGGCTGAGCACCAAAGAATTGAGGCCTTTGAACTATGGTGCTAGAGAACACTCCTGCAAGTCAAGCAAACAAGTCAGTCCCAGAGGAGATCAACCCTGACTGCTCCTTAGAAGGTCAGATCCTGAAGATGAAAGTGAAATACTCTGGCTACTTAATGAGAAGGAAGGACTCACTGGAGAAGAGCCTAATGCTGGGAAAGATTGAGGGCAAAAGAAGAACGGGATGGCAGAGAATGAGGTGGCTGGCTGGAGTCACTGAAGCAGTTGGCGTGATCTTAAATGGACTCCAGAGGCCTGGAGGAACATTCTCCATGGGGTCACGATGGGTCGGACATGACTTCGCAACTAATAAGAACAAATTCCATCCTTTCCAAGGTGGGTAAATTGAGGACCCAGTTTGTGGGGGCAATAAGCTGACTTTGTATAAAAATACAAAAGTATGAAGGCTATTGCTTAACGCATTGTAAGCCGCCCTGAGTCTCCAGAGAAGGGCGGCATATAAATCAAATTTTTAAAAAAATGCTCTCAAAATAATTTTGCCCCCTGTTTCTGATTGCAATCAGACAGGAGCAGCAGTTCTCCAAAGCATCAGAAAGCAGGAACAAGGAGCAATGGATGGAAACTAATCAAGGAGAGTTCCAATCTATAACTAAAGAGAAATTTCTTGACAAAACAATTAACCAGTGGAACGAATTGCCTTCAGAAGTTGCAGATGCTCCATCACTGGAGGCATTTAAGAAGATATTGGACAGACATTTGTCCAGCATGGTATAGACTCTCCTGCTTGTGCAAGGGATTGGACTAGAAGACCTCCAAGGTCCCTTCCAACTCTGTTATTCTGTTATTTTCAGTTCTGGACTTTGGAGTACAGCCAATCTCAAATATTGACAGAGCTTTGCAAGTGGAGAAGTAACAGTGATGAGTATCACTTTTTACAGTTGAGAGCTGACATAGTGGATAATGAATAGAATTAAACAGCCACCTCAAGACAGAGAATGCTGCAGTTATGTTGCCTATGTTGGAAGATACTGTAGAATTTTATGAGCTTCCAACATACCCTATAGCTCCTTCAATTTAGCCTTCTGACCTTAGATATGATGAAAAACTATTTTCAGTTGCCATTGTTAAAATACAATTCAGTGTCCAATTTGCTTTTGGTGTGGGCAGAAGAGGGAAAGATTATACCTTCATGTACCCTGCTTTTGAAAGTAGTGTAGTGGCAAAGTTTTGGAACATACAATAGTGAAAATTAGACAGAAGAGTATTGCTAATTAAAAAGACATGAATGGAAGCAATCCAAAGATTTTTCCAAAGTAGATGAGAATCCTTCTAAATGCTAATATACTTTTGGCAGAAGATATGAGTTGGAGGTGTTTCATTTGGAAATCCTCAGCAAGCTGAAACATGATTCTTTATGTGTTGTGGCCCGCTGGTGGCCAGTGGAACTAGCAGCAGAGTCAGACAGTGAGGAAGTTGGGGAGGAACATCGGGCAGTCCTGGGGACTGGGGAAAACTTGGACGAGGGCTCTGCATTGGAGGCAGAGAGGGAGCTAGACAGCAGTGAGGCAGAGGAATAGCTGGAGCCTATTCCCAGTGTGTACATGTGCAGATCTGCCAGAAGACAAGAATAACTAAGTAAGCAGGGTCGATTTAGGAGTAAAACCATACCTTGGAGGTGATTGGCCCCTCCCATAGGAAACAAAAGAGGAGCGAACGGGGAGTGGGCTTTTGCAGGAAACAATTTGTTTGTTCAATTGTTTCAAGAGTGAGAAGATCTGTCCGTGACTCTGTGCCAAGTTTGGCCTTGCACTGCATTTGGAAACTATTGACATGGCAGCTTTCCAAGTGAGATAGGGTATGTGTTGATAACTATTCCTCTGAAAGACTGTTTGCCAGGCCTTGCTGACTGTGAATGAAAGGAATTCACAATTGTGTGAATAAAAAGGTTTTGCCAGGACCAAGACTCTGCTTTCTGCTTTTTAAGGAAGCCTAGCTCAGAACATTGTGTTATTTTTGTTTGATTGTGTAGAAACACATTCTTAATGAGAAGTTTACAGTAGGTAGGGCTGAAAAACTACCATGCCAACAATAAGGGTAGGAAAATGTTAGCACTAAGATTTGAAATTTTAATATTTAAAATTTTGATTTTAACATTTAAAATCATGAAATAGTTTCCTGGTATTGTTGTGGAAAGAGAACAATTAATGGAAATATCTTAAATGTCTATCAGTACATTCTGCATACCTCCCACTTGATGAGATACATACGTTGTCCTGCTAATCTTTAGAGATCAAAGCTTGCATTAAATACTATGACCATGTTGGTGATAAAACTAAGCCCAAACTGTACACAATGTATCCTTCCATTAACAAGGATAAATTACAACACTGCAATTTAACTTCAGCTGTCTGCAATTAGCAAGTTCGAATCTCCAGGCTCAAGGTTGACTCAGCCTTCTATCCTTTCTAAGGTAGGTAAAATGAGGACCCAGTTTGTGGGGGCAATAAGCTGACTTTGTAAAATATACAAAAGTATGAAGGCTATTGCTTAACTCATTGTAAGCCGCCCTGAGTCTCCGGAGAAGGGCGGCATATAAATCATTTTTTTTTTTTAAAAAAAAAAAGGAGCATTGCAAGAGTCACTGCTATGTCACTACCTTCTTAATGTCTACTTTGGGTCTACATGGCTACAGAGAAAAATCAGGAAAAAGGTGTGATTTTAAAGAAACTGCTGTCAGGTACAGCAAACATACCTAGGTTCAATCAATTGCTCCCTTCTGCTTCAGATCTCAAGAGCTGCCCCTCCTGAACTAGGACTAAAGCTGGTAATCCACTTTGACATTTCTTTAGCTTAGTAAGTTATGTAAAAGCCTCACCTGACCCAAATCACAGCAGACAGGGAAGATCAATATCTATGGGCCGTGCCGGTAATTATCATGTCACTCACCTTCCCATGTCTCTTGACAAACAGTGACCCTGGAGGTTTTGCATTCATTCTTGCTACCTTTCCTTGGACTAATGGAAGAATAATTCTTACAACTGTCAGGCACAGATGCAGCTTTCAAGCACAGGTTAAACTATGCACACAAAGGTTCCATAAGTAAACTACAGTAGTGGCCAAAATTGTGGAAACCTTTTGGGAAAAGTGTATTTTCTACAACTCGCTAATAAGACCACTTTTTTTTTTGAGTAGTACCATAAAATTATATATCAATGGAAAGATAATTCAATCAAGAATGCAATGCAATAACTTTTATGAAGGATTTGCTTTTAGAATAGCAGTTACAATATAAAGAAGAAAAGTGAAGCACGTAGAAAAAACGAGATATACAAAAATGATCACCATAGAAAAAATGAGATATACAAACATTATCACTATGTCAGTTAATAGTTGGGTAATCTTTAGCATGAATTATGGCCTTACAATGTCTTCCCATGGAGTGAACCAAGTCTTTTAGTTCTGCAGCTGTTACCATGCGAAACCAAGATTGAAGGATTGCTTCTATTAACTGAGTTTTATTGCTGGGTCGCTTCTGACTAACAAGTTTCTTTAGTCGGTTCCATAGATTTTCAATTGGGTTAAGGTCTGGGCTATTCCCAGGCCATTCCAGCAGTGGAATATGATTATTTTGAAACTCACAAAAAAAGTGGTGTTATTAGCCATCAAACATCAAAAATACACTTTTTCCAAAAGGTTTCCATAATTTTGGCCACTACTATATGTTGCTATTTTAAACAATTTTCAATAAACTTTATAAAGTAAGATCAGCATAAATCAATGTTTAAATCATCAATTAAATCTATATATCGCTGTTCAATATTCTATTAAGTTTTTCAGCAGGCATGCTATTTTATATATTTTCCTATTCTTCCCTGCCTCTTTTGCTTCATTATTCCAAGTATTCTTTTATTTTATTTTTTTGTACTTTATGCTAGTCATAGTATAATTGTAGACTTTTTTTCCTGAGATTTCATAACACAATTCTTTTCATTCAGTTCCAAACAGCTTCCACATATTATTTTCTTTTGCATTTTTCACTTATTCTCATGGAATAATTTTTTTCTTATAATAATTTTAATTATAGTATTAATATTTCCTCTTTCACATTTTTTTTACTGTCCCTTCTTCACCCATCCTAAGAATCATTCTTCAAATTACCAAAAACAAAAATAAAGATTAAAAAATATATCACCTTTGTACCTTTTATTAATTCTCTCTTTTTTTTATCATTATTAAATAAATATGTTTTTTGGCATCTATACATGGAAACAGGTTCATATAGTAATCAACTTATTTGAAATGAACTGAACAGATAATTTCATCCTCTTTTGAGTTTTGAATGTCCCCAAAACATTTTCTGTATTTGCTTGTCAATTTCCCACCCAACTTTTTATATCACGTAACATATTAAGTCTTTCCCTGGATCACATTTACGCAGAATATAGACTTTTTTCATGAAACTCCTATTATTATCTACTACATATTACCCTACTATACTACTACAGTGAATTGATTCCTATTCACCAATATAAACAGAACAACATATAATTCGTGTGTGTGTGTGTGTGTGTGTGTGTGTGAAGAAAGAAGCAGATATTCTGCGAGCTCCAGAATTTATAATTTTAAAATAATTAAAAAAAATATTCTACTAAGCTTTTGTCAGAGTATTAAACTACCATTACAGAGATCTCTGCCTTTATATGCTATTAATCAATTTGGCCATGTCAAATTGATTAATGGAAATGTCAGCAGATGGCTGACAAAAGCTTAATAGAATAATTTTTTAAAATTATTTTAAAATTTTAAGTTCCGGAGCTCGCAGAATGTCTGTTTCTTTCTTTACTAATATACCTGGAACTCGTATTTTTAGAATAGTTTATCTATCTATCTATCTATCTATCTATCTATCTATCTATCTATCTATCTATCTATCTATCTATCATCTATCTATCTCCCAATGGTGGCGAGTGGTTCAGAGAACCAGTAGCAAAAATCCCTGCAAACCCGCCCCTCCCCATGCCCAGCTGAGCTGCACGATCATCAGAGGATTTTTTTTTATTTTTAAAAGCATTTTTTCTATAACTTCTTTGGCCAAAAAAATGCTTTTTTTTAAAAAAAAGGCTCTGACGATCAGACAACTCAGCTGGGATCGTCAGAGGCTTTTAAAAGCATTTTTTTACAACCTCTTCAGCCAAAGAGGTTGTAGAAAAAATGGTTTTAAAAATTTAAAAAAAAAGTTAACCACGCCCACACAGTCACATTACCCCCCCCCCCCCCCCAAGTCACAGCTACAGAACCGGTAGTAACAAATTTTACATTTCACCACATTTCACCAATTTTACATTTCACCACATGTTTATATATATTATATAGATATAATGTGTGTGTATTATATGTATTTAGCCCTTCATTCATAATTCAATTTACACTTGTAGTTTTCTGAATGTATTAATTCCCTATACATTACAATTTTACACGTATAAAAGTATTAATGAACTTCTACTAATGCACATGTGTATTTATTATCCACAATAATAAATAAATTAATTAATTAATAAGGAGTTGCTACAAATACACAGGTGCATGTATTACTGATCACAGTTACCAGCATACTCTTATACTCAAACATTTTAATAAGGAGAGAAAGTATTATGCTCCCTTAGAATTTAGAGAGGTTGTTTAATTCAACCTTGTGTATTCTGATAAATAGATCTGCTTTTTCTGTAGAACCCTGCCAATTATTTTCAAAAAGCCAAGGGGCAATTAGAGAACTGAAAGTATATAAATATTCCCAATTCGCTTAGCAAGTTTTTTTTTCTTGAATTTTCATAATTCCTATTAGAATTTTAACACACAGCTGGTTTTCAACTTCTTTCACTCAAGGAGCACATACAAACACACACTCACAAGCACATACCTATGATACTTTTCTCTTTCAAGAAGGCAAAACATAGAGTAAGAAATAGTAAACAAAAGAAATTAAACGTATTCCTAGAGCAGCAAGACAAAATTTTACTACATTATTGCTGGAAGATAGGAAATAATTTGGTGGTCATCTCCCCCTGGCAATTCTTTTATATTAATAAGAATTAATACAACATCAATAACTACTGCAGACAGTCTATTAAAATCAGGCAATGCAAATGCTCTGCAATTCTTATTAAGGATTGGGAATCGTCAGCTAGCTTGATAGTAAGCCAATCTCCAAGATTTATGTAGCCTTAGCGCTAAACTGAGATCTTGGTTCCATCTCTTATGAAGGATCCAATACTTGATCTTGATAGCGGACAATAAACTTTTTCCTCTACAATTGCTTGCCAGCAATTTAAAGACACATTCCTTCCAATTCAATACAGACAACACTTGGCATTGTTATCACGATTGCTATGATTGAGATTTGTATCATTCCCATATAATTCTGGATAGCTCGCAAGAAAAATCATTAAAAACAATAAAAATAAAATAATAATTAAAAAAAAGATGACAAGGATGACAAAAACCAAACAGTAACAAAAGAGAGGCAAACTGACACAATCGATAGGGCCTTTATGCACTCTTTCCAAAGGCCTGGGTCAGTGGTGGGATTCAATTTTTTTACTACTGGTTCTGTGAGCATGGCTTGGTGGGCATGGCTGAGGAAGGATACTGTAAGACCTCCATTCCCTCCCCACTCCAGGGGAAAGTTACTGCAAAATCCCCATTTCCTCCCGATTAGCTGGGACTTGGGAGGAAGAAATAGATGGGAGCGGGGCCAGTCAGAGGTGGCATTTACCGGTTCTCCGAACTACTCAAAATTTCCGCTAATGGTTCTCCAGATCTGATCAGAATCTGCTGAATACCACATCTAGCCTAGTTGAAAACCCAGGACTTTATGGTTCTTTGAAACTCTAGCAAAATGGTTTCATCTGGATCTCAGTGGGCACTTCATTCAGGAGACACTGGTATAGAGTAGGCACTTTTCTGGATACCCAAAAACATGGCATTGTTTAATGGAAGGAATCTATATCATACCAATCCTGCCACTTTGAATGGGGTGAGGGGAAGATGGAGAGTTTTAAAGAAAACTCTTTAAAAGTTTTTTTTAAAAAAAAAATAGAGGAATGAAGGGAAGCTGATTGTGGGGAGTATATTTTAAAGACAGGGATCTTGTTTGCCATTTTTATTTCTTCAGGCTATTTGTGTATGTGAGCAGATTGAATTTAAAAGGAGTTTCTTTTTCTTAATTCTACTTCTTTTTTTCCCCTCCTGATTTATGTTTTTCTTTCTTAGGGCTTTTTATTCTTTCCGTTTTTTCTTTTTCTGAGATAAATTTCTATTTACTTTTACTATTGTGTTTAAAAATCTTTAATAAAATAAAATAAAATTCAAATCGTAGGTCAAATATTTTTACCTCCCCCCCCCCAAATGCTTTCCACCTCAAAGCAACCTTTTTGAGATTTTTAGAATTAAGATATATGAACTCCAAGTTTTCTACTCTGAAATTGGAATAAAATCAGGGGTACTATTCAGCAGGTTCTGACAGGTTCTGGAGAACCAGTAGCGGAAATTTTGAGTAGTTTGGTGAACTGGCAAATACCACCTCTGGCTGGCAACAGAGTGGGGTAGGAATGGAGATTTTGAAATATCCTTTCCCTACTACACCCACCAAACCACACCCACCAAGCCACACTATGCCCACCAAGCCATGCCCACAGAATTTAGGAGCCTTGGTGGTGCAGCGGACTAAAGGGCTGTTAAGTAGCACTTAGCTGCCAGCTGTCTGCAATTACTGCAAGTTCAAATCTCACCAGGCTCAAGGTTGACTCAGTCTTCCATCCTTCCGAGGTAGGTAAAATGAGGACCTGGATTGTGAGGGCAATAAGCTGACTTTGTATAAAAAAGAACACTGCTGGGGGGGGGGGGAGCCCTACTAAGCAGGTATATACAAAAGTATGAAGGCTATTGCTTAACGCATTGTAAGCTGCCCTGAGTCTCCGGCGAAGGGTGGCATATAAATCGAACCAATAAATAAATAAATAAATAAATAAATAAATAAATAAATAAATAAATAAACAAACAAACAAACAAACAAACAAACAAACAAACAAACAAACTGGCAGTAAAATAATTTGAATTCCACCACTGAATAAAACCATTTTTTAAGTATGGTTATTTCAAGATTTCTAGTCATCACCACAAAATGTCATTTCAACATTAAAATGAGACCTTTGGAACATGCCATGCCATGCTATGAGACTTTTATTTTTAGAATACAATTTTTAAACCATTTTTAGCTAACCTGGACTTTCAAAAATTGATTTTGCTTTGAGCTCAGAATAAAATATATTTGCTTTTTGCCTTACCATCACACCCCTCATAGCAACATATGGAATACTGTGATGATAATCGTAACATAGAGAAGCTTAATCTAGAAACAGGATAAGAATGAGCCTAAGAACCTCCCCAGTGCTGTGTAGTATCTTCTAAAATAACTTCGTAGTTGTGAAATAATGTTTATGCAAAAGAATTGAAAACTGAATTTTTTTTAGGTTAAAGAAATGTTAGCAATTTCTTTTTTGTTTGCTATATCAGAAATGTATACATTTTGAACAAGTGTTAATCCACAAGTTATTAGTATAACTGTCACATGTTTAGCTCAGTAAATAACTGCTTCACTACTGAAGTGTGAAGACAACTGCAAGGGGACAGTTAATTAGATCATTTATAACTCATTAAGTAGCAAACGACTCTACGGCTGTTGGTTACTGTTAATGGAAGTGGGAGGAGATAAAGAAGAGTAAACATTGATTCTGACATTAAATTAAGTTTACATAATTGAAACGGATAGTGAGAGCTGGTCCATTTGTTTTAATCATATCTCTTCCCAATCAGTCAAATTTACCTTGAAGTTGTGCAAAGGAAAAACTTAGTCCAGGCAAAAAAATGTTCTTTTATCATCAATTATTAAAATGCATTTTGTAGGCAATTATGTGATAATGTTCAATTCTGATTGCCTACTGTTATGTGAAAGTCTAGATAGGAAACTAATGGTGTCGGAAACTTGGTAGATTTGAAAAGAAAGCTTAAGATTTCATTCTGGCAAAGAAGAGGATGTAATTAAGGGAAATGTGTTCATGTGTTTATCTTTTGAGATTTGCCAATAAAAAAAAATAATCAGGGTTTATTTGGGGCATATATTTAAGCCAGCTATGGCACATAAATAGGATGAGTGCTAAGAGATATTTTTGCCTCCTAACACAGAAATAAAACATCCCTTCATTCATTCAAAGAAGACGATAGTGAATTATTGGGTAGACAGCATGTTCTAATCATATTGATACTGTTTAACACTACCTGACATCTGCTATCTGAGTAGCTGCCTCTCTCTCTGCCTAATGGCCTGATTAGCCATATGTAATAAATAATGGAATATTCAGATTCCCAACTGATTTGCCCTCAGTCTCATAAAGTAAAACCATTTGAAGTGATATTTCTGAAAGCTGATTCACTTTTAATTTCTACTGTTTCTTTTTTCTTAAACTCTAGCGCCTGTCTAATTCTCCTGTTTCAATCATCTTTGCAGGATGTAGTTTTTCCCCAAAAGCTGCAATCTTTTTTGGGGAAAAGGGGGGAAAATATACCTGGGTATAAAACAGATGGTATGACTTTACTTGCAAAAATTGGGAGGGGGGGGGACAATCCCAGAAGAAAAGGAGTGAAAAAGCACTTTATATAAAAACCACATTAATGTATCCATAAAGTCATCAGGGATTCAGCTTAATCTGATCCCAAAGTAGATTGTACCTTTTAAAATTTTCAGCAATTTTACATTTGCTCCTTAAATTAATATTTATTATGAAGCTTTTTAGAGGCTTATGTTCTGCATATCTGTCCTACCTTTCCTACCATTAACAACATGCATTTCTTCTTCATTCTACACGGAAGGATGACAATTCTAAATTTAGATCCCAGAGTCTTATAATTACAATTTAAAACAGATTCCAAACACAGCTGCTATTCTGATAGTCCTTTTGCCATAGAACTAATTGAATGGAACAACACTGAGGGAAGAAAGGTTTACAATGATACTGTAGATACCTGTAGATGAAGAATTACATCTGATCAAATTTTGGTTGAGGACTAAGCCTCAAGTAGCATCTCCTAAAGCAACACATCAACATCAACAAGCTATGTCTAGTTAAAACAAACAAAAAACCCTATACCTGCAATTTTTATCTCTCCTGAGAAATTAGCTGCCTTTCCCAACCACGATAAAATATTCTAATAGCAAAGAAAGCTAGGAAGAATCAAACTAGTACCATTATTGAAGAACATGGGGCCTTGAGTGCTGCCCCCAACTGTCAGTTTCTATTAAGCCACCTAACCTAATTACTGATATTAGCAGGATATTTAGAGACTTTTTCATGGTGCAACATTGAACAAATGATAGACAAATAGACTGAGATAGATATAGATTAGATAGATAGATAGATAGATAGATAGATAGATAGATAGATAGATAGATAGATAGATAGATAGATAGAGATGTTTAGCTGTTCAATAGATGATAGATAGATAGATGATAGATAGATAGATAGATAGATAGATAGATAGATAGATAGATAGATAGATAGATAGATAGATAGAGATGTTTAGCTGTCCAATAGATGATAGATAGATAGATAGATAGATAGATAGATAGATAGATAGATAGATAGATAGGTAGGTAGGTAGGTAGGTAGGTAGGTAGGTAGGTAGGTAGGTAGGTAGGTAGGTAGGAAGGTAGGTAGGTAGATAGATAGATAGATAGATAGATAGATAGATAGATAGATAGATAGATAGATAGATAGATAGATAGATAGATGTTTAGCTGTCCGATAGATGATAGATAGATAGATGATAGATAGATGATAGATAGATAGATAGATAGATAGATAGATAGATAGATAGATAGATAGATAGATAGATAGATAGATAGATAGATAGATAGATAGATAGATAGGCAGGCAGGCAGGCAGGCAGGCAGGCAGGCAGGCAGGCAGGCAGATAATAAAGAGATAGGTGCTTCGAAGTTCCTAGCAGAGGTTTATCACAAAGATCTCCTTTTTCAAAATAGCAGATTGATGCTTTATAGCTAGCTAGCTAGCTAGATGATAGAGAGACAATAAAGAGATAGGTGCAAAAGCTTAGAAGCATAGCAATAGGAATTTGTGTTAGGCCGTTTCATTTAAATAAACAGGCCTTCATTTGGAGGACACTTCACTGCAGTATAAAACAGTGATGGGAAGAATAGGAACTGAGGCCTGATCTCTCACATTTCACTTACATAACCATAACCTTTCGCGAGCATAACATGATGAGTTCTCAGATCTTCCTGACATTCAGTTTTCCCATGGCCACTCTGTTCCACATGAACAAGCATTTTAGTTACGGCACCCCTACTTACAGTTTGACATCATACAGGTTAGACATCAGTTTATCAGCTGAGAGTAACTCTGGCCTGAATTCTCACATGTAGAGTGAAAAAATAATTTAACCGTAGCCATCACTGGAGGTGAGATAAAATAATCAATTAGAGCTGAGTTGTAAATTGTATTTGGATTTCACAGTGGCTTCAAAGTTCCTGGCACAAGGTTATCACAAAGATCTCATCTTTCATTGTGGCAGGTTGATGCTTTATTTCCCGTGAAAAATATGATGACATTTCCAGCCAAGGTATACTGAATGAAATCACACTTCCATATCCAAGAATTTAATTCATTTTGCCCTGACGTAACAGGCACTATTAGGAGAAGAAACATATATTAGAAATATTGCTTTCATAAAATTGTTGGTGGCAACCTATATCTAAGGTCCATGATATGCTGAAAATTACCAAAAAATTTCCCTGGAAATTACAGAGAAAAAGTGTTATTAGTGTGAAACTAATAAATAAACTAGTGCTTAGTTCCAAAATTTTTGAACTGCATGCTACAATCCTATATTTTTCCCCACCAAAATCTTCCCTCCCTCCCTTCTTTCCTTGAATGATTAATAAGTTGTGCTAACCCTTTGTCAAAAACATCCTTCTTTTATGAAGCTTCAGCTCTTTAGATGTCTTTTTAAAGGGAATCTTCAAATAACATATTTTTTCTTTGCTTATAAATGATCTGAGTTTGTTTCCCATTTGAACTGGAACTTGCCAAAAAAAAAAAAAACCCACTCAGTTTATGGAAGAAGTGAGTTGTATAAGGTCACACACTTTCTCAAGAAACATATAGAAATCTTTCTTGTATAAGCAGTAACTTGATGGAAACCAACAATCTAGTCTGCACAACCTTTTCCACATTTTTTCCCCTCATTGTCATTTTTCAATCTCAATTCTGTTAAACTCTTTGTCAAAATGCTAAATGCTAGTAATAATTAGGATGATTAAAGAAAATGCTTATAAATTACATATCTGGGTATACTGGATTTCATTTCATTTAAATTTGGGTATGCTGGATTTCATTTAAATTTATATGCCCTAGAGTTGGTAGTACACAAGTAAGATTCCATTATTAACCAATTTAAAGGGGGGGGGGGGAGAATGTCATATTTGTCACCAGAGTTGTTAACAGCAACACAGTGCATCTATGGGGAAGTGCGTGGTATAGAAAACAGATTTATGAATTCATGAAAAACATCCTGTTGTCAACTGTTTTACTAGAAATAAGGTTGCAATCTGTGATACGCTTTCTGATTAGATGATAGAAAAGGACAAAGGGAAATATTTGCAAGGTATTTGTTGAATTTCCCATGTTTGTATGAGAGAGTCTGAGATAACATGTTTAGTTGGGAGTGTTTTGTGCAGTCAGAAAATCTGGAGATTGTTCCAAGTTTTTCAAGCATGATTGTATAAAGTTAAGGACCTGTAATATATCCTGCCTTGCTGTTCTGGTGGGTCGGGTACAGGAGTGGTATTAACTTACCTTCCCTACCATTTTGCAAATGTGTCCACACGCCATCTTCCATACATGTGCAAGGCCTTCTGCACATGAACAGAGCCTCGAATACATGGAAAAATGGGACATCATGATGTCCGCGTGGGCGGGCAGGGCATCCCTCAGTCACTCCTACCGGTTCGCCTGAACTGGATAGAACCGGATGAATACCACCACTGGTTGGGTAGATATAACTGGGAAAAGATGTCCCTTCAAACTACCTGGCCCCAGGCCATGTAGGCCTTTAAAAGTGACAACCAGGAGCTTGAACTACATGGGACTCCCTCTGAAGAGCATCCAGAAGCTTCAGTTGATGAAAAATGCAGTGGCCCACATGGTTTTGTGTAGACCTCAATGTGCATGTTTCACATATACTGAGGGAACTGCATTGGTTGCCAATTTGCTTCTGATGAAATTCAAGGTGTTGGTTGTCACCTTTAAAGCCCTTCATGGCTTGGGTCCAGGTTCTCTGAGGGACTATCTCTTGACGGTCACATCTATCTGACCCACTAGAGCAGAAAGGCAAGGAATGTTGCAGGTACCATCACCTAGTCAGATACATCTGGTGGGGCCCAGAAGAAGGACCTCCTCTGTGGTGGCTCCCCCTCTCTGGAACATCATTCCCTCAGAGATTAGAATGGACCCCACTCCAACACTCTTCCAGAAGGCACTGAAGACATGGTTCTGTCAAGGGGCCTGGGGAACCCAGAGCGGGATGGAATCCATTAAATGGCTCGTATAAATATGTGATGTCAGTGGGATGGGGTGGGTGGGTGGCTATTATTTTATTATTTTTATTATTTTCTTTTATTATTCTTATTTTTATATGAAGTTTTTATATTTGTGTAAGCCACCTTGAATCGCCATGGGCAAGTAGGTGGCAAGATACATTTTATAAGTAATAAGTAATAAGTAGTAAATAGTAAATAATAAATAAATAACAAACAAACAAACAAACAAACTAGACCTGGAAGCAAATTAGCAGTCAATGCAGCTTCCGCAAGAGAAGTGACATTGTGCAAATCTAGATTTGCAATACCATGCAGCCCACTGTATTTTGAACTAGTTGGACCTTCCAAAGGCAGACCCATGTAGAGCGCATTGCATTGCATTGCAAAAATGTGTCTCTAAAACTAGGAAATAAAATGTCATTAGTCTTAACATGAGTGACATAAAATTGATATTCTAAGGCCAAAGTAAGTAAAATGTAAGATATTTATGTGTACACTTATTCAGAATTATTCAAGGGTTGGCCATAGTTGTGCTGCACTAAGAGAAGTCAACTTGAATCTAATCTTATTGGTGGCATAAAAGATTGGCAATGGAGGTAGAGTCCATTTGATTTGAAAGAAGAGAATAAGATACAATAACACAATTCTAATATTCCCTACAAAAAAGAGAATACAATAAATTGCATGCAAGAGATTCTATGGTACTGGTATCTCATGGATATAATTGGGCAGGACATGGATTTCTGAGTCACGGTGGTGCAGTGATTAAAGTACAGTACTGCAGGCTATTTCTGCTGACTGCCAGCTACCTGCAATTTGGCAATTCAAATCTCGCCAGGCTCAAGGTTGACTCAGCCTTCCATCCATCCAAGGTGGGTAAAATGAGGACCCAGATTGTTGGAGGCAATATGCTGACTCTGTAAACTGCTTAGAGAAGCACTGTAAAGAGGTATATAAGTTTATATAGTGCTATTGCTATTACAATTTTTTTTCTATCTGTTTTTCAGAATAGCTGAAGGTTGGGCCATCAAACTGAACCAATGCTAGATGACTTGGAAGCTGTGATATAATTTCAATATCTTGACGGTCTGAAAATATGAGTTCAAGAAAAAAAAATTAGAAGAGGTTTTGTGGTCTTTTCATGTCCAGAATATATAGTGTCAGAATTCCTTTGACTTGTTCATATCCTAAAGAGAAGAGAGCCTTCTGTGAAAAGCCATAGAGGTTTGTTTAAAAGTTATATTTTCCATTAAAATTATCTGCCTGTTAATTAACTTCAACCAATCTGTAAAAAATCATTGATCAGGTTTTTAGTTCACTCTTAATTGATCCCACTTTGCAACAGGCAACCACATTAGAGATGCTGGGTCAATGGTGGGTTGCTCCTGGTTCACACTGGATCGCAAGAACCAGTAGTAAAAAAATTTAATAGTTTGGAGAACCGGTAATAAGATTGGCTGGCCACGCCCCCGAACCAGTTCCCGGCCAGTCGCCAGTCACTTACCCCACTTATTCCCAATCTATTGCTGCCTCCTGAGTCCCAACTGATGGCTAGAGGGAAAAAACTGTTTAAACTCTTTCCGCGGGGCTTCAAAGGGCCGCCCTACAGCTGATCAGTGTTAAAAGAAAACAAATGAATAGACTGGTGCCTGCAAAAATAGAAAAAATAGCCCCTTTCAGCTTCAGCAGAGGTTAATTACGACAAATTGATTAGATTGGTCTCCCAACTCTCAGCTGATTTGTGCAGGGGTCTTTTGCTAGGTGCAAACAGTGCTGGAGCAGGTTTTTTCCCCTAGCTATGCTGAAAAAGCGAAACTGAAAGTAAAGCAGGGTCTTTAATGCAACATGACAAAATGAGGCAGAGAGAGATTTCTTTTTCTTTTTCCTCACCAAAAGAGGTAGGTGCAAAACTGCAAACAATGGGAAATTTAGGGCAAAATAGGAAAGTTCAAGATTTTAAAACACAAAAGAAAAAAAGCTCTATTTAACTAGGGAATTGTAATAATTGAGATACTACTAATTGTATATTATGTTGAAAGCAGAAATGGTTAAGTTGTGGTTTGGAGGAATATATGGGGAAATTATTTGGTTTGTTATTATTGGTAAATATAATTAATTGATTTGTAAGAAATTGGATTGCATGGAAATAATTGGAATATTCATGTTCATATTGATTAATATACAAAAAAGATAGTAATATAACTAATTGATTTATATTAAAATCTTGAATTTGTATTAAACAACTGTAATATTACATAATTAACCAATGTGAGGATGGATATAAAAATAGATGACAATGGGAAGGGGTATAATATAGAATAGAAGGGAAAAATTGAATTTGATTAAGATTAGAGATGAGGATGAAGGGTAATATTGTTTTTTTAAAAAAATAGATGAGGAATAAATATGGCAAAAAGGAAATACAGAAATTGTAAATTTAATTGAAATGACTAAACACTGTTTAAATTTCTGAACCGGCCAAATATTCTGTTCAAAGAAAATACATTGTATGTTTGTATGTGTGTTTCTAATTATTGCTATTTATTCATATTTGTTCTGTTTTATTTTTTAAAGTTTAACAATTCATTCTTTATCTTAATATCATTATATTTGTTTGGGTTGGCTTTCTTCCCTTTCATTTTTTTTATTGTACAGCAATCTTTCTCCTCAAACCTACCACCTCTCTTTTTTCTTTCCTTCTTACTTTCTCTTCCCCACTTCTTCTCCTCCCTACTTCCTCTTCCTTTCTCCTTCTCCTCCTCTCTTCCTCACTCTCTTACCCTCACTCCTACTCTAATTTCCCTTCCCTTCCTTCATCCCTTTCTATTGCTGTATCCTTTTATGCATATGGATTACTCAGAGGGCTGAAAAAGTTATTTTTGACTGGTCCTCGCACTTTTGACCAGTTCTCGAACTTACGATTGTCCTCACATTTTATGTTTTTTGCCCTATCTTATCACCATGGTGAAGAGAATGGTTGTTAAGAATGATGCAATGGGCATAAATGATGACCAGTCATAAGTGCGAAGACCGGTCAAAAGTGCAAGGACCTGTCAGAAATGACTTTTTTCAGCCCTCTGGGTAGTCCTTTTGTGCATATGGACTACTCAGCGGTCTGAAAAAGTTATTTTTGACTGGTCCTCGCACTTTTGACCAGTCCTTGAACTTACGATTGTCCTCACATTTTACGTTTTTTGCCCTATCTTATCACCATGGTGAAGAGAAGCAGTTGTGAAATGAGTAACATGGTTGTTAAGAATGCTGCATGGGCATAAATATGAGGATGGTCATAAGTGTGAGAACCTGTCGGAAATGACTTTTTTCAGCCCTCTGAGTAGTCCCTATACACATAGCCATGGCCACCCGGTCACATGACCAGCTAGCCATGCCCACCCAGTCACATGACCTCCAAGCCAGGTCCACAAAATAAGCCACGCCCACAAACTGGTAGTAAAAAAATTTAGAACCCACCCCTGTGCTGGATGGTACCTGGGGAATATCTCTGAAGAATTTGAAGATAAGAAACATTTAGGGAAAAGAGAAAAATCCCCCAAGCATGAGAACATAAGGTCCTGCATTCTTCCGTAATAGAATTTTAATTTTGAATCTGACAAACGGGGAAATGATTAAATACCTGGGGAATAACCGTAGTAATTGTTACAAATTGAACTTATTTGTTTGTTTGTTTGTTTATTCAAGCCACCCATTACTTTGAATTGGACATGGCTATTTTTGGGGAGTATGGCTGCTGCCCAGACACTTCTTGCACTTCTCTCCCCCAAAAAAGTGGGGAGGTCACTCTCTTAATGGAAAAATCATTAAAAGCAGGATATAGTTGTGAGAACGGAGCAATCTACACTGGATGGAATACAGTGTTCTGTTCCTTTTGACTAAAAAGATTCATCTCATCTTTTTACAAAGAGCTGCTGATTCAGTTCTACCGAGGAATTATGGAGCCTGTCATCTGCACCCCTATAACTGCCTGGTTTGGCTCTGCAACCCAACAAGACAAACACAGACTTCAACGGATAATTGGAACGGCAGAAAAAGCAATTGCTACCAACCTGCCTTCCATTGAGGACCTGTATACTGCACAAGACAAAAAGAGGGCTGTGAAAATATCTACAGACCCCTTGCATCCTGGCCATAAATTGTTTCAACTTCTACCCTCAAAATGACACTATAAGGCGAACGTTTTCAGCACCGATTGCTGAAACGGGAGCTGGGGAACACCAAAAACCAGAAGAGCAGTTCCCTGGCACACATGCGGGAGCGCCGGAAACTGGAAGAGCAGTTTCCCGGCATGCATGCATGTGACGGGAAGCTGAGCTTCCAGTTTCCTGCATGCGCATGCATGCTTCCAGTTTCTGGCACACACATGTGTGTGAAGACCAGTTGGCTGGTGCACATGCATATGCATGCACGCCAAGGAGTTGCTCTTCCGGGTTCCAGCGTCCCTGTGCATTGAAGGCTGGTGTGCATGTGTGTGCTGGAACCTGGAAATGCAACGGGCAACAGCTGGTGTGACTGTAGAGATGGCTCTATGTGCCACTTCCAGGATGTATGCCATAGGTTCACCATCATGGCTATAGGGCACTGCACACCAGAATAACTAGACTTAAGGGAAGTTTTTTCCTGAATGCCATCACTTTGCTAAACAACTAATTCCTATTACACTGCCAAACTATTTACTAAGACTGTATTACTATTATTCTTCTCAACCTTTTTATTACCTATTTTCCTCCCACTTATGACTATAACCAACCAACCAACCAATCAATGAATCAATTAATCTAGAATTGACAGCTAGAACAATTAATCAGGGGAACAATTTGCCTCTGGAGGTTGTGGGTGCTCCCATATTGGAGTTTTTAAGTAGACATTGGACAACCATTTGTCTAATATGTTATAGTGTTTCCTGCTTTAGGAGGGAACTGAACTAGAAGACCTCCAAGGCCCCAACTCTATAGTATTTTTGAAGGGGTTCTATATATCTAGATAAGAGTTTGTGAGTCCATTTCCCCATATTAAGGAATTGATTCCTCACTAAATCTCTTGTCTTTGAGCTTCAGATTTGGTTTGGTTTGGTTTTGATTTTACAGAAAAAGGACTATCTGATTTTGTTTTCAGATATGCTTCTAGAATTTATCAACTGCTGGGGTTTGTTTATTTGTTGTGTGTGTGTGTGTCTATTGCACTGAACATAAACTATGGATGTTGTAGTTGCTGGGAATTCATTTGATTTCCCTTTTGTATGGAATAAAATTGATGAATACTACAGAATGTGATGATCTTAGAATAATTGGGGGGAAAAAAGGATGGCCAATTGAAACAAAGATACAATTGAAACCAAGTTTATGCATTTCTGGGGATGTTCAAGGATTATAGCCTTGTCAGGAAGATTGGTAGACAAGAGTATCAGGTACTGTACAGATGTAATGGTTTTAATACTCTGAAAAATCTGCTGGCTCAAAATTTCATTTACTAACCCTGAAAATGTTGAGCAACTTCCCAGAAACTTGCTTGAAAGAGAACAGCAAGTTAAGCATGGTGACTTAAATTCTGAAATGACAAAACTTTCAAATATTTTAGACAAAAACAGAAATAGGGAAAAGGGATGGTATTTATTTATTTATTTGTTGTTGTTGTTTTGAATTTATAAAGCTGCCCATCTCATTTATATCTGGCTCCAATCAGTTTTCAAATAATTATATCTTCTATTAAAACAACCACCACCACAACAAAAGGATAATCCACAATGTAAAAACTAGAAAAATGTCAGAAATATATTTTTAAAATTATAACATACCCGTATTTCCCCGAACATAAGTCCCTTATATTTTTTTGAACCCCAAAATAAGCACTTGGCCTTATTTTTGGGGAGGTTTATTATTTTGAGACACATGGAGTGAGACAGGGATCCTCTTGCCATATTACCTGATTTTCCAGCTCTGTCTCCCTAACCCTAACCAGAGGAAATGGCGGGGACTGGCTGCGCATGCATTTAAATATTTGGGGGAGGGCTTATTTTTGGGGAGGGCTTATTTTCGGGGGAGGGCTTATTTTCAGGGGAAGGTTTATTTTCAGGGGCGGGCTTATTTTGGGAGGAGGGCTTATTTTCGGGAAAACACAGTACATAAAACTCAACATCAAGACAATCCCATTGTCAAAACAACTACTGCACTGGCTCCACCAAACTACCAAATCCCCAATGGCAAAACCTTTAGGGCCTTGCAAAAATCCGGCAATTTCAGAGCTAATCTGATCTTCAGGGAGATGATACTCCACAGGGCAGGCTTCCTCATTGACCTTGCTTGTGAGAAAGTCACAAAATGGTATCATGTGATCCTAGGATACTGCAACCATCATAAATATGTCAGTTGCCAAGTGTCTGAATTTTGATCATATGACCATGGAGAATCTGCAATTGTCACAAGTATGAATCATGGTCAGAAGTCACTTGTTTCAGTGTCGGCGTAACTTTGAATGGTCTGTAAATGAACTGTTCTAAGTTGAGGACTACATGTATTCAAATAGTTCCCAGCTCAATCCTCTTCTCCAAAATTCTTTCCTTTAATTTACTAGTTAATTTCTCCTACAGTTTGAATATATATATATATTCTTCATCTCTTTTTTAATAGAGTCGACCTCCAAAATTAATGATCCCAAAGCTGGAATTTTATATACTTTATACAATTTTGAATAATTAATTGAAACTAAATGTTAATGAGCTTGACACTGACTTCCTAATTAAGTGAGGCTTTCACATTCAGGTAATTTCCTTATCAAATAATTTTTAAAGCTTTTATTGTAAGACAAAAAGAAAAAGATAAGAAGACAAAAAGTTAAAAAGAATACTTTGATTTACAAAACATTTAAAAAATGCATAGTAAGCTAAAAGATGTTAAAGGAAAACAGCTTCACCATTATTTGTACAAGAAGCATTAAATTATAGCAATTATGTATGTATCAATTAATTTGACTTGTAACTGTCATTAATTTGGCTATTTACATCAATTTCTGGTGTGTACATACACACGCATACACACATATTAGAAACTGATAAACAGCCAAGATAATGAGAATTACCAGTCAAATTAATAATTAATTGATTAATAAGAACCTAGTAGATTAATTACTATTATAAAATTATTTATAATTATTGTTGTAAAATAGTAATTAATCTGTATATTATTTGTAAATACTATATAACAGCTTTCTCTGCTATCACAGAAAGTATAATATTCACAGTGAATTTTATATTAGGGTTCCATTGATATTGCTATAGTCTCAAACCAGCAATATTTTAATCCATTAATCATGCAATCCTTCATTTGTTCTATTTCTGAATCCTGCCTCAGTATCAATTTATATTTATAAGCTCAAACAGATATTTTGTGTTTGGGTTATAAGCATTTCAAGTTGGGTCAGATCTCTAAAAATGACAGTGTATTTGTAGTTGCTTCTGAATGATGCTGCTTATTTGAAGATATTGAAACTAATAAGCCCTTCCTGACCATTCTGAATCTTGAAAGATTTCATTTTTGTTTTATTAAACATTATATTTTGCAGTTGGTATGAATCATGATCTCTTCGCTGATAATTTTTTACCATGCTCACCTTCATGAAAGTAAATATTAAATACTGAAGCAAGAGGTGATAAATTTGGATTTATTATTCGTTTCTATTTAGCCCATACTTATCCCCTTAAATTGACTATAATTGAATAATGTGTTATGCACCGAACGCTTCTATTTGCATCCCCAAATGATTCAGTCGGCTTTTTAAAATTCCTGCTCCTTTCACAGAAATAAACATCCTGTTTGATAGTATAACCCTGTTTGTGAATAGGTAAAATAGATTGCTTGATTGTATAGTCCTAAGGGTGGTTTTTTTTTTTTTTTTTCAAAAATCAACTGGACTTGCTTGTTTTTTCTTTGAAAATGTTTCACTTCTCATCCAAGAAATTTCTTCAGTTTTTCAGCTACTTGGATGAGAAGTGAAAAATTTTCAAAGTAAAAAAAAAATAACAATAAAGTTCAGTTGCCTTTTGCAAACAAAACAAAACAAAACAAAACAAAACAAAACAAAACAAAACAAAACAAAACACAACACAACACAACACAACACAACACAACACAACACAAAACAAAACAAAACAAAACAAAACAAAACAAAACAAAACCTTTGGGACAACCATGACCTGGATGATTGATAATCTCCATAGACACTTGATAGTATAACTTAAAATTTAGCAGAGCCAATTGAACTCATTCCTTTGTATCCTGGAGAATTATAAGTTGCAGCCTGGGTTTTTTTAATTATTACTATTATTTATTTTATTCATTAAACATGAAACTCAGTCAACTGAATATTCAAAAATGCATCACAAATATCACTGACTAGTGCTAATGGTTGATACGGGTTGCTGCCAGCATCCTAGGTCTCAACCAAGTACCTTCTTAAGATGTATGATGTTCCAAGTAGTGCAGTTTTTTTGCAGTTCTGCTGGTGTTATTGCAGGAAGCTGCAATCTGTTGATGTATCTTATAAAATTCTTGGACATGGTAGCAAGTGCCCTGATGACAATGGGTATCACTGTTATATGTTTCATCCATAGCTGTGTAGTTTTGATGGCCAGGTTGCAATATTTCATGATTTTTTCCAGTTCTTTTTCTTTGACTCTGGCATCTCCTGGTACTGCAATGTCAATAAATTGTATGTTTTGGTTTTCGACAACTGTAATATCTGGGGTGTTGTGTTCCAAGTGATGATCCATCTCTATTTGAAAGTCCCACAAGATCTTCACCTTCTCATTTTCTATAACTTTTTCCACTTTATGTTCCCATGACTTTTTGGATACAGGTAAGTCATATTTTTTACATAATGACTAATGGATTAATTTAGCAACTCTGTTATTATTATTATTATTATTATTATTATTATTATTATTATTATTATCATCATCATCATCATCATCATCATCTCTTTTATTCATTAAACATGGAACTCAATCAACTGAACATTTAAAAATGTGTCACAAATACAAGTGACTGGTGCTAATGGTTGGTACGGATTGCTGCCAGCATCCTAGGTATCAACCAAGTATCTTCTTAAATATATATGATGTTCCAAGTAGCGCAGTTTTTTGCAGTTCCGCTGGTGTTATTGCAGGAAGCTGCAATTTCTTGATGTGTTTTGTAAAATTCTTGGACATGGTACCAAGTGCCTCGATGGCAATGGGTACCACTGTTACGTGTTTCATCCATAGCAATGTTGTAGTAGTGGTAGTGGTAGTAGTAGTTGTTGTTATTATTATTATTAGTTAATCTGTAGTGAGATTCACAGTCTTTGAGGCTGGTTTATAGCTCAGCAGCTCGAGTCCTAACCAAGGACCTGGGAACTGTTAAGGTATCGTCAGAGGATGTAAGCTGTTCAGAGTAAGGTGGTTTTTTGTAGAGTCAAAATGTTCAAGTCCAGTAAATTTAGAATTTTGCCATTTGTTTAATTGCTTTCTTATTAGGAAGAATAATTTGGTACAAAAGCTATTCTTGTACAATATTCATGTTTTATTGCCTATACCGTATAAGATTTGATTTAGATTTAGCTTTTCAATATCAGACGTTCTATTTTTCCATATCTATAAATAGTTTTAAGTAAGATTTGTTTTTTGGCTTAAACACTGATATCAAATCATCTTTCATTATTTCAAATACTCTTCATATTCATTTTTTTCAAATAGACTCAATAAAACATCTACGGCTTGTTTGTGTCATACTGGTATCTTGACACCAAACTGACATCAGTCAAGTAGTAGGTTCCAACCTCTGGTCCCAGTGACCAACCCAGAGTGAATCTGGCAACATTATCCTGGGACACATATATTTGTCTTCATTCATGAAACAAATAGCAGTTCAAAACCCATCTGCGATAGGTACCATTATAAATAGTAAAACTACCTTTCCAAATGAAATAAAACAACTGTACAGTGAGCCACGGTGGCACAGTAGTTAGAGTGCAGCACTGCAGGTTACTTCTGCTGATTGCCGGCTGACTGCAATTTGGCAGTTCAAATCTCACCAGGCTCAAGGTTGACTCAGCTTTCCATCCTTCCAAGGTAGGTAAAATGAGGACCCAGATTTTGGGGGGCAAGATGCTGACTCTGTAAATCGCTTACAGAGGGCTGTAAAGCACTGTAAAGTGGTATACAAGTCTTAAGTGCTATTGCTATATACAATTTAGTTACTTCTCTCTTTTTTCTTCCTTAAATGAACTTCTTCTGCTACAGTTCAGCCAGATATTTAGACTGGATTTGCCATTTTTATCCACTTATCAAATCCTTCCCAAGAACCTGGGCTACACAGAAGATATTCTTTGATGGTGTTAAAGGTTACAGGATGTAAACTGTTTCAAGTAAAGCTGTATCTTACGATTGACTGATGAGGAGTTTGTCCATGCTGATACTGTTCAAGTGGCCCTCCAGATGTTTGGGAAGTTAACCTAAGGCATCTATTGCAACCAATGACAATAATTCAGTGACGTCAATAACTTAGGCAGTTCACAACAATCAAAGGAATTATACATACATCAATATGTTAATAATGTTAATAATAATAATAATGTTAGTAATACATATATTATAAAGATGGAAAGTGTGATAAAATAAGGGCTCTAACTTTCCTTTACGAAAGACATTTTGGTAAAGAGCCAGTTCTTCATTGTTAAACTAATTAAATGGGTTTTTTTTGTTCTTGATGAATGTATTTTATTTTCCTTATATACATTGAGAACATATGCACCAAAGACAAATTCCTTGTGTGTCCAATCACACTTGGTCAATAAAGTATTCTATTCTATTCTATTCTATTCTATTCTATTCTATTCTATTCTATTCTATTCTATTCTATTCTATTCTATTCTACTTTATAGTATAAGTTGGTATTTCTTAGTACTAGTTATAAAACATATACTATTGTGGAACATGTAGTTCAGAGAGCATTATCCCTCAAGTTTTTTGATGAGTTTGATTCTGTTGCCCACCTCCTAAAATAGCAGGTTGAAGCATTTTTGCCACTGAAACTACGTTAATAAGAGATCTTTATATGCAACAGTCATGATGTCAATAAGTTTCAACAACTGAATGAACGGAGAATGACAGGGAAAAAAATGTCCTTTCTGTCGTGCAATCTTTAAAGTTGTATTAGCCACACTTTTAGCGGCAAACACAACATTCTCACCACGCTGCTCCCTTTCAATTCTGTTCAAGACTCCATGTGGAATTGTAGCACAACATAAAGCATTGCATTTTGTCTTAAAAATAGCAGTACTATGTCTCCCACTCTATTCCATGTGTTACAGCTAAACTTATGTCATAACCCAAAGCTTTTTTTTTTTTTTGGTAGCTTTCATTGATCTTGGCATATGGACAGAAGAAAACCACTTTGATAAAAACTAATCTAAAGGGCAATTATTTTCCTGTCTGTGCAAAACTTGTTTAAGTCACTAACTCATGTATAAAAGGGACAAGAAAGCATAGGATGGAGCTACATTTTCCTTCCTTCCTTCCTTCCTTCCTTCCTTCCTTCCTTCCTTCCTTCCTTCCTTCCTTCCTTCCTCCCTCCCTCCCTCCCTCCCTCCCTCCCTCCCTCCCTCCCTCCTTTCCTCCCTTCCTTCCATCTCCTTAGGCTGTTGGGACTTATATTGTGATACTTTTTGATATATGTTACTACAATGGCTACTTCTTGCCTGCATTGTGAGTCTAGAATAAATAACAATAGTGCTATATCTACAGTGGTGCCTCAGTACTCATCGATAATTGGTTCTGGCAGGTGCAATGAGTACCAAAACTGATGAATAACAAACAATAATTTTCCCCTTAAGGAATAATGTAGTGAATCACAAGACAGCCGATACCAACAAGTTCTCGCTTGTGCATTGGGCACCAAACAAATGATGAGTACTGGGACCAAAATTCCACATCAAACTGCACTGAATACCAAATTTGATGAGTTCAAAGCAGTTGAGTATCAAGGTATCAATATCCTTCTGATTGCTTTGAAAAGAAATCTTGGTAGTGTAAATACCTCTCAGTATTCTACTAACAAAGTGTTTCCACATGACTGCTGCTAATACTACTATTATTACTACTTATTTCTTTACTATAACAATGTAGATATGAAGAGAAATGAAAGTGCAACTTTCTCTTTTTGCAGTCTGATGTGAAGAGTCTAGATATCTTGCTTATGTAGTTACAGCTAATTAACAAGTTATCTATTAATTATATATAAGGTGCATATTCTTTTTTTAGTTTCTATATGGTTGGACTAGATGATCTTCATTTCCAAATGATGATTTTCCTCTTGGGAACAATAAGCATGATCCAAAATTGCATCAACATTTTCAGGATTATGATACCCCAATGTACTGTTCAATTTACATCAGAATTTCTTGTACATTTGATAGCACTTAATGTAATCTTTTGGGATGTCAGACATAAAAATTTTAACAAATTTCCACTAAGCACATTGTTGCTAAATCAGTTTCCACTTTAAGGAAGTGCTAATGGCAAGCATATCCCAAGTGATTACAATTAGTTCGAATAAAAAAAAACAAAACAAACCCTAATCTATGTAATGCCTTATAAAAGAAACATAACTTTCTCTTAGCTAGCTGATTAGTTAAATGCCACTATTTAATAGCCTTGTTTAACCTATCAATGTAACACTGAAATGTAAATATGAAGTCTGTACGAAGTTATATAACACCTGCAGTTACTGCAGAACGTCATGTGATGACTGAATAGAAATGTATGTTTGTGTGTGAGGATTTTAATGAATATTTTAATGCCCTTTCAAGCATCTCTAATTTTATCACTACCGATAATTTAAAAACCACAGATGTGGCCACAGCAAGCACTTTCCTCCATGAATTTATTTAGTCCTTTTAAAAAGATATAAATTGTTCACCATTAGTGACATATATCTGCATTTTAACTAGAGGATGTCCAAAAAAAAAAGCAAAAAAAAAAAAAAAGCTGGTTTATCAGTCTTGAATGAGTCCTGAAACAATTGGATAACCACAATTTTTAATCATGTGAGTTTTGGTTAAGAACTTCTTAAATTTCTTACACCAGTAATGGTTTAACACTATTATGCCCGTGCAACTTTTAGGTAAGGAAAGAAATATTAAACAGTGCATATTTACATAGCCCGGGATCATATATAGGGAGTATATCAGTATTTTCATGATGGTTGACATGACATGGCATCATAAACCAAGCCCTGTGCCTTTTATATGCACCTAAAATAAACATGAGAACAGAGCTTGGATCAAGATACCATGCTCATTATTTTGTAGATTTTGACACAGCTGGGCAAGAGACTGTGTCAGGCCTGGAAGCCATCTTTTTTATTGGATCTTCAGGCCTACCACATTTACTACTGTGGGAAACTGGGAGGGGGGAATTGTGTGGAGCCATGATGATATATAGTCATAATAACATTCCTTTCTCGGAGAGTCAAGGACATCTTGCCCTGCACCTGAAAGGCTGGAACTGGGAGGCATCTCCAGTTGGGATGGTGCTTTCATTGGACCATGTGATGGACTTGTTGGGCAGAGACTTGAACTTTCTTTTGGGTGGAGAAAACCTGGAAACTTTCAGATTTGTGATTTCACAGATGTGCCAATATGACATCTCTAATAAAATGGAAATTTGAGGAACTTCAAGCCTTGGAGTGTTATTTCATTGGGGATGTTACTTGGAACCCCGACAGATGCCCATCTTTGCCCAAAGTGAATCTAAGTTCTGATGAGTAGGATACTCTACTTTAGGAGGATGGCCCTCTTTCTATGTCATTGCAGTATAGGAACGTAATTCCCTTCTAAACCTCTTAGTCTGAAAATGATTCCATTGCAGCTCCTCCTATCCTTCAGATATATCATGGAACTGGAAAAGCAGACAACTCTGTCTAATCTTTAGCTTCCTCTAGTGCACCAATTCCTCATTAGATTCCTCTAGCGTGCCAATTGTGCCTATTCCTAGATTAGGAGACATTTCAGACCATTCTTCAGAGAATAGTCATCTCAGGAATGTACTATAGTAATGTGGTGTATACTGGACTGATCTTCAAGACCATATGGAAGCTGCAACTGGTCCAGAATGTGATGGTGCTGGTAACACTGGCCATGCCATGTATGCCCAAATGTCACTGCTGCTCTGTAAACTGTCCTTGGCTTCTCCATAAACTTTAATGTGCTATAAAGTTTTTTGGGGGAAAGGGGTTGGTTATTTGAAGGATTAGTTCCTCCAAAATTTTCTATCTATGCATTTGGCAGAGAAAATGCATGCCCCTTTGATTAAGCTATTGGGACCTAGGAGGCACAGTTTTGTTTTTGCACCTGCCTGCTAGAACAGCTTTCAGATAGCTTCTGCCTTGATGTTCCAAATATCCTTCAAAACTCAGTTATCCTTCCAGGACAATTATCACATTCATCTTCCTTCAGATCTTCATAAGACCACACCTAGAATACTGCATCCAGTTTTGGTCACCACACTATAAAAAAGATGTTGAAACTCTAGAAAGAGTGCAGAGAAGAGTAACTAAGATGATTAGGGGATTGGAGACTAAAACATAGGATGATCGGTTGCAGGAACTAGGCATGGCTAGTCTAGTGAAGAGAAGGACCAGGGGAGACATGACAGCATGTTCCAAAATTTGAGGGGCTGCCACAGAGAGGAGGTGGTCCAGCTATTTTCAAAAGCACCTGAAAGCCAGACAAGGAATAATGGATGGAAACTGAACAAGGAGAGATTCAACCTGGAAATAAAAAGAAATTTTCTGACAGTGAGAGTAATCAACCAATGGAACAGCTTGCTTTCAGAAGTTGTGGGAGCTTCATCATTGGAAGCTTTCAAGAAGAGACTGGACTTCCATCTGTCAGAAATGGTGTAGGGTCTGCTTGGGCAAGGGGTTGAACTAGATGATCTTCAAAGTCTCTTCCAACTCTGTAAATTGATTGGTTTTGAATTTGGCCATTGCTTTTTCTTGAATTCTTTCATAAGTCCATCTGATTGGCCCGCTATGAATTTAGACTTAACCACTTACTAACCACGTGGTTAATAAAGGTGGTTAACAAGACCTAACCACTCTTGTTGCTAACAAGATGCTTCATGTCAGAACCGATGTGGAAACATAGATTATTTTGATCTATCTGAAGTAGATGTTCAGAACACATTTTTTAAAAAAATGTTAAATGAATTTGCAAAACAAAATTAACATAGTGGAAGAATATGACTAATAATTATATGGTTATTTTTTTTACAAAACTAATTTCAAAATGTAAGAATAAATCTGCTTACTATATTCCAACTTCAAAAGAGCCTCAGATAGCTCGACGGGCTAGATAGCCTGTAATTAACCGCCAGCTGTCTGCAATTATGCAAGTTCGAGGCTCAAGGTTGACTCAGCCTTCCATCCTTTCTAAGGTAGGTAAATTGAGGACCCAGTTTGTGGGGGCAATAAGCTGACTATGTATAAAGGAAAGTATGAAGGCTATTGCTTAATGCATTGTAAGCCGCCCTGAGTCTCCGGAGAAGGGCGGCATATAAATCTAATTTAAAAAAAAAAAGAATCGAGGTGGTGCAGATCGAATCTCACCAGCTCAAGGTTGGCTCAGCCCTCCATTCTTCCAAGGTGGGTAAAATGAGGACCCAGATTGTTGGGGGCAATAGGCTGACTCTGTAAACTGCTTAGAGTGGGCTGTAAAGTACTATGAAGTGGTATATAAGTCTAAGTGCCATTGCTATTGCTAGTATGTTTGGGGGCCAACTCTCCTAACTTTAGTCACAGAGTATTTTGTTTCTTTAACATTGAGACTAGAGCTGCTCATTGCCATTATTTCAAAGGATTCTGGATGCACCAGCCAACATGAATGGGAAATAGTGTTTAATTCATGTCTAAATAGTGTAAATAATGTCTAATATGAGATACAACACCCAAAAAACCATCAGCCTGAACATCATGGATTCTGGAGGCCAGATGGCAGCGGTAGTCCAATAACATAAATGGATATGTATTCCCAAGTCTATTGATATATAATTGCTGGTTATAATACTGTTAAAAGAGGATAAACAAATTTAACAATAAAAACAGATTTAGGTAATTAGAGGAAACTAATATTTCTTACTGATTTCTTGCCTTAGGGCTGATTATTTGAAGGACTAGTTCCTCCAAAATTTTTTACCTATGCAATTACATTTGGGACTAGGAATTTAAGGAGAACAAGAAGATTTCTTTTGTTTGGCGGGGCTTAATTAAATTGAATTTTGTTAAACCAATCAACAACACAAATAGTAATGCAGAATAAAAATACACTTGATAAGCATGACATTTTTTAACAAAAGAAGAAAAAAATATCTAGGGAGTCTGGTAATTATTTGAGCTCTATTTATAAATCAAACAATTATTAGAAACGTAACCATATTGCTCAAAAACTTTCTTGATTGTTCGAGAAAAAAGCTAATTTAAATGTTGAAAAACAACACATGTAAGTTCTCTATTTCTGCAAAGAAGTTATGAATTTCTCTTCTCTTTTACTCATGCCAAAAAAATCGTTGATTAAAGGTAAAAGTTTCCCGAGGTGTGGGGAACTCTTGTTTCTTAGGCAAGTGAATCAGTGTTGTCTGAAGATATTTCTGTAGTTATATGGTCAGCATGACTACCATATTTTTCACATTATAAGATACACTTCCCCCTCCCCCCCCCAAAAAATGTCTGTGCATCTTATAGAGTAAATATTGCGGTGGGGGGGAGGGGGGTTGTCACCACTGCTGCCGTTTGCCACTGCCGGGGAACTCTGGACCCTTTGCTGCTGAGCAGCTGATTGGTGATTGAATCAGCTATTCTAGGTGGCAGGGATTGCCACCTTTGGCAATCTCTGCCACCACATTTGGTGGTGGCGGCGGCGATCGGTGGTGATAGGTGACAGCAGCGATATGCAGTGGTGGCAATCCCCACTTCCTAGAACAATTGATTAGCAGTATTCCGGGAGGCCTATCCAACTGCCAATCAGCTGCTCGGCAGCAAAGGATCCAATGTTCCCTGGTGGCGGCAGCAGCTCAGCTTAGTTGACTGGTGGTGGGTGCAATGGAGCAGAGCTTTGATGAGCCACGTGCTGGGGCTGTGATAATATGCTAAAGCTGACCAGTCTGTTTCCTGTTTGCTGCAAGGATGCTAGCCAGATGAATACCAGATAGATGCTGGGAGGCAGAGGCACATTTTTTTCCTTGTTTTTTTCTTGTTTGCACACACCCACACACTGTTTTGGGCCTAGTAGGTCTCCCTGCAGCCTCCTGGGAGTGAAAATGGGCCACAGGGAGAGCCACACCGCCCCCTGAACCCAATTTTGGGCCTAGTAGGCATCCCTGCACTTACCTGGGAGCCAAAATGGGGCACGTGGGGACTCCTGGAAGGGGTGGGGCCAGCCAGAAATGTAACTACTTATTCACCCAAACCGGCCCAAATCGGCAGACTCCCATGGATTGAATTGTACCTGAGAGACTTGAGTTCAGAACGTATGTTTTATTTCACTGTGTTTGTTAAGGCAGGAGAATGATAATAGAACTTAGTAAAATGAAGAAGGCAGAAACATAGAGTATAGACATAGATATAGACATAGACATAGACATAGACATAGACATAGACATACACATCCATATACATCAGAATTGGGTTTCAGCAGGTTCTGACCAGTTCTGCAAAACCGGTAGCGGAAATTTTGAGTAGTTCGGAGAACCGGTAGTAAAAATTCTGACTGGCCCTACCCCCATCTATTCTCTGCCTCCCAAGTCCCAGCTGATCAGGAGGAAATGGGGATTTTGCAGTAACCTTCCCCTGGATTGGGGAGGGAATGGAGATTTTACAGTATCCTTCCCACCAAGCCATGCTCACCAAGCCACGCCATGCCATGCCCACCAAGCCATACCCACAGAAGTGGAAGTAAAAATTTTGAAACCCACCACTAATATACATATACATTTACACACACACACACACACACACACACACACATGATTCAACACTGATAATTGTTCAAAACTAAAAAAAAAATCTCAAGGAAGATCTCATTAACTACTAACCACTCAACCTGACATCAGTATCTAGGAATATCATAAAATCACTCAAATCATATATAAAGAACTACAAACACTTCAAAAAGAGTACATCAATTACCTGAACTGGTCAGTAACTCATTTATTTGTTCAGGTACAATAATTCACTAACACAGTTTTGCAAGTCCATTAAATTAAAATTATTTATTTCCTTTGCCAAGCATACATTATCTTCCAGATTGATGTCAGGACCAACAGGAGACACCAAGAGGAGACTAAAGAAAGCAATCTTCTCCAGCAGGAACAAGTCAATTCTTTACATTCACTTTTACCATTTTCCTGCCTCTGTTAACACAGTCAAATAAAACACACACTCCAAACTCTCTTGTCAAGCATCTCCGATCCAGCCATGCTTCAAATGTCACCAAATCACATTAGCCCCCATTCCCACCAACCCAGATGCATAGCTAAAATAGCTAAAGGGCTAGAATCTGCTAAACAAATTTATATATTCACTATTAATGCATTCATCCCAAAGCATTTCCTCCTTGCCTTACTCATAGAACTCTAGTTTAAGACAGCTTCCCAGCTGAGAACCAATGACAGCATGTCAGGCCTAGCAATGTTGAATGTAATGGTATGTGACTATTCATTCCTCATCTTTTCATACTGTTTGTGGTAGAAGAGCCTATGGGCTATTGGGGAACTGGGATGAAAGCTTTCTGTATGTGATGCCTGGATTAGTAAGAAAGCAATGCACCTCTGCACTTGAAACATAACAAAAGAAAACAAAATAGAAAGTTTGTGGAAATAATAACAACAACAATCCTCAAAGGATGGAGAGAGAGGCTTACCTGCTCTAAGGAATTGGAGAGTTGTGCTGTAGGGTCATCTATATCGGATAAACCTCAAATGAAAAGCCAGACCAAAAGCATCTATCCACAATTACAAGGGGGGGGGGGTTGTATTGAGTCAGTCATTGCCTGAGTCAACAAGGACCAATGCCAACAAATGAATTTTCAAATACCTGGAACTTACTAATATGGAAGTCTTGGAGTTTCAATACCTTAAGGACGTTGAAGGGAAATAAAGGAAGGCCAAGCAAGTTCCTCTTGGGCTCAATAAATCTGATTAAAATGAAAATAAAAATGGAACTCTTGATAGAATAAGAGAGTTGGAAGGAACTTTGAAGGTCTTCTAGTCCAAGCTCAAGCAGGAGATCCTATATCATTCTGAACAAATAACTGCCTAATCTCTTTTTAAAATCCTCCAGTTTCACCCACAACCTCACAACCCACAACCTCACATGCACAGAAATTTCCTGACGACGTCCGGGTCAGTGGGCGGAACCTCTACCAGTTCCTGTGAACTGGTCCAAACCAGGGGCAACCCACCACTGATCCAGTCAACAGAACTTGGTGGAGATTTGAGGATAGATATCTCAAATCCTGTATTTTTTTTTCTATGTAACTAAATCATTCAATCTATCAGTCAATCTATCTATCATCGATCCAGATTGGAAGATTTCCTAATATTTATGTATGTATAAACTGCCTGATAATTACAGTTGTCTACTAAAGCAGGTAATAAACTTATTTTATATGAATTCATCCAGCTTTGCCTGTATGTCTGAGTGAGCTTTTTTCCAATTTGTGAATCTATTTGTACCTGAATCTAACAGAAAACTACACACCATTTTTTCCTAGTCTGTCAAAGCAAATTATTTTAGTTATTTTATGCTTGTTTTTTCATCATACTGATTTTGGAGCTAATCCTCAGCCATAAATGTTCCAAGAACAGTTGATATGCAATCAGTAAATTTGCTTCAGTGGAGATTTTTACAAGACTGCAGAGTTAACACTCTAAAAGGAAAGGGGAAAAAAAGAGGTGTTGGAAATAAATTTGACTTGGTATCAATAACCAAGACTGCTTATCTCACCTACTTAAACACCTGAGAAGGGAGGCCCTGCCAGCACATTTTAGATTCATCCGTTTTCCACCCCTCCATGTTAGACTTCCCAAAGGAAATGGTAATCCAAAATAAGAATCCAGGGAAACTATATTTTGTTTAATTCAGTTTAAAAACTGTGGAACAAAATTTTATCTGAAGGACAGAAATTAAGCTGGCAATAAGACAGCAAATGAGTAATGATTAGTGTCTTGGCATTTAATAAAAATAACTTGGAGGAAGAAAGAAGATTTTAAAGAAGATGGGGAGGGGAAGAGGAAGCTTTTAGCTGTACTAATATCGAGCTGTTATACTCCCCTCCTGGTGCTAATCCTGAAAAAACAATATTCAAATTTTAGGAATATGTATTAATGGCATAAGCCATAATGGACAAAGGATCTGTGGTCATATGAAAATAGTATAAATATGGCACCAATGTATCTTATAATGAATATAAAGAACATGTAGAATACTCTATTGATAGAGGACAATATTTTTAGGGTTGAATTTATTTATTTTTTAAATTAGATTTATATGCCGCCCTTCTTCGGAGACTCAGGGCAGCTTACAATGCGTTAAGCAATAGCCTTCATGCTTTTGTATATTTTATACAAAGTCAGCTTATTGCCCCCACAAACTGGGTCCTCAATTTACCTACCTTAGAAAGGATGGAAGCCTGAGTCAACCTTGAGCCTGGTGAGATTCGAATTTACAGTAATTGCAGACAGCTTAATGTTAATAACAGGATTTAGTCTGCTGAGCTATCCAGGCTCCTGAATGAAGGGTCCTTGGTGTTCTCTGAACTTGGTTGTTTTGCACTGTCGATGTTACCTAGTTTTGGTAAAGAAATATCTGCAAGAAAACTAGTTTTGGTCGCACAATGTAAAAAAAGATGTTGAGACCGGGGTGAAATCCTACCGGTTTGGGCTGGTTGTAACAAATGTGACTGGTTTGCCGAAGCGATAGTAAAAATGCTTTAAAAAGTTAAAAAAAAATGTTCCAACAATGGCACGGCACAGCTGATCAACTGAATTTGGGCAATAGGTAGGGGAAAATGCCTAAAAAGTTTTTTTAAAAAGGTTCTGACAATCAGCTGGGATAATGAGCTGTGCTGTGCGGTGAGAGCCTCGGAACTTTTTTTTTCTTTTTTACTACCTATTGGGGGAAGTCATTTTTGCTCCCAGGAGGCTTCCTTGAAGCCTGCTAGGCCAAAAATAATGGGGGGGGGGGGGTGGCGGTCCATTTTTGCTCCAACGAGGCTTCGCTGAGGCCTGCTAGGCCAAAAATGGGGGGGGGGTTCCATTTTTGCTCCCAGAAGGCTTCGCTGAGGCCTGCTAGGCCAAAAATGGGGGGGGGTCCATTTTTGCTCCCAGGAGGCTTCCCTGAGCACCCCCCATGGGGGTTCTCAGGGATGATAGGGAGTGCTGCGGAAGAAAGGAAGGAAGGGAGGGAGGGAGGGAGAGAGGGAGGAAGGGAAGAAAGAAAGAGAAGAAAAGAAAGAAAAAGAAAGAAAGGGAGGGAGGGAGGGAAAAAGAAGAGGAAGGAAGGACCATAAACCTTGCACTAGATACAGCTTCAAAAGATACCTTGAAAAAGCACAGCAATCAGTCCACGGCTGGAAGGGACCTAGAGGTTATCTTGTCCAACCCCCTGCTCTAGCATGACATTGTTTAAGTGAGTTTCTATCTTTTGACCCCCCCCAGTCACATGACTACATAGCCACACACACACACACACACACACCTCAGTCACATGACCCCCACCAAGCCACGTCGACAGAACCAGTAGGGAAAACATTTAGATTTCACCACTGGTTGAGACTCTAGAAAGAGTGCAGAGAAGAGCAACAAAGATGATTAGGGGACTGGAGGCTAAAACATATGAAGAACGATTGCTGGAACTGGGTATGTCTAGTTTAATGAAAAGAAGGACTAGGGAAGACATGAGAGCCATCTTCCAATATCTCAGGGGCTGCCACAAAGAAGAGGGAGTCAAGCTTTCCCCAAAGCACCTGAGGGCAGGACAAGAAGCAATGGATGGAAACTAATCAAGGAGAGAAGCAACTTAGAACTAAGGAGAAATTTCCTAACAGTTAGAACAATTAATCAGTGGAACAACTTGCCTCCAGAAGTTGTGAATGCTCCAACACTGGAAGTTTTTAAAAAGATGTTGGATAACCATTTGTCTGAAATGGTGTAGGGTTTCCTGCCTAAACAGGGAGTTGGACTAGAAGACCACCAAGGTCCCTTCAAACTCTGTTATTCTGTTCTAAAACTAAGTTCAGAGAGCACCAAGGATCCCACAAAACATTGTTTGCCCTGTCAATTGTACATGCTTATTCAAAAGTCAGTCTTCCTACATTTAATATAGTACTTCTGGATTAATGTCAGAACTGAGAACCAAGAAACGTATCTAGAATTATTTCTGAACAGTTTCCTTTATTGTTATAGACAAAAATCTTGCCAACTACTAAAGCAACTATTTGCACCTGTAAAAATATAATCAGAGGATTGCTAGGGAGGAGCCATCATAACTCTCCTTCTCCCAATCACACTATCTAAACTTCACTGCCTCTTTCTGAAGTACAGCCCCTCTCTCCTGAGAATCCAGACAACATTCTACCGTGATTGGTAGGTATATGGTTGTAATAGAAACACAATCTATTTTTATTGGTGTTTGACTTCTGAACTGATCTCTATGATATGCAGATGACTTTTTAATGTAGGAAAATATTCAGTGATGTCAATTGTAGGCCTGTAAGTACAATTTAAAGGAAGGTGAACCATCTGTTTCATTTAATGTACACTTCATCATGTTTGGAGTAGATCTGTTGCAATCTGTGGACTTTATTTTGGTATGATCATTCCAATTCCTGTGGATTTCAATAGCATGGCTATGTCTCAATTCCATTAATTCTTCATACGTTGTTTTCATCTTAAATCATGCAAGATTAGATGTATCAAAGATTAGAGATGGCTATTTTTATTGGCATTCTGTTCTTTAAGTCTTGAACCAAGAATTAATATTGATAAAAGCATCATTTAAAGGACTAATAATAAGAATACTCTGATAATGCAGGGCTGGCATATATGGGCTATAAAATTTCAGATAAACAATAAACAGAAAAGATTTTTCAAGAATTCTGCTGATCATAGAATAGAATAGAATTCTTTACTGGTCAAGTGTGATTGGACACACAAGGAATTTGTCTTGGTGCATACACTCTAGATGTACATAAAAGAAAAGATGCATTCGTGAAGAATAATAAGGTACAACTTAATGATAGTCATAGGGAACAAATAAGCAATCAAATCACATTAGGAAACAGTCAATATAAATCTTAAGGATACCAGCAACAAGGTTATAGACATATAGTCATAAGTGGGAGGAGATGGGTGATAGGAATGATGAGAAGATTAATAGTAATGCAGACTTAGTAACTAGTTTGATAAAGTTGAGGGAATTGTTTGTTTATCAGAGTGATGGCATTCGAGAAAAACTGTTCATGTATCTAGTCATCTGAATGTTTTAAGTACAAACTAAGTTATACTAGATAATATTCACTAGGAAAAGGTTGATTCCTGTTTAAGATGACCTTCCTTCCTTCCTTCCTTCCTTCCTTCCTTCCTTCCTTCCTTCCTTCCTTCCTTCCTTCCTTCCTTCCTTCCTTCCTTCCTTCCTTTTCCTCCCACTTGATCTGTAGGAAGACAGCAGTATTCTTTTGGTTCTTACAAGGTCACACTGATTAACAGAGGATGGAAATTTAAATTTTTAAAATTTGCTTTGTATTTGATTCAGAAGCAAATTTGTGTGGGTGTGAAATAACTTTTATTCTCGATTTCCTTCTTAGTCAGGGGAAACTTGGTTTAATTGAATCATGTCCTGAATCATAGCATCAGACTTCAAGAAGATGCGTAATTAAATATTTACAGGGCATATATCTTGCCGCAGTCATTTCACAGCCTTAAACATTTTGACTTCAAATGATAACTCTTAAATATTTCAGCTCTTGATCAGGAACAAAAGATGAATATAATCTCTCTCTCTCTCTCTCTCTCTCTCTCTCTCTCTCTCTCTCTCTCTCTCTCTCTCTCTCACACACACACACACACACACACACACACACACACACACAGAGTTTTCATCAGATTGTATGTGTATAGCAATAGAATCAAAGGGTTGAGTAAAGCCAAAAGCTTTAAGCTTCACCCAGCTGCAATTCAGGGATCAACTTATGCACTAAATATGAAACTCACTTTATTTTGGAACAATATGCACATATATTTTATCCTTTCATGGAGAGCTGCATATTAGCAAAATAATGGAATAGCAGCAGTGGTGGGCTTCAAAATTTTTAGCAAGGGGTTCTCTGCTCGGTTGCTGGGTGGGCGTAGCCATGGTAGGTGTGGCTAATTGGCCTTCTGCACCACGGTGTGTGTGTGGGGGTGTTTTTGCCCTCCCCGGGCTCCAGAGGTTTTCCTTGAGCCTCCGGGAAGGCGAAAATGACCTCCCCAAGCTCCAGAGGCCCTCTGGAGGCCAGAAGTGGCCCGTTTCTGGCCTTCCTGAACTTCCAGTAGGTCCAATTTTCACCTTCCCCGAGCTTTTGTGCACACCCTGCACTTACCTGCAACCAAAGCAGGCTGCCTGGGAACTCCTGGGAGGGGCAGGGCGGGGTGGGCAGGGCCAGACAGGAGTGGGATCTTAGCTAGAGGTTCTCCTGAACCCCTGTGAACCCCCAGCAGCCCACCCCTGAATAGCAGCCTTAATTCAACAACCTAAACTTTTAGCAACACTTTCATGTTGAATGTGAAATAGATACTATAGAATGAAGAAAATCGAGGGCCACACAGGATGGACATTATAATATTGCTATACTTGCTAAAAAACATAGTTATTTTTTTAAAAAGTTTCCTGTGATTTATTTTTCTCTTTTTTAAATGATCAAAGCATTCCTCCTGAACATCTTAAATTTTGTGCCTTTGTTTTTTCTCTCCCTCTCCCTCTCTCCCCCTCTCCCTCTCCCTCTCCCCCTCTCTCTCTAGCATCACTCATATATGATTTGCTGTCATCCCTCACCTTTCCTCATTTAAATAGTCATACATGTGATATGTTTGACTACATGTAACTGATCTCCTACGCAAAGGGGAAGTCATAATTGTCCTGTCCAATCAGCTTTGCTCTTGTGATTTTCTTTGGTGACTTAACTATAAAAGGGAATGTAAGATCTGTCTCATGGTTTCCTCTTTGAATAAGAGGAATCCTTTTTAATGAGAACTTTCTAAATAAATTGTAATTAAATGATCTTCTTGTCTCAGTGCCTTATTAGAGTCTGGGCATAGTGGGATCAGAGCCTAGGGCCATATTTGGTTAACAGAATCCTCAACAGATGAGAATTAGGAAGACAAATCTCTCTCTCCCTCCCTCCCTCTCCCTCTCTCCCCCTCTCCCTTTCCTTCCCTCTCCCTCTCCCTCTCCCTCTCTCTCTCTCTCTCTAGCAACCCTCATATATGATTTGCTGTCATCCTCCACCCTTCCTCAATAGATGCCCGTGGATTCACAATGGATCATTGTACAGTTCTTTCTGCTTTTATTTCTAAAAATTAGACTTGCTTGTACAGAATTATAAACATGCAAATTAAGTCAATGAGAGAAAGCCTATTAATTACAATAACAAACATGTCAATAACTGTTCTCAAAACATTTAGGGTTTCTCCTTCTTATCAAGGTTTGAATTTATTGCACATTCCAACAACTTAAACCAGAAATGCACAATATGTCGTTGTCACAATTTTGCTACCAGTAGTGGGTTTCAAAACCTGGCACTACCGGTTTGCTTGTGGGCACTTGTGCAATGCTTCTGTGCATGCGCGGGTGGGCAGAGCCTCCCACTGCCGCTACTAGTTTGCCTGATCCAGGGCAAACCGTTAGCAACCCACCACCAGGTACTACAATACTTATAATCCTTGATCAATACTGAAGTAGGTTGTAGCTGATGGACATTTATTTCTATCATCACGTGGAGAACCCAAAATTTTGTCAATCCTAGCTACAATTTAAACTGTGTTCAGATATGTGGAACAGCTTACCTTCAGAAGTTATGGGTTCTCCATCACTGGAAGCTTTTAAAAAGAGACTGGACAATCATTTGTCTGGAATGGTATAGGATCTCCTGCCTGAGCAGGAGGGATAGACTAGAAGACCTCCAAAGTCCCCTACAACTCTGTTATTCTGCTATTTTGTTATTCTGTTACGTTTATATGCTTATGGTATTTCTATTAGGAGGAAACACATCCCATCAGTCTTTTCAAGACTGCCCTTTTCTTTAAAAAATAAAAATTGTAAGCATGCCAAACAATAATAGATTAGTCATAGATTCTTATTTATAAATTGCTAAAGTTATTCTATCATGAAAATTGTGTTTACTGACAAGGAATGAGAAAGATAATACATCAAACCTCTGCAATAATTTCCCTTATAGATCTATGGAAGGAGCCTCTGACGTAGATTATGGAATTACCTTACTGCAGATATGAATTTCATGGACCTCATTTCAAATGGAAGGGCACTAAATGTAAATTATAGCCTTGACATAGCAAAAAAATATTGACTTTTCATTTAAGGGAGGCATTAAAATGGTTGTGCCCAATCAGCTTCTCTAACATGTAATAAAGTAGAGATTTGTACTGAAATAATCAATAAACATAAATCTACTATTAGTCTTTTGTCATGTGTATAACTACAGCTAATGCTATTATAGTCTGATTGTGAGGAAACCAAGATGGTACTTTTCAGCTTACCCTATATTCATGTTAAATTGCCTTTGCTACTTATGTAAAGGTTTAAAACAACAGAAAGAAAAAGGGGAAATCGTTTCATCTGAAGCTTGAGTCAATGTGTTCCTTTTAGATTGAGCTAGTTAGTGTCTACTCTCTGACAATTGTAGTTTTGTGCTTATATCTTTGGGCAAAGCATAAGAAAAGAAAAAAGTTATTAATTTAGATTTCCTTTAAAAGCAAAATTTTAGCAGTGGATTCCTGTTAAATAAAGATGAAGAGATGGAGTCAGCTTGTACAGATTACTAGAGATCCCAGTGTTCTGATTCAGTATAATACCATGTTTCCCCAAAAATAAGACCCTATCTTTTTTCTTTTTTCTTTTTTTCTTTTTTTTTTTTTTTTGAACCCTGAAATAAGCTCTTGGCCTTATTGCCATGCACTCAAAAGCCCGATTGGGCTTATTTTGGGAAAAACAGGGTAGCAGTACCCACATTCCTAATTATTTTAGTTATATTCTATTGAGCTATTCACCTGTTTTGGCAGAGCGGGAACCCCAACAAAACTTCATTGGCAGGAACAATGGTGCAACAGCCAATGCTGAGAACCTAAGACTAGCTAGACCAATGTTCTCTCTGAGTACTGTTTCCCATGTACTTTAACTGTTGTGAGATTTTTCTGGACAGGCATGAAGCAGGAAAGGCAAGAAATAGCATTAAAATTGAAAACTCCTCATATACGTCTTATTCAAATATCTAAAGAGAGTTCCAAGCACATACAGAATGGCTGCTTACAAATGGTCCAGTGCAAAGATCTTTTAATGGATTGTACTAATAAAATCATGAATGTGTATTAGAAATAAAGTGCCATAGGACTGGAGGAGACCTTGGAGGTCTTCTAGTCCAGCCCCTCCCTGTCCAAGGAAAGAGTCCTTATTATATTCCAGACAAATGGTTGTCCAGTCTTTTCTAGAACAAAGCAAAGTCTTTTCTAGCAACCAAGAACTAAGGAGAAATTTCTTCATGTGAAAGCAATCAACCAACGGAACAGCTTTCCTTCAGAAGTTATTTTATTATTTATTTTATTTTATTTTTATTAATTTGATTTATATGCCGCCCTTCTCCGGAGACTCAGGGCGGCTTACAATGCATTAAGCAACAGCCTTCATACTTTTGTATATATTTATACAAAGTCAGCTTATTGCCCCCACAAACTGGGTCCTCAATTTACCCACCTTAGAAAGGATGGAAGGCTGAGTCAACCTTGGTTATGGGTGCTTCATCACTGGAGACTTTCAAACAGAGACTGGACAACAATTAATGTGAAATGGTATAGAGCAGAGGTATCAAACTCAAGGCCCGCAGGCCAAATTTGGCCCATTGGGTGATTAAATCTGGCCTGTGGAGCCTGCTGGAAATAACAAGGACCAGCCTGCTGTGCCTCTGCTGGCCAAAATGGACTGTGAGGGGTATGGGGGAAGGTTTGGCCCATTTTTAACCCCCACGGCCACAGAGGGGGGCATTTTCAGCCTTTTTCAGCCCCCATGGCCTCCTACAGCAGTCTGACAGGCTGCATGGGGGGGGGGGCGGGACACACATATTTTATATGCTTCTTTCTCAGTCCATGCACTCTATCTTCTTCCATGTTGGCTACTTTACACCTTATTCTTCGTTTCATCCGGATGAAAAATATGGAACAGGCCTAATCCAAAGAGTTTTCTCACTTATCTGTGGCTGTAATGTAATTTGCTTGGTTTTGACTTACAACTGGATTGTCTTACCTCCCCCATAATAGTTTGTAAACAATATAGTGAGCCTAAACATTTAAAATACAGAACATTTCTAAATTGTGATTTATTGTTTAAAGCACAAATGGCTGAATTTGCAGAACACAAAGAGTCAAAATGCAAATATAGTGTGCAAATTTGGCAGATAGAAGGCAGTTTTTGTCAGGTATGCATAAAACTCAGTGATGTCAGTGAGATTTAATTGTGCATCCAGTTGTAGTCCAAATGGATCTGGAAATGTTTCCACACAGCATGCATATTTTCTGAATCTTTCTAGACATTTACCAATATATTGTGTGTCAGAAGTTTTGGTTTTGTTGTGTTGTACAGTGTTGCTCTTTACAATAGATATCTGGAATAAAATGTTAATGTTTTCAAAGAACTCTATTAAAAATGAAAAATGGGAGGGTCAGCTAAAGTATTCTACATAGAGTTAGTTAATATTTCAAAGGACAGATTCAACAGGAAAAAGGGAAACCTGAATTGGTATTGCCCAAGCAATAACAAAGAGTGTACAATGTTGTTATTTGAGAAATGCCATAAATAAGGCAGATAGATTAATACATGAAGAAGACAAAAAAGGAGATATGGATGAATTAAAGAGAAATCAATTGTTTTGTTTAAAAGTATTTTAAGGTTCTAAATCTTAATTTATCAGTCAATCCAGTAAATATAAATATAATACCCTGGATGTTGTTTAGGTTGCCTTGACTCATTTTATTTATTTATTTATTTATTGGTTCAATTTATATGCTGCCCTTCTCCGGAGTCTCAGGGCGGCTTACAATGCATTAAGCAATAGCCTTCATACTTTTGTATATACCTGCTTAGTAGGGCTTTCGGCCCCTCCTAAGCAGTGTTCTTTTTTTATACAAAGTCAGTTTATTGCTCCCACAATCCGGGTCCTCATTTTACCTACCTCGAAAGGATGGAAGGCTGAGTCAACCTTGAGCCTGGTGAGATTTGAACTTGCAGTAATTGAAGGAAGCTGGTGTCACTTAACATCACTTTAATCTGCTGCGCCATTAGGCTTCTGAACATCTCTGTTCTGACAAAATTATGCACATATTCAGATCTGCTCCTATACAAAAGAGTCAAGCTGCATAGCAGCTGGGGACTCTACATGTTTTTAATCTCTCCATTATGGAATCGAGACTATTTGTCCCAGAAAGTAAATCTCCCTTTGTCTGGAATAGCTGTTTTGAATGCAAAGGGAGAAAAAAATGCATCTTGATCCTGGGTCAAACGCCCACCATGGCCATGGCCACGCCCACCCCAACCACGCCCACCCCAGCCCTCTGAGGTCAAACACAACCCGGATGTGGCCCTCAATGAAATGGAGTTTGACGCCCTTGCTATAGCATCTCCTGCTTGAGCAGGGGATTGGCGTAGAAGACCTCCAACGTCCCTTCCAACTCTATTATTCTATGTTCTATTTATTTCCAAAAATGTGTACATAGATTCTTTTTTTTTTTTCGCCAAGTTTCCAGATAGATCCTACCTCTGTTTAAAAGTTTTTGGGAAAATACATTAATGAGTCACTGAACCAGGGGTGAAATGCTATCGGTTCAGACCAGTAGCAATGGTGGCAAGTGGTTCGGAGAACCAGTAGCAATGGCGGTGTCAGGCTTCACCTACCTGCCCGGTCATCATTACTTCCTGGTTTTAACCAGGAAGTAACCTGTATTTTACCCTCTGTGCATGCGCAGAAGAGTTTGTGCATGTGCAGAGGGTCTAAGCATGCATGCGATGCGCACGCATGAGCGGAGCAAGCACATATGCACAGCGCATACAATTCCAAATCAGTAGGGAAGGTAAGTAGATTTCACCTCTGCGCTGAACCTAAAGCAGAAATATTTGTTTGACATTGTCCCACATTGTCCCATATGGCTATTTTTTTTTTTTTTGGTTTATTTTATTTTATTTTATTTTATTTTATTTTATTTTATTTTATTTTATTTTATTTTATTTTATTTTATTTTATTTTATTTTATTTTATTTTATTTTATTTTAAAATCTGACAATGTTGTTGACCATCAGCTGAAAGTCAGGCATGGTTTGGGGGTAAAACAGAGTGCATCTTAATCAGTGGAAGGCCAAAAGGCTAATTAAACTCACTGACAAGGAATTAGCATAGCTCAGGCAGGGGAGTATGTAGGACTTTACTGGGGGGAAAAAAAAATCCTGCCATCGGATCATAGCTTAAAGGGGCAAGCCATTAAAATGTATAGGACCTTTCAGAAGGAACTGAAATGAGACTAAATGGCATTTTAATTTCTGCTTCAGATTTTAAGGTCTTACTTTAGTTTAGTTTATTTCTCTCCCACAAAAAAAAAAAAAAAAAAAAGACGTTACCTTGGATGCTAGACCATTTTTGCAAAGAGAGGATTGAATTCCTTAAGTTAAAGACTTTATAGGGAAAAAAAAAACAATTCTGGTCAGGCAGGTAAGTTATTCTGCAGCTCTTGAAGGGATTTGCTGAGAATGAGTTGTAGAACTACAGGGAGGGAATAGGGCAGGGGTCAGCAACCTGCAGCTCTGGAGCCACATGTGGCTCTTTCACCCCTCTGCTGCGGCTCCCTGTCACTCAAAATATATGTCACAACCGCCAACGTGCAAGCACACAATTTATTGAGCTTTTCAACCCCCGGTAGGCCAACCATGGATAAATCCAAGAAAAGAAAAGTTTCAGAAGAAAACAGATTGTTTAATTCAACTACACATGCTAGTTTTGTGGCTGCTCAAGAAATAGTCAGGCACGGGAAGGGTTTTGTGGCTCCCGGTGTTTTCTTTTCTGTGGGAAATATATATATATATATATATATATATATATATATATATATATATATTTATTTATTTATTTATTTATTTATTTATTTCAATTTATATACCGCCCTTCTCCCCGGGAGGGGGACTCAGGGCAGTGAACAACCAAATTTAAAACACATATAATACAAACATTAAAAGAATTTTAAAATTGAATTAAATCATTGGCGTTCCAAATAAAAATCTCAACCCCATTAAAATACCCAATTTAAAACCCCAGAAATCAATAATAGCGAAAAAATTTTTTGTTAAAACCCTATTAAAATCAAGCAAGCAAGGCCAGCTTGTTGGAATAAATAGGTCTTAAGGGCCTTTCGGAAAGTGCGGAGGTCCGGGATCAAACGAATTTCTGGAGGCAGCTCGTTCCATAGGGTGGGTGCCCCCACAGAGAAGGCTCTCCCCCTGGGGGCCAACAGCTGACATTGCTTGGCTGATGGCACCCTGAGAAGGCCCTCTCTGTGTGAGCGTACTGGCCAGTGGGAGGTTTTATATATATATTCTCTTAAGATACTTTGAATGTTAACCTACTGCTTGAAATAGGATGCTATAACAATAGCTTGCAACAGGATAATTGTAACTTGGAATGTGCCCTCCATTTTCTTTCTCTTTGTGGCTTATTTTGCCTACTTTTCAATGTGTGGATCAAATTTAAGATCAGGGAAGTCAAGAAGTAGATTCCTGAATAATCTATGAAGATTTTTTTAAAATCAAAATCTCTTGGTTTTTAAGGTGCCATGAAGCTCTTCATTCAGTAGAGGAGATGATGAAATTAGGAATCTCTCTCTCATATTATAAACAAATGTAATGGATTAAAAGTTACCTGCTAGTAAGTAGGCTTTGTTTTTGTTTTTGTTTTTGTCATTATGGGGTCTTTCTATAACATATAACAGTTGTTCCTTTCTTGGAATGTTATTGTTCGATTAACTTTGGTTGAAAAGTTACATTTGCTGTTCTTATGGTCTCATCTTTCAATTCCTTTTTCCTTTAAATACTAAATACTTTCTAGTAGTGTGTGTATGTGTGTGTGTGTGGTGTGTCAGAGGTGGGATTCAAATTTTTTTACTACCGGTTCTGTGGGCGTGGCTTGGTGGATGTGGCAGGGGAAGGATACTGTAAAATCTCCATTCCTACCCCAATCCAGGGGAAGTATACTGTAAAATCTCCATTCCCTCTCCACTTCAGAGGAAGGTTACTGAAAAATCCACATTTCCTCCTAATCAGCTGGGACCAGGAGGCAGAGAATAGATGGGGGCAGGGCCAGTCAGAGGTGATATTTACTGGTTTTCCGAACTACTCAAAATTTCTGTTACCGGTTCTCCAGAACTGATCAGAATACCACTGCTGAATACCACTTCTGGTATGTTTGTGTGTGTGTGAAAAAATCACCCATCTATGTAAACTGTAGGTGGCAAAATACTACAAAGGCAAAACTATCCTCTCTGCTGGGGCCTGTCAAAATGTATCCAAAAAAAAGTTATAAAAAAGTAGTTCTTATATAAAGCTGAATTGCTGAGAGGAAAATAGCATAAAATGTGGCTGCTTTAAAATATTGGAGTGATCATATCCAACTTCTAGTTTCCCTTCACAGAATAGAGATGGTAGCAGAACTGCCAATCATCATCTCAAGAGTATCTTTGGTGACAGATGTCATATCCTAGTGCTGGATCTTGCTCCCTGTGAAGGAAACAACATGTCTGGTGCTGTCTGGTGCCAGATAGTTGCTTTTAAAAATATAACTTTGCTGCCTCAGAAAGAAAACTGAATGAGGTAGGTTTGCACGCCTACTATGAAATATTCACCCTTCAACACAGAACTTCTAAAATGATTTCACGCCATTTCATATTATGGTACATTGCACACTCAGTCAGATGTTTAGACTGGCTTTACCATTTTTATCCACCTATCAAGTCCTTCGCAAGAACCCGGGATAGGTTGATGCTGCTGTTGGATGATGATAAAGGTATTGTCGCAGGATGTAAGCTGTCCAAGTAAAGCTGCCTTTTGCAATTGAACGATGATGATTATTTTCAATGTCAGTGTTTTGAAATTGCACCCAAGGATCCTATTACTATTGGTACTATTTTGGCTTTCTTTTGCCATAGTCATTCTATTTCTATTTGCAGAGCTTTGTATTTTGTGATTTTTTTCCCCCAATTTTTTTTTCCTAGTCTGCTGACTTCAGATATTGCACTGTCTACAATTTATATATTTTTCTCTTTTTTTAATCAACAATTGTTATGTCTGGTGTGTTATGTGGTGGATGATTATCTCTTTGAATTCTAAGGCTGATTATCTGTGATGGTACAGAGGTTAGAATGTAGTCTTGCAGGCTAACTCTGCCGACTGCAAGCAGTTCGATCCTGACTCGCTCAAGGTTGACTCAACTTCCATCCTTCTGAAGTTGGTTAAATGAGGACCCAGCTTGGTGGGAGCAATATGCTGACTCTGTAAACTGCTCAGAGAGGGCTGTGAAGCACCGTGGAGTGATATTTAAATCTAAATGCTATTGCTGTTGCTAATATCACAGAGGATTGAAGCTTCTTGATTTTCTATTATGTTCGCTTGCAGGCAAATGGTATGGTCCAGGTACTGATCGCTTTGGTGATATTCTACCATTCAGTTTTGTCTTTAGTGATTTTCTAACTCTATGGATATATTCTTTATTAATCACATTTTTAAACTTGTCCATGCTCTATGTTATCCAACTGTCAAATGGTCAGATATCTTTAGAGTTCATCCTGATGACTCCTGATGATTTGGCCATTTAGGCACTTCAATTCCATTACTTTCTGGAATTTTATCCCAATTTATTGCTACTCTAGGCCAAATCCTATTCCTATATCTTTACAACTATCTTTACTAAAAACCTCTACATTGCTTGTTAGAGACTGGATTTTGATTTCTGATTTTCCATGAAGTTTTCCATGCAGTTTCAGAGCATCCATGTAAAAGAAAGGTGAGATTTTATTCACATATTTTGCTGTATGATAGCCAATATTTGTTTTCTTCAAAGTCACTGAAAGTGAGTCCAGAGCAATGTCAAATAATAATGGTGATAATGAGTTACCCTGCAAGCTGCTTCACCTTATATTGACAAGCTCATATTTTTTTTCATTTCCATCTAACTGTCTTCTACTGCTTCATTATTTTTTCTATAAATATTCTGTTTTTACTGACACCACTTGTTTCCCAACATTTGATGATCCAATTATGTGATGATCCAAAGATTATAATTTTAATACCCAGTTTTTCTGTAACGATTACGGCTGTACTTTAGGCAAGCTGATTTGTCTATTTTATAGATGCTACTTTAGTCCTTGCAAATACTTTATTCATATTCTTCATTATAGGTTATCTGGTCTTTCCTTTGCTGACAATCTGGTAAATAGAACATACAGTATGCTATAATTTTCTCTTTTATTTTATTTTATTTTTTTTATTGGGGAGAATCAACTCATAGGTTGCTTCAGTTTTGGTCTGTGCAGATTCTGTTGTTATTTCTTCAAAGTTATTTTTTCTGTAGTTCATTTTGACTATTTGAAATTGTTGTTATCTAAATTTCTTCTACTATTGTTTTTTGGTCTGCATCACAGGTGGTATTCAGCAGATTCTGACAAGTTCTGGAGACTCAGTAGTGGAAATTTTGAGTAGTTCAGAGAACTGGTAAATACCACCTCTGACTGGCCTTGCCCCGTATATTCTCTGCCTCCCGAGTCCCAGCTGATTGGGAGGAAGTGGGGATTTTGCAGTAACCTTCCCCTGGAGTGGGGAGAGAATGGAGATTTTACAGTATCCTTCCCCTGCCACACCCTCCAAGCCATGCCCACAGAACTGGTAGTAAAAAAAAATTGAATTCCACTACTGGTCTGCATCCATGAATATTTTATTTTTAGTCATGAATCTTCTTTGATCGCTAATTATCACTCAACAATATTTGACTCTGGATAATTCCCCCCCCTCCCCCCCCAATATTCACACATTCACTTTAAGTATCTCTACTTTGTTGGTTCTTATTTATAGTAACTCCAATAATAGTGAATTTTCAAACACAGTATACATTTGACTTTTCTGTGGTCGTTGTTCTTCCAGTAATTCCAACAATTCTACAGGACTAGGCCCTGGTTGCGAGCCATAATCCCTGAATTCTGTTGCATATATGGGACTGTATTTTTATTTATTTATTTATTTCTAAAAAAAGATTGCCTCTAAAGAGGCAGTAATAATGAAAGCACATTTCTCATTTCTTGTTCAATAATCACTTCCTTCAAGAAGCTATAATTGCTCCATTAAAACAATACTCTGAACTTTGTGGTTAATGCAAATTATGCATTCATTTGCATTCTCTTGTGTTAGCTTTTGCAAATAATTCCATTCTAACGATATAGTTGCATTTTAATTAGAAACAAGAATTATTCAGGTAAATTAAGTGAAGAGCATTCAGAGGGTGGAAAACAGGAAAGAATTAAACAGAAACAAGGGACAAGGCTAGGAACTATTTATATTTTTCCATATACAATATAGCAGCCATATCAAATAATTTCTCTGCAGGATGGAGAGTTGTGTCAGTTTTATAACTATTTGTAATCCAAATGTTTCATGCCCTTTTATAATTTTATAAATTTATAGTTATAAAAAATAAATTTATAATCTTTTGGGAAATGGGTTTTCTTTTCTTTTCTTTTTTTAAAAACATTTTCTGCATTCTTGCTTTCCTGTCTTGTGAATTCTCATGTTACACTGACAGCAGACACAGCTGTGTCAGCTGTTAGTTGGGATCAAAGAGATCATCTGAGATTTATCTTACTGATGAATCCAGGGTAGGGGTGATATACTACCGGTTTGCTCCGGTTCGGGCGAATCAGTACTGATAAAAACTACAGATTTGGACAAACCAATAGCTTTTTAAACTACTGGTTTAACCGAACCAGTAGTTTAAAAAGCTAGTGGTTCGTCCAAACTGATATTTCAGACGATCAGCTGTGCTGCGCAGTTTAGCTTCACTAGAAAGCAGGAAATCCTGCTTTCTAGCGAAGCTAAATTGCGCGGCACAGCTGTTTCCCCCCCTCCCTGTTCTACTTACCTAGTGAAATCTTCTTTTTCCACATGAAGTGCATGTTTGGCATGCACTGTGTATGCACTGTGCATGTGCATGCAGCATGCTGTTGGTGCTCACCACGCTTGCGCAGGCAGCAAACCGTTGGCGATCCGAGGAGGA